>OX104064.1:25404441-25686038 GCA_944474145.2 Dicrocoelium dendriticum
TTATTCATTCATTTCCTTGGCGTAAGCGTTCTGGCTAATAAGTCAGATCCACCTAGAATTGTGACGCTTTACCACATGCACGTCCACCCTCCTCTTCAGCGCTCGTTCAATCCGATAATACTAAAAGCTTTGTATTGAAGTATAACTATGGTAACTCGGACTAAGCGCTACTTAGGACTACTTTCGACATTTTTCTTTAAGTTCTCTCGATCCCTACTATCGACTTGGCCTTTCGGAGTCCCGCTATGAGTTACAGGCCAGCAAACATAATGAAATTCACTAATTGCCTCCACAACATGGCAAATGCTTCTTTGGTTGTAATAAAATACATTATTCAAGCCCCATTGCCCAGTACGCAGTAGCATGTTTATACAGCCGTGAGCATATTGAACCACAAGCTGTACTGGCATTCACAACCATAGGTCAACCGTATTTCAAGAATATCACATAGTTATCAGGCTAAATACGCTTAACCCGTCATCCAAATTCTTGCTGCTCACCTCGTGGAGAACCGATAGAACAAACACAGAGGAATCCGCTTCGTTTGCATGTTCAACGTTAAATTCTCGATCAAAATTGGTTCTCCATAAACAACCGTTCGGTTCCAAGCTGTTCAACCGCGTCTACTAAAGTTGACTGACGCAGATCTGCTAAACAACTAGTCTTATTGGTTACTGATTCCATCATGATTGACCGTAATTCAAGTAGTCTCAAATGCTTCCACTGCAAAATCATAAACGACTGTCGCAAAGTTCGACGAGCTCAACTCTTGTTCTGATTCCTGTGGACTAATACGAAACCGCTTTCACATGGAATAGAGTATGGATAGGACCGGTAGTATCGATACAGCGAGATCGCAAGGCAAGTAAGCACATGCTGAGTAGCATATGGCTCACTGATGATTGATTGACCAGTGCCACTGTCTGATTGGATGCAGGCAAATGTCGACATCGATGGGCGGATGCACCCATTTGGGTTGAACTTCCGTATGCGACAAGACTAGTAATTTAACTTCCTTAAAAACGTACTCAGTTGGTATACTGGCATCATACGTACTTTCGGACTACGCACTGATCGCTGGCTTTTTTAGAAGAGAGTAGCTTTTATATTGTGTCAATGTTTGCACGCCAGACTCCAAATTACTCATATCACCACACCCCTTTTATAGAGCGTGAGTGTGGTTACAACACCTGTGCTCGCCTCGGAGCAAGTCCCTGTGTTATGATTCTTTTGTTGATCATTTAATGTGAGTCAGTCTAACAGTACACTGTCATTACGCTCAACCAGCACGGCGTGTAGTACACCTCAGGCTAAATCCATGTTGATCATGTGACTAGCTTTTCAAGTGGATGTTACCTGTTCACAATTTTGTAAGGTTTCCATGCGAAATGCGTCGGTGTAAAAATCTAGCCATGTCAATTGATTAAAAAGCAGATAACATTCACTGGTTCTGCATAGAATGCAAGTCTATCCCGCTGATGCATTTTCATGCTTCTACTATCTTGGAAGTACGAGCAGCTATCAGCCAAGTTTGAGGAAATGGGCCATCACTAAACTTACCAAATTTTGGGCGAGCATAAACCGATTGAGCAACCCAGACCAACCCGTAATTGTTGCTAGAAGTTTGAAAAAAAGCGGTTAGTACAACATCGTAAGCAAAACGACACCGAAAGCCCAGAGAAACATCTGCTGTTTCAATACCAAAGCAGCTCATTTGCTACTAGTTCGGTTCTTATTTTCTTGTAGTAATGACGCGCAAGGCATTTTCTATCCTCTCTACCTAGTACAAAGTAAAAAAGCAAGCAGGTACGAGTGCAAGTTGGGTTAAGGTTTCCTCCATGAAGTCTCTACAACTAAGATCAGCAGCACCATCCACTGGATCGGAAGTAAAAAGCCTAGCAGCGTCATCTGAGGTGAAAGTACCATCGGTATCCTGCGGTAAATCATACAGTTTGTCAAACACTCTGGGCAACATCTCGGAAGATACTGAAGAGCAACAACCTACACTGAGTGTACTGTGTTCCGGTACCTCGGAATCAAAGTCGACGTTCAAAGGCATTAACCAGTGGGACGTCATTAATAACCTACTCGGTGCTGTAATTAAACCTGGAAGTCTAGTGCGAATTATGCGGCACTCGAACTCTGAGCATTACAGGAATTCAAAACTTATGCGCACTGCGCTGAAATTTATCAGAGAAGTGGAATCATTTCTGGTGCTGACTGGTCGACTCCGAAATGAATACTGCACCACCATCGTCGTTACAACCATCACATAGGACGAGCGTTACCGAAGTACTCCCAGCCTAGAAGACAATAGAGAGAAAAACTTAACTAGAACCATTCTTGTCCACGGTGTTCGGAAACTGAAACATGCAATAAGTGTGAAATAGCAACTAATGATTAGGAACGATAGTGTGAAAGACTATCCCTGAATGGCTTGCTAGCGAAATCGATGGTACGGCAACTCATATCACCAAAGTATAAAGGATGGGGCCCAAGCGTATTAAAGGTAGTCCTACAGTCAAAACGAACGGCAGTGCGACTACTGGAATGTTGGTGCGTTTCGTTGGAGATACCATACGAGCTTAGACAAAAGGCAGTGAGCAATATACCCCCCAAGTGAAGACATTTGACGAAAGAACCGAACGCGGTAGGAATTATTGCAAAACAGTGCACCAATAAGTTGTTAATGAGCACGTGTAATCTGTGGATAAAACTAGTGAACAAACGCCTTACATTATGCGTAGTAGGTTAGATTTGGTATTACTTAAGAAGCCGATGCACCTGACACTGAACCATTCGCCCATTACTCAATGAATAAGATGAATAGTCACAGACACTCACTCACTAGTGAATTGTACCATCTCCGACTCATTGCTAAGCTCCGAGAAGCTTTCGTGTATGTACAATTAGGCCCATGGGCGATTCAATAAACTTATCGAACTCTCGAGTCGGTCAGCCTAATGAAGGGATTTGGGTCGAGATCTGCGGTTTTATGTCCACCCATCCGTAACGAATCATCCCAGCAAAAGAGTTTTGATGGTCTTCTTTAACTATCGCCGTATTGGCGTGCAGTGTGCAAATAGCTGTTTATCCAGATATTCTAGTTTACCAGAATTAATGCCTGATTCCGTCTCCGACTAAGGAAACCACAAACCCATGTCCCTCAATAGCTACGAGTACCGCCCTCCACTCATCCACTCCCAGAAGTCTGATTAGCCACTCAACCCCTCTTAGGTACACAGCCACATTCCTTATTCATCCGCGACTCTCAATGTATCATGGAGCTGGAGTTTCGTGAAAATCTTTCGTTGATAGTAGTATGTCAAAAGCTGAACTCTGCTTGAATTTATCGCTTATAATCCCCTCATTTCATTAATCTCACTAGCCCCGTCCTAGCTTCCGGACTATAACAAACCGTCCGTATTGCTTCCCTTGGTGCTCCACAAATTGTGAGCCCCATGGGTCCCGACAAAAGTTTAATTGATGGAGAGTCCTTGTGAGGTCCTCTATCACAACGATTGTACTGCCAGATAGCCCTTAAACAATGTTTGATCTATGTATGGTTATCCAATTGAAATAGCCGGGAAGTAAACTCATCCCGTCACATTCCACGGACGTCCTGTAATTCGTTGGCTGAAACAATCCTCTTAAGAGTTCTCGAACAAACCAGTCTCCCTACGAACGTTTTGCTAGCTTCCTTGCCGTATTTACGTGCCATGGTCCACAGGCATCATAGACCCAGCCCGTTTTGGTTCCCCGTAAATTCCCGTAAACAATTGTCAGGAGCAAGACTCCAAAATGCATGACACTAAGGGATTACAGCATGCCATGGACTACTAGGCTGAGTTCCTGCTCCCACGAAACGTGGGAGAGACCTTCCTGCTACAGCACGCGCTCAACATTGCACCGCAATGTGTCCTGCGACGGAGGAATCTCGGCAACTTAATCAGCTGTTACTTAGCCAACAATTTCTGGAAAACAGCCCAACAAGAACATACACCACATGCAATCTCGATAGCTTCCGCAACGTTAAAGCCATGGTCTTCCCCTTCACTGCTCTGAACCAACCGTAGGATATACAATGTGTCTACAAATCGCCAACAGGGTCGCGTGTTTACAACCTATAAACTAGCCCACGGTTTTTAAAATCACAACCTGTCCCTGTCACATAACGTCATGCTACTGTACCGAATCCGGTAGTATGTATACAAGTTATTATTTGAACTGCCAACAACTACGCCTAAGTAACCTTCTCGTGTGCACTATCATAACTCTGCCCGGGAGATGGGTCGACAAGATTCCCGCTAGAAGGTTTTGAAAGGTTGTGAACCATCCACGCTAGGCCCGAGGACCTTCTCAGAGTTTCTGTTCAAAGGTGATTCGATGAGAACATTAAAGTCCCTCATGGAATGTGGAAGCAGGTCTTATTCTCCCCACTTTTACAGGGCGGGGTTAGCTATTTCAGACCATGCAAACTTAATCGCCCCATGCCAACATCTCTTCCTGGTGCTCTCCCGAGGCTGATAGAAAGCGGTCGCAAGCTGAGGATCTAGTCGATTTCATAGGCACCGAAGTTTCTAGTCACCTCATGTCATGAGCACCACATACCCTGCTTGAATGGAAGAAGGTAGGTACACGGACGTGGCCCATTCAACGGGAACGGTATACCTCCAACTTAATAATTGTCTCTTCTACCCTAAATACACCATTGTTGCAACCATGTCCGCTTTGTGACAAACTTGCATCGAGTTACAGGTTGAAGTACAACACACACAACTGTTTTCAACTTAGAATTAGGCTCCGACGGCGGTCATTACGAAGAGGAAAAATATACTATTGAACTCTGTCACGAAAAGTATATAGTATGCAAGTTGCTTGAACTATCTTTGGGATAGCCCTTAAGCTATAATTTTTAATCAACTAAAACATGTAACAGTATTACTGGTTGTTGCTTGGCCTACAGCTTCTTCCGCTAGGAACGAGTTTTTGTACGTGGGGCACTAGACAATCATAACCGTAATTATTTAGTTAAGTACAAAAATGGCCCAAATCAATTACAATCGTCTCTTCAGCAATCATTACGATCGTACGCTCACTAGGGAAATAAATTCGCTTGACACGTTCCACCTTATGTGCGACCGACTGTTTTTCCGATCGATTTGCCTGTTTCGGGCTGTGCAAGACGGCTGGTGCAAGTTACACCGACACATACATGTATTCGTAACTAAGGCCACCGTTTTTATGACCGGTCCGATAATGGCAACTTGACTCTGAGTAACTATAAAACTGAATACAAGCTAGGGAACATTTAAGTAGTCTATTAATATTCGCTCTTGCCCCTCTTCGTTTTGCTTGCTTTCCACCAGGGTTTTTCTCTTGACTCCGAGCTTTTCCTCCACAGTGATACGTTAATGAAATTGGATAGCGGCGTAACCACTGTGTGATGCGAAATGGAAGATGGTTTTCGAAAAACGCATAATCCTCCCAATATATTCAGTTAACTAAACTTCATAAGTTTAACGTAGAACTGCTGCTAGGTTATATGCTAGAATCTTTCATCAACTACTTATCCTCCGAAATCTAATACGATGTTTACCGCGGTTGAAATGTAAGGGCTGGTCAAATTGTTTTTTCTGGCTGTATAGAAGCTAGATAATGACGTACTTCACTCCACGGCGACACCTGCACCAAAGTTTGGTTCCTCCACACTCTTACATTTTTGAGTCCGCAATGTGTAGCATACTTTGGTAGATTATAGTCATCCAAACCTACAGAGTGAACGATGCGCCACCAGGATATATATATTCGAACGTGGCGGAGCAGTTCTTGGCAGCACAACTGACGGTTTCGCCCCCATGCATCTTGATCGCGTATTGCCTTCTGATATTAACTCAACACTGGAATCGCTAGTAAAGCATTCCAAGTCTTCGCACATAATCCCAAACACATTCTAGGAAGACCTTAAGCTACCATTCATGGGTGTGCGACGTCCCTCGACATCCTCGTTATAACGCAGCGTCAGTGATGTAGGGCAGGCTGTATGCGGTTTTCCAAGCTAATCCTGCTATCTGTCCCCTGAAAAACGGAGCCGACCTGGCCTTTCTTGTCTCCTCTGCGCGCGGCCATCCCGCAAATGTCTTCTATTGGGTCGGACAAATATTGGTCCCTCTATATGTCTATCAAGGAGAACGTTTCTTCGAATCAACAAGCGTCTAGTTAGGCGGAGTTTCCGATAACTTCGCCCAGTTTTGCTGATAAGCTCATCTAAGTGGTCCCATGAGGTTCCAAGTGACAAGTAAATGAACCAAAATAAACCTGTTTGTTGCAGCTTCAACAAAACCCTAACGGAGTCTAAGATGCCCATGACTAATCTGACATTCAATTACAGATGGAACCACTATGCTGCATAACAATGCGAAATGCTGACCATCATCCTGTGTCCCGTCCGCCCTTGAACATGCCTGCGTATGATTTTCATCCGAAATTGCTCGTCTAATCACTCTGTTTGTCACAGGCCACTTGGCAGAATCATATTAGGCCGCATAAATATCCCATCCTTCATCTGGTCTGGCGGTAATCCCGGGTAATTTGAATTAGTTGGCGCTTACTTTCGTTCTCTGTCGCTAGTCACGTTTTGAGTCCGCTCGCCACTGGCCAGAATGTTATCGCACCTCAATTGTTTAGCCAAGATCGCACCGTCGATGTCGTATTAGCTCACTGCTGCTCGAGATTTCGCGACGTCACTTGTCTGAACTTTTATTTGTGTTCTACGAAGCTAACCAAATCTACCATATGCCACCTAACCGGTATCGGCTTACCACTTGTTGGTGTCTGCGTTCGCTGTCCTTTTTGTATAAGGCGTTGCTTCCGACCCACGGAACCAACAAAAACCTTCCCAGATCAACCAATCACCATAGATGGTTATTTTGCTTTTCCCTCTATCAATAAGAATTAAGATGCACCAAGAGCAACGGGTTTGATCCGTCCCATTGGACATATGTTTACCAATCTTTAAGTAAAGCGCACATTATTACCGGAAACCCCTGCCTTTTGAGCTGCCATTTATGGTAAAGATCACTATGAGATTACCGATTTGATTTTGTCCCTAAATAATCCTACCTAATTACAACATGCAACAAGAAGAATTTCTGTCTAATACAATAAATGTCTAGTACCAGCCATATAGGACTAAACGCTAACTAAAGCCTAAAAATACATTCCGATGTTACCTAGCACCTCGTGTAACATTGTTGAAGTAAATGGTTAGTTTCAGTAACATCCAAGGCTACGTCGTTCGAAGTAACATTGCAAATGGGCTGAATCATCACATCTACAGAATTTCCAGCTATGTGGTAAATACGCTTCCTAAAATTACAAAACACTCGCCCCACAACTGACTAGCAGCTTGGTATTGATCAATGAAGACTTCGCCGAAATCGACGTCTGTATGATCCAGTAACAATACGGCCTGTAAGAAACCAGTAGAATCGTCCGTCAAGAGAAGGCAGAACTGTACAGTAAGCTGCCAACAACTAAAATATTTTGTTGAAAGCGCTCTCATGTTCATCGCCAAAAATCGATCCCAGGTTCTCAGTGACAAAATCAAGACGATTTAAAGAAAAACTTGCAACAAAAAAGACATTCCGAGGACCAACATCTGCTAATTGCAATGAGCCTTTTTGGTGATGACCATTCTAGTTCTCTGCCTTTGTTTTTGCCCAAAGTCTATAACACGCTACCTTCTAGGATCGCAACGCTACTAAATCAAATGAAGTCCAAATGCATTCGAAAAGGACTATATACCATTATCTGAAGAATATCTGGCAACCAATAAGTACCCTTTCTTATTGAGCTTCAATACACTGAATCTACAAACACTTGTTTTAGGCTAACAGAAATGAAGAAACCAATCTCAACTTCAGGGCCTTGAGCAAGGTTTTTAATCCAGCCAAGCTTGATGTGCATTGGTGTAGATATCTATTAATCATTGCATAAGTGGTGTAATGCCTTAACACTCATTTTCCTTGCAGCGTACTCGATATTCTTTTGCCACTTCTCGTTAAATGCCAATGCTTTGAGGTGCTCTACTGTTCCATAAGCCACAAGAAACAGCAATTTGATGCCTCTGCATACCCTATTAGGAGTCCAAAGATAATTGGAAGTCAGATACAAGATGTTCCCACAGTACTTATAGAATTCAGTGCAGCGAGTATCTGTTGCACTACTTTTTCTTATATCTCCTTCATATTGGTGGCGTTCCAACACAGGGAACGGTTGGGCAACACGTTTTTATTGTTGGAGAATTATGGCCTTATGACCTACTCTTGTCGAGTCAAAGAACAAACGCCCTTCATCACTGACAATGTCCACACGCCATGCACCCCATCAGTTCCTTCCACTGTGACAGTAACAAAAGGTTTCGTCTGTGTCATAGAAACCTGGCATATAATACTTCATTATTTTATACATTAGCCTTAGTGTTTGAGGCAAATACTACCACTGCAGAAGCCCGAGAAGCCATCAACTCGACTTTGCCTTTAGGCAAGGCATATCATGTACTAGGTCCATTCAGCTCTGACTGTTGAAACAGAGTGTGGGTTGACAACATTCACCCTACAAAGTTTGCAGACATATCCAGAATCACGGGAGAGTTGACAAAGCGGAGATCCTACTCATCATCAGTGACAATTCACTCGAGGAACTGGGATGAGAAGGTGACATCACGAAGGGAACGGGTCCGAATAAGCTGGTGGAGATCGGGGTAAGTTATTCGTCCCTTTTTCGATTAGAGGTTCCCATGACAACTGTTTAGGCAGAAGTAGCAGTCATGGTGTGATCTTTCAGTTCCCTTACAATAATGAATTAATAAAAATAATAATAATAATAATAATAATAATATTAATAAAGGGTGTATTTCACTTTACGTGAGAAGCGCGTTCATAATTTTGCGCAAATCAAGGATTGCAAAATGGAACCTGGCCGTTTGCTGTTTGAGCACTGAGTTAGATAGGATTGCACGACACAAACAATATGCCGCGCCAATGTCTTATCCTGATCTCCCACTTTTATACCGAAATATGCGTGGTAGGCAGACTTCACTATTGAAGAAATGGGTCCGCACGGCGACTTTGAAGTAAACTGTCCCCACAGACGAAAACTAAAAAACGTTTTCGGTCATTGACAAAGCGGTTTTTTTAGCTTATTATCAAGGCATAAATTACGGAAACACAGTTTCTAATCGACTCAATACCCAGAGGATAACCCATGGCCAAATGGCTTCTTTTCTAAAATCACAGGGAACCAGTGAACCAATCACTGCGAACAATACGATGCATGAACGGCACTGCTTAGCTGATAAGAAATTTGAATTAAAGCAGTCACGATAGAAAACACTCGGTTTGCATATTCGTAACACTTCCTTTGGTACTACTAGAAACACCCCTATAGCATTCCCAAATTATAAAAAGGATATGGCACAACGAACAAAGTAAATAATTAACGCAACACATTTAAATGTGCAGATTATTGGGTCTCCGGACTACTTACCACCCTAGATACCAACCTTAAAATAATTCATCTGTTTTCTGGTCAAGTAAAACTAGTTTGAGAACGCATCCCTTATTTTGCATAAGAAGCGCATTCCCAAACCACTTGGCTTAATAACCGATGTATTATATGTCGGGTAGAAAAGTGTGAGCATCCTTCCAACTTAAGCTAGTTATAAGACCGCTTAAACTTTCTACAAAATGTTAGCGCGCCAAGTGATATGGGTTGAATTGCATCCTTTTAGAAGTTAGTGGCCGTTCTGCTTCGTGAAGATTCTGCTGAAAGACTGTCGTATTTCTTCATGATTACATCTGTGAACGTGCGACTACTTGACGAATCAACAAAAACCGGTTGGGCAGCGAATCCGCCTTTTGAAATAAATGTTTTTGTTAGCTCGTTAACCATTGCAAAATCACTAACATTAGTGGATTTTCCCCTTGTACTGGTTTACATGCCAAAAACTCACATATCTTGCTGCAAGTGCCTTAAGTGCATCCTAATTGGGTTTCTGTGCTTGTACTTTCGTTGCTGCGGTGAGCGCATATTGGGGGCTGGCCTTGAGAATGATGATTCAGTTGTTTGGACTATCTAAATAAATATAATAAACTTTGTAATAATTAACCGATAAACGGCACAAGCTCCCATACGCGAAGCGACATTGTGGATTGCCTTTGTTTAGGTTGTTTTTTCACTAATTGATACCATTTAGGAAGCGGTTGTTCAATTCTGATTAAGTTATTTTTTGAAACCGAATCGCGCATTGAGAGCCAAAGTGATTTCAACAGGCTCACTTTTCTTGAATGCCTTGCATTTCATTTTGCTAGGGAATCCCCATATCCAGTCTCCTTCAGCCAGCCACTGCGTAACCGTGAAATCAAGGAACGGCGGGTTCATATCATCATAATTCGTTACTTTCTGCCCACTAGTTAAAACGAACGAAACAGGAGGTTGGTAATGGCCGTTGTGACCAAATGACGAATTGTTAATAATACTCCCATACATTCATCCGCTACAACTATCCAAAAAAAGGCATTACAGATTGTTGGTTCCCGATTTTGGCTTTGTTTCCTTAAGGTTTTCAGTTCCTGTCTAGAGGGAATAATAAGCGAAGGAAGTATCCATCGTTTCCCGGATGTTGTCTTAATTGCGTCATACATGCAATTTGTTGTTTCTGCGATAATTTGCAAAACCCAGCACAGGTTACAATGTCTATTAATTTATTTTCATTGTAAGCACTGCTTTTAGCAGCAGACAAATAAATTGGCCCCTCTTCTCACAAACAACTTGCAGCTCCAGTGTGAAGGCCGTTCACGTGTACGCAATAGTCGAAAGAAAATGTTGGTAATTTCCGCCACAACACAAAGCTAGAGTGCAGCTTTCAGTGACCTTCTATTCCATTCTCAAAGATGTTTCTCTGCCATGCTTTACATGTTACTGGTTTTTCCCGTTACCAACCGAATAGGATTAATCCGAGTGACTGCGCAAGTCATTGAATGTTAGACTGAAATTCAAGATGGCAATTTGATGTCGTTAAGCCTCTTGCCAGGGTACTACTAAGCGAATCTGGCTGAATGGGGAGACAGAGATCGCGGATATTGATAGCTTCAGTAATAGACAGAAGGTATTTCAGAAATCGGCGCGGGGATCGCTCAGGATTAGAGGCCGTTTTCAGAGATTACGTGAACGTACACGAGGTGTGACAAGATGGACCTATTGGAAGACTTCACCTTACCACAGTATAACCGCTTCTAGATGTCCCCGCGAATCCTATGATGTAGATGTTTTTTGTACGACCCATGTTTCGTGCACCACAGGAGCACTAATACTTTTAGGCGAACGTTTATCGAGTCAGCGACGGCAGTCTATCCTTCAAAGATTTTGCGGCTGAAGGCTTAGTATTTTATACGATGTGCATGAAAGTCATGTCCTAGTTTTTCTCAACAGCAACTTTCAGCAGTTAGGCAGGGCAGCAGTCGCAATGTTGCCTTTGAGTGGTAGAGTTATTGCCGTGGTATGTCCATCCTCTGTAGTTTTACGCTGTTACCGATAGGTAGCTGCTGTTACTGCGTTGCGGATCGTTTGCAGTTTCGCAATAACTGTTTTCGGTGGGTACATACTGCGTACTTGGAAAGAAACAGGGTATAATCGATCCGTTTGTACTGTAGTGGTACTCTCTGTAAAAGTTGGTGTACTGTCCAGTCCAAGTGTGTTTTCTGAGCGGTTTTCTGCTGCACGATCCGCCGGTGTTTCTGGTTATAACCCCATCGCAAAATGGTACGTTTCTGGACTCACGCTCACAGGTGAAGTGCACGTCCTGTTACGTATCGTTAAAAATCCTCGAAAACTTCACGGTATATGCTTACTATTTGCAGCGTATGAAGATATCATCCACATAAACTATATACATTGGAACATTGTTGAGGTGGGATTTTAGATCTGGGATATGAGACGATTGAAACCGTACATTAATACGGACTGCTGAGATGCGGTCACCAAAGTCGCGCCAACACAATGCGTGCAGCTGATGTAGATTACTTGAACACCGCTGTAAGGTTGACAGAAGGTCGCATTAATTACTTATCATGACCGTCAAATGCGATGGACTGGCAACCCTAACCAGCATTACGGTACATTAGTTCAGGATTATTGCTAAACCATTTATATATATATATATATATATATATATATATGACGTAGGAAACCAACATTGTTACCAGGACATGCTCAGGGCAAGCCTATGGCGTTCTAATGTTGGTTTCATGTGTTGAAAACCTCAGGCGGTTGCTCGACGTGCATGTGGTGATGTGATCGCGATGTACAGGAGAATGCCCTCGTGCATACGCAGAAGAAGCGGTTGATTCGGAAAAGACAGGAATCGTTGGAGTGTACTCTATCGATCTTGAGCGCACGGCGCTGTAGCATATGCGGTCGCGAGTGTCTGAGTCAGACAGGTCTAAGGATTCAAGAGCGAGGGCAATCGGGACCAGTATTTCAACGACGACGGGTGCTACTAACGTAAGCAGAACCGGCGCAGCGTTGGTAGGTACGTTTTTTGCGCTTCCACTCAATTTATTAACTGCGTGCTTGGGTGCTGAGTTTCTTTATTTCAGGTGGCTGATTTACTTAATTGTCTTAATGCTTACTTATGACTTCAGTTTAGTGTCTACATCAATATTCTTCTAGCAACTTGCATATGCCGAGTAAACGAAAGATGGTTAACTTCGTTTATTTTTTCGGCTTTGTTGCATGCGCCTCTTTGTTATCTTGTGTAACCATCTCGAATTTATCGCGAATATGTTGGTAACCAATATATTGCATATGCTAACTTAGCCGCAAATCCAAATGGGGTTTGCTGTCAGTATTCTGTGAAATTGCGTTTTCACTTGCTTGGCTGTTGCTTGACATCCTCGGTGTGGTTGCGCTTAATGCGCATGTTGACAAGGTGCCTATATGTCTACTACGCACCACCTTGTCAATACTGGCTTTAGGAGGCAGTAACTAGTTTCTGCTGGGGACAAGGTGCACTGTCCTCGTCGCCGTGCTAGGGTCGATGAGTGGTTACATGCACTGTCTGGATGGGACTACGCTTCAGCCACTAACTTGTGTGCGCTTGATTCCCTAAATACAGTGTGCTTGTGTTTGCCTTTGAAGGAGTGAGAGCAGACTCCCTTGATGAAACGTGGCCCCCATCCACATGCATCCCGATTTTCTTTCTCCGGGTTTACACTGGATGTGGGATGTAATCATGGAGCTGTGGGTGGTGCAGCGCAAGTCATTCATGGTCCCTTTGTAGACACAGGCGTATTGGGACTGTCCTATGGAGTCCGCAGTGATAGACAAGTCCGAAACCGCATGCCGCCAACCATATATATTGCTGTATCCAATCTACAGATTGAAGCACCCTTCTCTCCCCAGTGTTGAGGTATCACATCACACGGTCCTTGGTGCATTGTCGTCAGACAGTTCAAACTTGAGCAGCTGGCATGATGCCACCGACAGCAGCTAATTGATATGTGTCTATCAAATAAAGTATGTTTCGCCACAAGATTGTATGTGACAGCTCACATGGAGACGATAACTTAACGTATTAGCATAAGCCTGTTGACTAGCTATGGTAATTGATACTGCCGGGTGTTCCGCTTGATATCAGAGATGATAGCAGGTGAGTTGCGAATGGAATTCGTTGAATTATTTTCAGTAATTAGCTCTGCAATGTCCATTTCTTTTCCCTCAGGCAGAGAATAAGCAGTCAGATGAAGCAATCCTCGATTAAAAGCTATAAAAATAACTAAACTGTATGTTTCTTAACGATGCGCAACGTTGCCCGGGGAAAATCAGGTATCCCTCATAGGAACCAAAGGATAGAAAATGGGTTTGTGGTGTTGTGAAAGCTAATACAGTAGGATGACTAATCAATGTGCTGCCCGTGATCTAATGACCGTTCGTTGAAAATGTTTTTGCACTCTGTTAAGCAGATCTATGTATCTAGTTGCACAGGCTTTCTATACAGTATGGTGCCAACCTGAAGCAAAGTAGGATGCATCCTTTATCATAGTACACTTGTTCAGCAGCGCATATTATACTTCATCGGTAGCGAAACGGGATTGCAATAGACTCATTGTCATCCGCACACACGTGACGTGCGTGCTCCTGAGTCATTTGGAGTATGTCTTTATATCCTTTCGCCATCTTCTCGCAATGTTGTTACTGTAAGCTTATTCGAACAGGATTTACCAGCCCTACACGTTGATCCATCAAACGTGGAATTATCTTCTACGACTAAAGTCTGTGCCATTACTAACCGTTTTCACTTTCCTCCGGGATCAAGCGCAAGCAGACAACTCATCCACATTCAGCTAATTGCTTTTCTTTGTGACAACATTAGTTGCAGAATCCTTGAAACAGTCTGAAACTCTCAAGTTTATTCCACTCCGGCGTTTCTCAAAGCAGCTGTGAAACTATTGACGAGCCCTCAATCTGTGTTCAGCGCTGTGTTCAGATTCAATTAGCATATTCCAGTCACTCCCCATTCCTTGTGGCCTTGTCAGTCAGCGCACCTGCATAACCCGTCCGAATCCGAAAAGACTCCAAGCAAACGCCATTTGTGGGTTAGGAAAATGTCCTCGAGTAGTCAAAATAGGTTTAGCTTGCTCGCACTTTTTGCCAGGGTATCATCAGTAATGTGCAAATATGTCCCAACAACAGGTGCGAGAGCAAAATTGCTCCTAACATGCGCTTTGGTTCTGTATTGTGTGTTCCACCACCCCACTCGTCAAGTGCTTGCCTATCCTGGTCCAGAACTGCGACCGATTAACCGCAGAAGCCGAGCAGAAGATGAACGAGAAGGTTATTTCAATGGAAGCGAGTGTGTACCAGGGAAGCGCGGAGGCTTCAAAGCAACGGAATGGTGCACTATTTATTTCCTCTGAGCCGCAATCAGCCGCTACACTATTTCCGTTGTCTTCTCTAACTTTGATAGAACGCCGGGCGGATACTGACCGTAGATAAGAGAATCAAACTGTACTCATGGCAACGCAAATCAGGCAGCACACGAAACGACTGGATAAGCAAATTCCACTAGAACTGACGGCTAGCGTTAACAAGGATGAAGCAGCCGTACACTAACCTTTGCTACCCGTAGTTCCAATATTTCTTGTCGAGACAAAGTCCCCGGAATATCAGTTACATTTGCAGAGATACCTGCAAAGGTCAGCCAGGAGGCTGTCGTTGCGGCCTCTTCTGTCGTTACCACCATCATCTCGAATATGGTGCTAAACAGTAAGAAATCAATATTTGTAGCTCAAAGAAAATGAGAGCCAACAATAGTGCCCGGACTGTTGTGTGCGTGAATGTGTAGTGTACCGGAAAACACGCTATACCAGTATTTTGCAGCATTGGAGATTTTCGTTGTTTTAACTTTCAACACGTCCGTTGACACAAAGCGTTTTGGTGAGCATCTTGCTGCACCGTTTCTCGTTCTGACTGATTCGCTTCCTATATTTGTAGCCGGCACAATACACGTTGGGTTCAGTCGCCTCCAACTCCTACATTGTCACGTATTTGACACGTCTCTTACATGCCATTCATTACCGAGTAATATCCCAGGTGCCACCCAACAATTGGTGACCCCGGTCCCGAACACGCCGCCCGCCATTTTGGATTTTCATTCTGGTGAGCTCGTTCCAGTGACTTTGTGATTCATTACTTGTAATCAACTTATTTTATCAATTACGACATTTTTATCCGCTTTTTGCAATGAAGTATCTAAAGGATAAGTCATCACCCGACGTGGTTAGCGCCGTAGCGTTAGCATCTCTCCCTTTTTGGGATAATGACCCTTTGTTATGGTCGTTGCACTTTGAATCCATATCTTACATTCGTAGGATTTCTTCTGAGTTCGCCATTTACAATCAGCTAATACCTCGCCTCCCTTAGAGTAAATCCTCGCAGGTGAGGGACATCATATGTCGCCCCCTTCTCTAATGAAATACGAGACACTTAAACTACCTATCATTCAGTGAATCACGCCTTCTGACAAGCTCCTACTGCAGCAACTATTTAGTGATCTGCAACTAAGAGATAGGATACCCCCAGCCTTGTTGTGCAAAATGCAGCAGCTCATTGGCACGTCCAACCTAGACGTAGGGATTCTTCACGAGTTTATGATGCTCCGCGTTCCCGAAACCACCCAAGATTTACTTGCAGCACCAAGTGACCTGCCACTCAAAGCGATTGCAGACCTAGCAGACAACGTCAACGAACAGCACCAGCCAGAGACTGAAACCAGATCAACATAGCAGCTTTGTGCAAACGCAACCACACCGACACCCTCAAATACCCAGTCGTGGGCAATAAACGCTTTGTTATCGCAGATAGTGCCACTTCAGAGCCAGATCGAGAAGCTCACTTTAAACCGTAAGCACCGCAGCCGCTCTGGATCGTCGCCTGATCGAACAAAACCTGGTGCCACAGCTTACTGCTTTTACCGCTCGCGTTTCCATGCTAAAGCCCGTAGGTGCGTACAGCCATATAGCTACTCCGCAACAGATGGTCTACCAGTGCAGCCAATAATGGCGACCATCGGTGTCGAAAAAGCTCAAAGTGGTCTCCTCTATATTAGGGATTATGATTCCGAGACCCAGCTCTTAGTTGATACCGGGGCGGAAGTCAGCATCATTCCACCTCTGCCAGGTGAGCCTATGGCTTCTTTGTCGACAAGCTTAGGTGCTGCCAATGGTGCACCAATAGCCACCTACTGTCATCGGTCGCTTACGTTGGACACAAGTCTTCGGCACACGTTCCGCTGGGTATTCACCGTCGCTGCAGTCCACATTGCCATCATCGGCATTGACTTTCTCAGGCATTTCGACCTCTTGGTCGATACGAAACGCCTGATGATAATCGACACTGCAACCAAAATCAGTGTACGTGGCATCACCGCCGATATCGCACCTATAACATCGGTCTACGCCTTCCCTCAGACCTCGCCAGACTACGCCAACTGCTTTTCTCAGTATTCCAGGCTCGTTCAGCCAATGAACGCAGCTTTGCGCATGGCATCCCAAGTCACGCACCATATACGTACGAATGGCCCACCCGTCTCATGCCGTCCACGCCGACTATCGCCCGAGGAACTAAAGGTAGCTAGGCGGGGCTTAGGCACATGCTTGAACATGGAATAATCCGCCCTTCCGACAGCCCTTGGTCCGCTACCCTGCATATGGTCCCCAAGAAATCTGATGACTGGCGCCCTTGCGGTGATTGCCGCGCATTCAATCGTTTAACAGTCCCAGATAGGTATCCCATCGCACACATGCAAGACCTTACCGCATGCCGCAGAGGTAAGACGAGCTTTAGTAAGATTGATCTGGTTCGCGCCTATTACCAGATACCTGTAGAAGAAAATGACATTCCTAAAACAGCCTTTAGCACTCCTTTCGGCTTGTTTGAATTTTTAAGAATGCCATTTGGACTGTGCAACGCCGCACAAACCTTCCAACGCTTCATCCACGATGTCACTCGTGGCCTAGACTTCGCTTATTCCTACCTCGATGATATTTTAGTAGCCAGTTCATCGGAACAAGAGCACCTCGAGCATCTTCGAACTCTCTTCCAGCGCTTGACCCAACACGGTGTCACAGTCAACCCGACTAAGTGCGAACTCGGCAAATCAACGGTAGAATTCCTAGGCCACCTCGTTTCATCGTCTGGTATCGAAGTCCTTCCTGATAAGATCCAGGCAATCAAGGACTTCCCAGCTCCGACTTCGTTCAAGCACCTCCGTCGATTTTGTGGTTTGGTCAACTACTATCGACGCTTCATTCCGCGCTGCGCTCAGCTCATGCAGCCTCTGACTGACCTACTCAGAGGGAATGAACGTAAGTTCGCTTTCCCTGACACAGCACAGACAGCCTTCGCCGAGCTCAAGGATGCTATCTCCAACATAGCCCTCCTCGCTCATTCCGAATCGACTGCACCCCTTTCTATTACGACTGATGCCTCAGACGTCGCGGTAGGAGCCGTCGTCCAACAACACGTTGGTGGGCAATGATAACCCCTTGGGTTCTCCTCCAAGCGCCTGCAGCCAGCGGAATCCCGCTACAGCACGTTTGGCAGAGAACTGCTCGCCATTTACCTAGCCATTCGTCACTTCCGGCACACACTCGAAGGCCGCGCTTTCACGGTCTACACTGACCACAAGCCCCTTATCTTTGCCTTCAACTCTGCTTGCGACAAATATTCACCACGGGAAACAAGACACCTAGACTTTGTCACGCAGTTCACTGCTGACCTACGTCATGTCTCATGTGTCGACAATCCCGTCGCCGACGCTCTCTCACGCGTCAACCTCACCTTCCAGTCTTTGCCTACAGTCGACTTTGCCTCCATGGCATCGGCTCAGGCTTAAGATGAAGACACAGCGCAGTCTGCAGTCCACTTCGCTGCATGTGCAACCTGTTCCTCTCCAAACCACAGAAGGAAGCATTCTCTGTGAC
This sequence comes from Dicrocoelium dendriticum, assembly GCA_944474145.2. Lineage (NCBI taxonomy): Eukaryota > Metazoa > Platyhelminthes > Trematoda > Plagiorchiida > Dicrocoeliidae > Dicrocoelium > Dicrocoelium dendriticum. The sequence goes on from OX104064.1 coordinate 25,422,987, forward strand.
ACCTCCACAGGTTGTCCTAGATCCCTCGTACCCGTCTCCTGCAGACGCACAGTCTTTGACGCACTGCACTCACTGTCACATCCGGTATCCGTGCATCTTGAAACTGGTCACCGAACGTTTCGTTTGGCCAAGCGTAAACAAAGATGTTCGTACCTGGGCTCGCGCCTGCCTTCAATGCCAGCGCTCCAAAATACATCGTCACACCCGCAGTCCTCTTGGTTCATTTCCCGCCCCGGACTCTCGGTTCTCGCATGTACACTTAGATCTGGTAGGTCCCTTGCCTCCTTCACGCGGATTCGTATACATTCTTACATGTGTCGACCGCTTCAGCTGATGGCCAGAAGCCATTTCCCGAACAGACCGCATAGCTGAGATTGTTATCCGGGCCTCCTTAGCCAAGTGTGTCACGCGCTGTGGAGGCCCATCCACCATTACAACTGACTGAGGAACGCCCTTCCAATCTTCACAATTCGATACGTTCTGCAACTTTTTAGGTTGTCGCCGCATTCAGGCATCATCGTATCACCCAGCAGCCAACAGGTTAGTTGGACGCTTCCATAAACAGCTTAAAGCCTAGCTCTGCGCCTCCTCCGACCCTAACTGGGGCGAAAACGTTTCGCTCGTACTCTTAGGCATTCACAGCAGCATCGAAGCCAACTTGCAATGCGCGCTAGCAGAGCTGGTTTACGGCGCAAAGCTTAAGTTGCCAAGAGAATTCGTTTCACCTCCCGCATTGTCGGATGTCTCGGCCTAACTTTGCGTCCTCCCTAGCTCAACGCGTGCGTTCACTACGCCCGACTCCGCCCCGTGAGCAGACCAGAGATGTGCAAATGCACAGCGGACTGTTGACCTGCACTCACCTCTTCCTCTGCACGGACGCAGTGCGGCGCCCTCTCCAGCCTCCTTACACTGGCCCTTTCAGAGTACTGCAACGGACTCGGAAACATTTCACTTGAAACCAGAGTGGTCATCAAATAACGGTGTCCATCGACCGTCTCAAAGTGGCTGTCGTTCACGAACCACCTGCAACCCATCCTGATGCTATCACACAAGCACCCGCGCCTGTGGTGACTTCCCGTGCACTGGATATCCCGAAACGCTCCGTTCCCCTTGACCCTCAACCTACCCCGCCTCAACCCCAGGCAACCGACCAACGCGGTAGACCGGTCAAACGCCCGGTCCTGTTTACAGATTCTGTAAATGTTTGCTATTTCCATTAACACGCCGTTTTCAACTTTAGTGGTAACCGTGCGTCCCATCCACAAACGGTTTGCAAAAGCAAAAATTTCTCAAGACATTTTACAAACTAAAAAGGCGTATTTTCTTCTATCGTACGCGCCATGTTCCCTCTCTGGCGTCTAGCCGCCCCTGAGTATTGCCCACCCCATCTGAGTGCTAATTTCCAGAATATCATACACCGGAACTGTCAAGGCAACCCTCGAGTGAATCGCCAATCAGCCTAACGAAACCCCAGCGCGACCTGCCAGCTGGATCTAGGCCTCTTCTTGACCAAGAAACGGTCAGTCGCCCTCGGCCGCAGACAACCACGAATGGGTTGGTCCTCAAACGTCTGGCTATGCGTTGCCGACAAGAACGCTTGGCTTTCTTCGTGGTACGCGGACCGTAAACTGGAGTGCACTGGAAGAAGTGACACTTTGCAAGGACACCGTCGAGTTTGCAGCGGAGGATAAGTCTCTTCGGTCTAACTTCTGGACTAGCCAGTATTCTGCAGTCTGAGCAGCCCGCCCTGACGGCCCACCGATGACGCACTCTGTTCCACACGATCATCATAAATAAATACTAACAACAGCCTGGACCCCACGAGCTCTGCTACACATCCCATTTTGGAAGTCCGAGTTCAAGCCCATGCAACTCTTTGCACCCATCCTCACCTCCCGTTTTCCCCCACTAACAGCTCGGTGGAAGGCTTCCACCCTTCATCCTTCTAGGGGGAGGCCCTTGTAGTTCACCAAAAATCACGCTCTTCCAGTATTTTGCAACATCGGGTTTTACGGTTGTTCTACGCTTCAACAAGTCCACTTGTTTTACTGACGGTAGTTCCATTGTCAGAAATGGTTTTGGTGAGTATCTTGCAGCAACCTTTCTTGCTCTGGTTGATTCGATTACTATTTTTGTAGCCTGCGAAATACGCGTTGGGTTCGGTGGCTTCCAACTTCTATACTGTCCCACTTTTGACACGGTTCTTAAGTGCCATTGCTTACCTACTTGGATCCAAGGCACCACCCAACAAATGTCTCCGAATCCTCCTCCGTCACATTGCTGGGTAAGTTATCGGATGATCAAGACAAATGGAACTCATTGTACGTGCTGCAGTGTCAAAGTCACACCTATAAACCTAGTAAGAATTACTCGTCATCCGAACACACCACACGATGGAGAACCCAGACTTATTCGATTTACACTAGAATCCCCCACCGACGTAGCAAACGTTTTGCTCTCCGCAAGCGCACTCAGACATGGATCCTGTAGGGTACGCATCTATCCTGATATCCCTTGGAGGGCACGACAATCAACAAGGAACACCGAAGACGGACACAGCAAGCAAGAGCGCCTAAACACAAGCTTCATACGTGGCGTACCAGAACATTCTTTTAACGATTTTCAAGAGACCGCAAAGCACTATTTAGAACGGGGGCGGTACATTCGTGAAACACTTTCTTTGGATAATATGGTGGCGCTGTGACTCACCAGGTTACCTCTCTCACAAAATTGTAGAGGATGCGGTCCTAGAATCCTGAAACTTGTAGTTCAGTCAGAGCAACAAGGGACGGGTGTTTTGGATTGTAAGCGGAGAAATCGGAAACGTCTTCGTTCTGAAATTCGGTTAAAGGTCGCAGAAACTTTGTGCAGCTCAAATATAATAGCACGTGAAGCAGCAAGCATACCGACGCACTTACAGACGCGTAACTTGATTGCTGCTTTAATTGACTCTGACGTAGGTCTGAACGAAGTTCGGGACGCATCTTAGTCGTATCAATTTTCAGACAAGGTATCTTCACTTCAATAAGAAAGCAAGTAACTGCTGACTTCCCATCGGTCGACATTCTCCCACACTCGAGCACTTTAGCCTTCTGTAGGCTCTTAGAGATCGAGAAAGTGGTCTGCTTGTACACGAATGCTCAGGATATATTTAATAAACTGGCTGAGCTGAAAGATCGCCAAGCTTCTGGGTCATTTGAAGTCACTGGTATCACCGAGAGGTGATTTCACACAGGAATGACGGACGCTGAAGTTTCGCCAACGGATATGTCGCTGATCCGGTACGATAGCCTCAAAAAGAAGAAGGTGAAACCCTGTATCACCAAAGCGACCAACAATGCGAAGCCGTGGAGGATTTAGACTCGCATTTGCCAACTCCTTTTGGTACCGATTTCAGTTAAAAGGCAGAGTCGCTTGCCTTATTGTCTTGATCTACCGCCCCCATAACTCTACACCCGAAACGGACGGCCACCTTGCAGCTGCTTTAAGATACATTTTGCAACAGAAATACACTCACCTACTTATTATGGGTGGTTTTAAGGTACATCGTTTAGAAATTCTTGACACGATCGGTGAACAATTCAAAGTCGATCTGTTCCTCTTTACCATCAAATCACTTTGCTCACTCGGTTCAGAACAAGTAACAGGCTATCTGTGCATGATCTTGTGCTTACCAACGAGGAGTATATGATTGAGGTGTTGGTTGTAGACTGTCCGTTGAGTCGCAGTGAGCACGCAATCATCCGTTATAACATTGTCTACTTTGCGGTATATCGGAATGAGACCGCTGAGACTATGCGTGTCACTGCAAGCTACGATAGATTAGCCCAGCAAGTAAGCTCTACGACTTGCTCGTTTCTTGCCGACAAACTCCCAGAAGTCGCCTGGCACGAGTTCGTCAACCAATTCAGTCAGCTGATTGCGGAGTCTTCAGAGCTAAGAGTTTGTATAAGTGTACATCAGTTTCTTTCGTTAGAAGCAGAACTCGAAACTAGATGACCGTTCCTACAGCAGCATGGCGAGTGTACAGAGAAGCTCCAACACCAGAAACTTGGGACTATTTCGTCCAACGTAACCACTGCACTCAACTGCTAAGAAAAGACAAAGCCGCATATCAGCAGTACATCGCAAAAAGCTGTACCAGCACCTTAATAGAGGCGACAATGATTTCCTCCAGTTAGGACGGTCGATGGCCTAACAAGAACAGCTGTGGAAGTAGCAAATGCGCTGCAGACACAATATGCGCCCATGTTTTGGAGGGGCTTGCCACCAGGCGATCTACCAAGCTTTTGCGTTTCTCCGCCAGGACTAACCCACATCATATTTACCGCGGTGGCTGCATTGCAAACGCTGATGTCTCTACGCAAGCATAGCTCGCCCGGTGTCGATACCGCCAACTTTCTCACTCAATGTCAGCTGAATGTGAGAGTCCGCAGCTCCATGTCCGACCCAATTGACGTCCAGTGCGGTGTGCCACAAGGGTCAGTACTGGGGCCACGTTTATTTTTAACATTCATTAACGACCTTGCCAGTGTACTACAGTCGAACTTCTTGCTGTTTGCAGATGATGTCAAAATTTGGCATGACATCCGGACAGAGGACGATCACGCAACACTGCAGAGCGATCTGGACAGGGCGTACACTTGGTCATCCGAAAACATGCTTAACTTCAAAGTCGCCAAGTGCAAAGTCGTGAGCTTACGCCACCAGCTCATCCATGAATACTTACTCGGGGACCAGCCGTTGCAACATGCTTCCCAGGAATGCGACCTCGGAGTGATCGTGCAGGACGACCTTGGCTACTCCAGACAAGCTGAAAAGGCATCGAAAAGGGCCAGTCAACATCTCGGACTCTTACGGAGGGCTTTCGGAAATTTCGAGCCATCTGTATTTCCGCAAATGCTGAGCGCTTACGTGAGACCCCACGTGGAGTATGCGATCCAGGCCTGGCGTCTCTGGCGCAAGCGCGACATCAGTGCACTTGAAGCTCCACAGCGTAGAGCAATGAAGCTCGTCAGAGACCTGTTTCACATCCCCTACCAACGCAGTCTGCAGTCTCTGGGATTGGACAGTGGTGAATATCGTCGTCACCGAGGAGACCTCATCATGGTCTACTTACTACTGATGAATCCAAATCACCCATGTCGCAGTCTCTTGCAGCTGAGCCAAAATACCAACCTGAGAGGTCATCAGCTCAAACTGGCTACACACTACAGCCGACTTGATTGTAGACGAAACTCTTTCTCACTCCGTGTGTCCCGTGCTTGGAATGCACTCCCCACTCACGTCGTCCTTGCTCCCACATTGGCACTATTTAAAAAACGCCTAGATGACACACTTTCCAACTTGCATTATTTGGCATAGCACGTCCTATTCGGAGGACGAAATAACGAGACTCAAACCATGAGGTTACTGACCCTCCCCGCAAAGTGGCGGTGATGTTACATACAGAAGTGTCCCAATGAGCGACATGGATGTATACAAACTGGAGTAACATACCACATCTCTCAACGGAAACAACACACGAGTGAGCATTGTCCGTTCCTTTGATTTCTTTTTCCCACATTTGCTGTAATATAACAGCTCTACTTTGGGTGCAGACATCCAGTCCATTCTTCAAACTATCATTATGAAGTGGTGCGTTGAAATCTGTAGAGGCTTAAAAAACGATTTACTTGTTCGATTATCCTTCTAGTTTATCTATTGCTCCAACCATCCTACGGGACCGGTCAAGCATATGCTTTTTTACCCGTTATAAATCATTGTTCATTTTTCATATTCGTCCAGAGGCACTGGAAAGAACAACAAGATAACTGGCAGGATCTTTAGTTCAGTATTTCCAGCGCTGCTTAGACCAGAACCAACTTCCCGCTATGTGAAAGCTTGAAATAAGAACCCCATTCATAACGGTGGAAGCCCTCCAACTACTACCCTGGATATCTTCTTCCTATACTCTCCAAGGTCATGGAATCCATATTTGCCGATGCACTAGTGTGTTGTATGGAAAGCTGCGACATCAGCACGCCTGAGCAGCACGCTTTCCGTCGACAGCGGTCATGCATAAAGAATTTACTTATCGCACGCAGTAGTTGGACCGAGTCAGCTGATGCTGGAGAATGCGTTGCTGTGATCTACCTGGATTTTTCGAAGGTTTTCCATCTTCTAGACCAAAGGATACTACTCTTCAAGATCCAACATTACGGGCTCGACAACCATCTTGTAAGCTGGATTGTCAACTTTCAAATTCAACGGCAATTAAGGGTCAGAGTTCGGAGCTCTTTAGCAGGCCCCATTCAAGTCGAGTGTGATGTGTCGCAAGGCTCAGTTCTAGGTCCACGTTTGTTTTTGGTGTTTATTAAGGACCTTTCACTGGGAATTGTGTCCAACTTCCCAATGTTTGCCGACGACATCCAGATCTGGCGAAGGATCCAGGTGAGCGCCGACCAGCATCTGCTTCAGAATGACCTAGAAACCGTGTATCAACGGTCGATCCAACATGTAATGCATTTCAACGTCAGTAAATGCAAGCTGCTTTCCATCCGACATCACAGCAGCTACTAGTACCGGCTCGGAATGTGCCTGGGGTGTGCTGGTTTATGGTGAGCTTGGTTGCTCCAGGCAATCCGAAAAGGCCTGGAACACGAAGAACAAACACGTCGGGCTGTTGCGACGGGTGTTTGGACAACTAAACAGCTCCATATTTTGACAAGTGCCCAGTGCGCATGTTCGCCCCCATGTCGAATATGCACTTCAAGCCTGGCATCCATTGTTGAAACACGACCTTAATGCACTGGAGCAGCCACAAATTCGGGTATCTCAGAATGTATTTGGAATGCGCAATCTTTCATATAAGGAGAAGCTGCAACCATTAGTGGTATTCAGCGGAGGCTCTCGCATATTACGAGGTGAGCTGATTATGACATACCTGATTCTGCAAGACCCTAATCATGTGTGCCTCTCGTCTGTGCAACTCGGCACCAATATAACAGGGAGGGGCTATTCATTGAAACCTGCAGAACAGTATAGCCGTCTGGATTGCCGCAGAAATTTCTTTTCCATTCGTGTCTGTCACCCGAGGAATGCTTTCCTAGAATTGGTTGTCTCCTTACCGACGCTAACAGTAGTTAAATGACGATTGGATGACGCACTTATCCATTTACACTTTATCACTTCTAACTAGGTCTTCATCCTACGCCTGGAGTTTACCATGGAATTATTGGACGTTAACTGCGGGTACTGCGAATCTAAGCGGATCGCAGGACTACGGCGGAGCAAACAATGATTCCTTCTTTTCTTATTTAAAGTACTAACTGCTTTACTATCATTATTCTCCTTACTGACATCTTGATATCCCTACCAACTATCCAACGCGACTTGGAAAGCAAACCTTCTTAAGTCGTATAAATTCATTATTTGTTCTTCATTGTTCCTTGTACCTTTGGGAGGTGGGCGCACTCATAGGATTTACATTTGAACGTCAGCAAATGCTAAATATTTACTCCGATTGGTGAAGATTTACTGCACGAAGCATACTACCGGAGCATACGATCTTGATGTCACCGTGACGAATAAATTCAGGCCGTTGGTGTAATGTAAGCATGTAGCTAACAAACCCCGGCAAATGTTATTTCGATTCAGGAGATTACTGACTTTACTAAACCAGAGATTTTGCCTCCTTTATATAATGCAGTGCTAATGCCACATTTATACTACTGTGTTCTGGCCTGGGCGCATTATCAGCAAAAGGTTATCAGTAGTATTGATAATTTACAGACTGTCCAGTCGAATTGTAGAATGCAAGCGCGGGTTGCCAAGCAAAAGTCAAGTAGCTCAATAACCAGAAGCAGACTGTGAGGGGACTTAAATGAGAGATCTAAAAGCATGTGGGTCTCAATGGTCTCAGGTCCATTGATCTTTTTGAACCAGCTGCGCGAACCATTTACGAGCAGTTGCCGAAATTTGAAACATTAGAGCTAGGTAATTATCATATTTGTTAATTCTTAGTTGGAATAAACTTTCCTTTGCATTCTTGGCCTATAAGTAGGTAGAGGGCTTCAAGCGCTGCTGGAACAACAATTGGCTGATCCTGTTCCCCGGATTCTTGTGAGAAACGAAGGCAGCCTTTAATCACATGAAAGTATCTTATGCAGCTTTGTGAAAATGGTGTGGTTGTTTTGTTTTTATTTCTCGGTATCCAATATAATCGCAAGAGTCCAGTATCGTGGAAGTGCTGGAAGTTCTGTTCGCTTACTGGTAGACGAAAAGGGCCGCTCCTTAAGCGAAAGCTTATTTCTTCTCTGGATCCTGTCCTGTACCGTGCCACAACCCTTTACACAAGCCTAAACTGAAATGTGGGAGCAACTGGCCGGACTCAAACACATGTAGTCAACGTTCCAACGGGCAAACCTTTTAGCTTGCCTAGGTACAACGTAAAACTATACATTTATACTATAGTACACATCGTACAGAGGCAAACGGGAAATCTCCAGGTCGCTACCGGATAAAGGTCCAGTCTATCCATTAACTCATCTGCATTAGGTATGTGTACCCCTGTGTCCGTTGAAGTAATCTCGCTGAGTCTTCCGAGCGCATTGAGTGGTTGATGCCGATCTAAGCTGTGATCGCAAATTATTGGGCGTGTTTCCAATTCCTGTTTATTCGTTTTGAGTCCGGTGCACAAATGTGTACCAAAACCTCTAAGCGCTTAGCCGCCTGCAGTACCAATAGAACAATGCTTTCGCACTTTGGGCTAAAGTTTAAAATTTGGAGCACAGAGTTCAAACGATTTTCATTCTAGTAGCCAACGTGAACCAAGCATCCGAAGCAAATTCACTACGGGGAATACGTAGGCGGTGTGTAATCCTGACAATTGACTGAGTATCGATTGTGATGGTGTTGAGAATTCACATGCGGTTCCACATACTAATCGCGAGAGTGACGACAGCTATATTCTCCGTTGTTCATTCGCCAGACGGAACTTAGCTGAGATTGTGATAAGGGAGCTACTATCGGTGTTAGAGGCAAAACGTAGATGTGTCTCCTAGAATTTGCTGTTAGAATTGGTCAATCTTCAGAGTGGACTTAAAAGACGGTAAGATCAAATGTGTTGGTATGCTAGTGTTAAGTACATTACATCAGAAGCGGATCTACAAGCAGCGACGGTTTTTTGAGCGCCGAATAGCTGCACCCGGAAAGTACAGTTACAAATCGTTATCAAATAGCTTATCACCACTGCAGACTGTTGCGGACATTCACAACCGATGCGTCATGCTACACCCACTAACTACACGTGCCCAATCACATGACTATAATGTATTCGCTGACTGGTCTCTGTTTCTCATTGGTTCGTTTGGTCCTATATGTTTTCACTTGGCTCCGGTTAGGAGCAGATTACAGTTTCACACGTACCATCCGGCGTTGGTGTTTTTCCTACGTCTAAACGGACTACGGGTCCATACACGGATTAGGAATACACGATCGGTACGTAAAAAATGGCGACGGGCAAAACGAACCCACTTGCGGGTCACTCATTTCTCTGGCCGGAGGCGTCAGAAAAGCCTTCCTTACGAGCATGGATTCAATGGAAAACTTCATTCCAACCTCAGATGACTCTTTTCCCTGTGTTGGATCCTTCCATCACACTGTCAGATACCCACTGGATTATGTTGTTCCGCCTGGCACTTGGTTACGAAGGATGAAGTCACTTCGATGCAGTGAACCTAATGGTTAAATCTAGGATCTCACAAGTGATTCAGTTATTTGAGGAAATATGGGGAATTCAGCCGAGCGCGTTTTCCGCTCGCTATCAGTTTTTGAAGTTACAGCAGCAGCGCGGAGAAAGCGTTAACGATTTTATCGCACACATTCAATAAGCTAGCCTAGAGTGTCGTTATAACACAACCCTTCGACGCGTTTTGAAGAATTCATGAAAATTCAGTGCGTGATAGCTGGAATAATAGATGATGGATAGAGAGAAAACTATTATCTCAGGAAGAAGAAACTTTTTCTTGGGAAACATCTTGTTACCTTGTTCGGCAGAGGGAACATCTGAGAAATTAGTTGTTCACTTTTAATCCCACCCAGCCTGCAGAAACTGAACAAATAGTTCGACCTTTTCCTCTGAGGATATTGTGCGGAAGTTTGTGTGCTACAGATGCGATGATCAACACACTTTCCCCAACCAGTGCCCTCACTTGTGGGGGAAGTGCAGGAAGCGCAGTAAAGTTGGCCAATTGGCTCGTGTGTGCCGTACCTTACCATCACAAGTTTCGAATACATCGCTGAACGAAAACGACGGCGAGTCATGTGATTCACAGTTAAACATTATGAACGATTTATTTTCGAACTGTTTAAAAATGATATAACTACTTCCGTATATGATCACGCTTGTTGTTAATGGTCAGTCTGTTTTATTCGAATTAGACACCGGCTCAGCAATAACATTAATAGACCAGAACGCACTTTCACCATTACTTAATTTGGAACCGAGTGATACAGTTTTCAAAATTTATACGGGGGAGGTGATAGAAATACTGAGAAAATGTCAGGTGCTAGTGCAACATCAGGGGAGATCGCACAACTTAATGCTTCATGTTGTTCCTCGTGCATCGACCAATCTATTGAGGTGTGATTGGATGAAACAGTTACCGCAGGTGCTGAATGTAGTCAACTCCGTAGGGGTGGAAACCGTAGAGTCAGTCCTAAAGAGATACCCAGAGGTATTTAACGAACACCAGTTGGGGAAGCACGAGAATTTTAAAGCTAAATCCATGCAACGGGTGCTAGTACGCTAAAATTCTTCAAGACTAGAACACTACCTTATTCTCTACGGCCAAAAGTTGAGGAAGAATTGAAACGGCTCCACCACAAAGGTACAATCGTACCGGATCATCAATCCGAATGGGCAGCACCGATAGTCCCTGTGCTTAAGCCAGACAGCAGTGTGCGGATTTGCGGTGATTAATAAACTAACAGTGAATCGCTGCACTATCATGGACCGTTAACCCTTACCGAAAATTGAAGATTTATATGCCACTTAATTTGTTGGGGTCAAGTTCACTAAGCTTGATTTAAGTCACGCTTATTCGCAGGTGGAATTGGACGACGATTCTCGCCCGTTTACTACGATTAGCACACATTTGGGTTTATTTGAATACACTAGACTCCCATTTGGAATTAACTCTGCCCCGGGGATTTTCCAAAGGATAATCGACAACGTCGTACGGGATATACCGAATACCTGTGCATATCTTGACGACCTACTAATCACGGGCAAGACAGAAGTAGACCATCTGCGCACTCTGGATAAGATCCTACACAGATTGTCCGAAAACGGGTTGCGTTTGAAGCGTTCCAAATGTGCTTCCCTAGTTGATTCCGTTGATTGTCTTGGATATCGACTAGATAAAAATGGATTGCATGCACGAAAGGAAAAGCTGGAGCCCAGCATTAGTGCACCCAGTCCGTACAACGGAGTACACTAACATTCGTTTGTTGGGATGCTTTCACACTACCATCGTTTCTTACTTAACCTGGCTTCTGTGATCGCAGCACTCCATTACAAGTTTAAGAAAGATGCTAAGTGGTCGTGTAGAAGGTAAGAAGAACAACCAAAATTTGAAGGCGAAGAACCTACTTGCTTCTGGACCTGTACTAGTGCATTATGATCCGAACGAACCTCACTACTTATAGTCTGACACCTCACCGCTTGGTGTGTAAGTAATCCTAGGACATCATATTCACAATGGAACAATTTGTCCTATTGCCTTCGCATCTCAAACAATACAGGCCGCTGCGAAGAATTACGCACAGCTGAACAAAGAGGCACTGGCCGTGATAAATGGAGTTAAGCGCTTCCGTCAATAATTGTGGGACAAGTGGTTTGAGATAAAGACAGATCATAAACCACGGATTTTGCTGCTTGCTGAACGGGAAGATATAGAACTAATTAATGGACCCCATATCATACGTTGAGCACTCATCTTTTTCGCTTATAGCTATCGATTTCAATACATCTCTGGTCCCCACAAGAAGGTTGCCGATGCCCACAGTAGGTTGCCACAAGAAGTGCCAAGTAACAAGCAAGATGGAGCGCCTAGAGAGTTCTTCCAGTTGTTACATCACTGACACATCACTCCAATATCCAGCGGCATGGTTAGGAGAGCCACTGACCGAGATCTAGTCCGATCAACCGTGAAACGTAAGATGTTACACGATTGGGCCTCCCGATCCACTGAGGTCCTAGGTCCGTTCTTCAATTGCCGATTGGAGCTCAGTCTGCAGGAAGGATGTATCATGCGTGGATCTGTTATCGTTATTCCGTCTGCACTCAGATCAGCCGCATTGAGAGAATTGCATGATCAATGAACAATGATTTATCACGGGATAAAAGCAAGTGCTTGACACTTCCCGTAGGATGGTTAGGATGAATATGATGAAATCAAAATATATGTGGGTCATGTACCGAAAGTCTGCTAGGATGAATACATTGATAAATAACATCAGTGTAAACTCAAAAAAATCGAGTCTAAAAGTTCAGAATTGCACTCGGGCGTATTGGTCTTTGATATAAGGCGTGAGAAAAGTAAAATATGGTCCCTCACTTGAGTTCATTTGATACGTAAACGCTGTAGAAAAGCATACTTGGCGTAATGCACCATAGATGAGTTTAAGTAATGAAGTGGTGGGAGCTGAGAGCAACATCTAATCGTTTTTTGAAAACGTTCAAGCTGGGGAAGGATACAACTGAGTCTGGGAGTGCGTTCCAGGGTTGACAAACCCGAAGGGAAAGGTACTTACGTCGACACTAGAAGGTTATATTGTTCCTTCAATTTTAAGCAGTTATCCCTGAGCTGCGTATTGCGGCTAAGTTCCAGCCAGTGGCGGCATACGTGTTTGGGGTCATTTAATATCTGCTACGCTACTATGAGAGCGCCGCGCAGTCTTCGATAGCGTCCGCTGAAAATTCCCAGCAACTTCAGCCTTCGGTGGTAAGAGTGATAGCGCAGGCCCTTTACATTCTTTGTTTTTCTTGGTTGTGGTGCCTCTAACGCCTCTAGGTCGCTCTTCAACTAAGGGTGTCAAGCTTGGATAGCGCATTCAACATGCGGGCGCACGTAGGAATTGTGCATCATTGGGAAGATTGATGAGTCAAATCTCCCGAATGCCGTTCGCAGCATGCCGACGTGCTGGTTACCTCTTTTCGCAGCTACCTCAGCCTGTTTTGAACAGTTGGGGTCGCTCTGTACGTGCACACCAAGTTCACATTGCTGGAAGCTGGTCTGCAATCGGTTTGTTCCAAGCAAATGTGTGTAGTTATGTCTGTGGCGTAAGTGTACAACGCGACCTTTGTCCAAGTTGAATGGTAGGGTGCTTTGAACTGACCAGTTCGACACTATGTTAGGATCGCACTGAAGCCGTTCGTGGTCGACCGGTCCTCTGATCCTTCGCCATATCTTGATATCAGCAGCGAAAAATAGGAAATCGGAAGCAATTGACTTCGCCAAAGCGTTAATGAACATCAAGAATAGACGAGGTCCAAGTACCGAGCCTTGTGGTACACCACACGCCACAGCGATTGCATCAGACAATGATTCTGGGACTCTCATCTCTAACCGTCGTTCAGTGTAGAAAATTGCTAATCTAACTCAGGATTGGGTCTCCAAGGTAGTAGTTCCAAAGCTTCTGAAGAAGAATTCGATGGTCCAAGCGATCAAATACTATTGAGAAGTCCGGGTAGATGACATCGACTCCTGCGCCATCACCAACAGCTTCAGTCCAGATATTACGTACAAGTAATAGGTTAGTATTGTATGAACGCTTTTGATGAAAGTCATGTTGCTCTGCTGATATTAAATTGTGGCTTTCTAGCTACTGCATTAATGCATCTGCGATAATTGTTTCCATCATTTTGGATAGTACAGGAAGTAGTGTTTTTGAACGGCAGTTGGTAGGGTCAGTGGGGCCACATCCTTTATGGATAGGAGCAATGATCCCTCACTTCCACACTGGTCGTATACTGTTCTCTCTTAGACATCGCTGATAGAAAACAGCCAGTAGTTCTTCTAGATCACTAGCTACTGCCTGTAGAGCCTTCGGTCGGATGTTATCAACTCCAGGAAAACTGTGGTTATGCAACCATAACAACTTCTTCAACACAGATTCCGCAGTGAAGGTAATGTTATCTAAACACGACGGTGGTGCAATAGAAACGAAGAGAATATCTGGGCTTGTCACCTGCTAGAATGTTTGGGAGGAATAAAGCCGTAGGGGATCGGCTGCTTCCACTGCTGATCGCGTGCATCCATCAGCCGTGACTAGTGCTGGAACCCTCCGCTTCACCTTTCGAAGGCCGTCAACGTGCGTGTACAGAAGTTTGCGGTTCGTGCATAATCGCTTCATCAACTCCTGCTGATGAGTGATCTTGTCTTCGCGGATCAGTTTCACACAGAAGTTACGATGTGTCACGTATGCAGTCCAGGTTTCGGCATTCGGGCAGTCCTGGTGATCTCGCCATGCCAAATCCCTCCGGGACATACATTTACGTGTTCTGCTCCTCAGAAATGACTTACGCTTGTTTTTGGGTTGGAAGGGCTTCTGTTCCGATGCGTGCGCTATCAGTGTACTAAACGTTCTTGTAAATGTTTCCCAGGCAACATCCGGGGGGAATTCGGTTAAGAAAGTCCAAGATGTATCCTTAACAAGCTTAGACACACATTGTAGTGTGTGACAATATGCACTCTATCAACCTCCTTTTCAGGGTACTCCGCATAGCATATATAGTCAAAGAGTAGAGTAACATGATCACTATGACCCAGTGGTGTGCTTGTAACTATCCCGTCAACCATGAGTTCTTCCTTAGTGAACACAAGAGCCAATATGGATGCGTTGTTAGCAGCTCGAAATCTGATGGGAGAGGTTACGTGGTTGTACTGTGGGTGGCTAGCAATTAGCTCTTGCAAGCAGGCTTTAAACTGCGTACCGTCGGTTGCAGGCGTTTCTTTGTCGTGCACGTTAACGTCTCCCGCGATAAGAATGTGGGTGTAGGACTTGTTCTAAGCAAACTTAAAGACGTGGTTCAGTTTGGATTCCATTTCCGACTTTGAGTTTGGTGGGCGGTAAATCACGGCTAGTAGATATGTCTCCTTGTTTCGCAACCATAAACGGCACCAAAGCGAATCAGGAGCTCGGATTTCCGTGTGATCGATAACTTCACATCGGAGATTTGTATTAACATGGGGAATCACACCACCACCCCTTCCAGTGCTATCGGTCCGAAGCAGCGACATACCGGGTAAATTGATCTCAGAATCGGTTATCTCAGGGTTTAACCATGTCTCTGTAATCATGACGAGGTCCTGCGGTTGTGAGGCATGGAGTTCTCTAAGTTCGACCAACTTACTTAGAAGGCTTTGGGCGTTTGTGTACATGCAAGATAGGGCTTTTGTTGTTAGGAGTGCGTTGACGGATGTCAACTTTGTGTTACTTTTTAAACCGGCCGTTAGGTAGCCCGCCATTAATCGTGTTTGGTTTATGAATTTCAGTCAAGTTACATGGCATTACTGAGTATTCCTGAGCAGAAGTTTCAATCGTGCTGTGCTTTGACCTATTGTGTGCCGTGAGTGCTGTTGTGTCGGTCTCACCGCAGGACTGTGCAAATAAAGAATTGCAGCATTTACAAGTTCCATCGAGTTGCCTACGACTCTTGGCCGTTTGCCTGCTGCCTTTAGCCGGATCTCTGTTGGCAACCTGGCTCAAAACTTTAACCAGTTGTCCGACAGAACTTGCGTCATTCCCTCGGAGTGCAATAGTACTTTAATTAGTCTTGGACTGCAGCCCTCGTAGTAAGGTGATGATGGAACTCTTGTCAAACATTTGGCAATAATATGGTCAACAGAGAGTGTTTCGCTGATGTAGCACCACTGCTCTCGGTCATGTGTATGTGCTCCGTGATCAGAAGAATGTAGAAGCTCGGGAACACCATGAACAAATATTGTTTTATTGCTATCCCTATTGGCAATGCCGCGTTGCTCAACTGCTTCTTTTGAGCGATCTTTCCAAGGTAGATCAGGTAATATGCGTACTCCACTCGGTGAGTTGTGGAGACGAACTGCTGATAGCAGGACGGCCTCTGTCTTATCTGCTGAGTCTAGTGTTACTCGAAGAATTCGAGGTTCACTAGGGTGCACTGAGGTCGGGTGACGAGTTACGCGTTGCAGCACAGCAGGCCCAACCCGAATACCAATCGCATCGCAAATGGAACTCCATTGGTTGCGATCGTCTTGCAACTTGCCTTTTATTGTGCCAGATTTGGACTCTGGAACATTGGTGCAAACGAGAGTTAACGCAGCGTGGTTTTGCCTAGCGAGCACTGGCTTTATGTTTCTTGCCGGCCATTGGGGTTGTTTAAAAGGCACCATTGGAATTGACGGTGTAAGCTGCTTGCGCCACGCGTGCTCGGTATTGAAGATGGACTTATGTGTGTCGCTCCCGGTGTATTTGTCGAGGCAATCGATGGGTACGTTATCTGCTTGTTATCTGCACCGGATTGTCTTGGCTGAATCTCCAAGCTAAGCGTCTATGGTTGGAGAAGTGGAAGCAGGCATGTTTGTGCACTTATGGGAGTGAGGTGATCCAGTGGATTTAGAGACACAGACGCTGCAGTGCGGTTGGAGCGTCTAGCTCTCTTCTTCGACTAAGTTTCAGAGCCTACTTTGGCTGGTTGAGATAATTTCGTGGCCATATTTACCTCCGTCAAGCGATCTTAGTATTTACAAAATGCGCGATTATCTCTGTCATCCTATAGCGCTTTTTCATGAGCAAAGATAAACAGTTGACAATTGGAATGACTTGACATGTTGGACAAAACCCATTTGTGTCAGCAACTTTGTCTGTCTCACTCCTTGGACGGATTTGCCTACACATGGCGGACAGCATGATGTAATGCAGCTAGGACATGTTACTCCGAACTTGTCTGCGCAACAAAGGCGACGTGGAACCATTGGAATGCTAGTCATCCTTTTATCGCTTGCTGAAAGGCCTATCTGAGCGCTCACCATGGTGAATGTTCTTGGTGCTAGGCGTGACGCATAAGCGCGTCAAAACACGCACACGAATTGAGTGTTTCAACCGCACTGAGGTCAGACGGTAGAGACATATGGAGGTCGTAACGCGCGTTTGTAGGTAACTAAGCTAGATACAGTTTGCTGGCCAGTTGTGTTGCCGAAAGTGGAACTATTTCTTCGAACCCAGTGGCAATTGTTTTAATGGAAGCCAAATGATAGGTTTCAGTCGCTGCTTTTAATATCTGTCCTATGAGGATGCGGTTCGCGAAATGCGAGGGTGCTCATTACGTTTTTTCCAATTTGGCTTGCACTGCAGTGTGTCCTTGGGTTGTTAGCTCTATCTATCGCAATGTGGTTCACGGTTTTTAAAGCATCTGATTAAACTTTTGACACGTCGATAAAGTTCGTCCTGTAGGAGGTTACTAGCTCTGTTATTATCTGAGTAAGTTTAGAGGGTACAGATAAACCAATGGTTATAGTGTCTTAATAGAATACCATGAAGGTTTGTCTGTATGTATCTTTCCTGGACAGGTAAATGACCAAGTGACCATTTGTTGCATTCTTCAACCACCTTGTTTTTCATTGTCCAAACAATCGTTAACATTTTGTTCATTTCTAACCTAGGGCGGCAGTCTGACGTGGCTTTTGCCGCTATGAGTTAAGGCGTGTTCACGGAATTACATAATCTAACCTAATACAGTGGCCGTCTTTTTGTATTTTTTGTGTCTTCAGTGTGTTTTTTGTTTTGAAGCGAACGTTGGGAGCTGCTTCGCTTCCAAATCAAATGGTCCTGTACATGCCCGAAAAGGCACTCGACGGCCGTTTCGCTGTCAATAGTGTGTGTACATCGCATGTTTTCGGATCCATAAGGATTAACGTATTACACTATCACGTAGTAGCTTATGCCACGAACGAACGAGTTGGCCTTTAGTAAAAGTTCAACAACACTAATGCTCGCCGTGTATCAATACAGCCACGGCGTTACGCAACCAATAAGCGTTCCATATTTTCTTCGCATACCTCATTGCAGTTTTTCGACAATACTCAAGCCAGGGGCTGGATGTTCCCATCTCAGTGACGCAGACCGTGTACCTCGGTTCGCGACCGGTTCCAATGGCCGTCGTTGGCTTGCAGGTGACCCATCAGAAATTGCGGCTTATTTTTGACGAAATAACCAGCGACTGCGTTTCAGAAGACTGTCAGAAATGTGGAAGTCCACATGTGGATTGCTACCTCATCAACCAAGCTTCCCTTGTGCTGGTCTCGTCTGGAGGGGAGAAACAGGTGAGTTTTTGCCACTTTCAGCGAGGTCGTGGGTTTCCTCCCTAGACTTGATAATTGCTGTTGTTCAGTACTTGTATGTTACACTTGTTATGCGGGTTGCATAATGGCGGGTGATTCGATGTGATAGTTATTGAATTCAACAAATTCTCATTTGACAGTCACATAAACATTGTTCACCAAATGTTCCTTAATCGGTCTATTGGTATTCAGGAACTTAGTGGTACCAAACCTAGCTGAACATTCTTGACTCGATGTTGTTAATAAAAGGATGAGACAAATAGTTCGGAAATGTTTTCCGTACTTCATATAAAAGTTTCAGTAATGGAATTGATCACTGTGTGTTGAAATCGAACCCACCGTAGTGGATCGGAGGGTGTCACAAAATCCAGAAACGCGCATCGCAAATCACCAAGTCAGTTGCCTGCCGTGCACCTACAAACTATTAATTTTTTGCTTCCTTTAGGTGGGACAAAGTTTGAAGGAGATCAACTGCGCCCTTGTAGAAGACTTGGTTCAACGCTCAATACTCACCCAGTACGTTGGTTAATCTACCTGTTAACACTATACTTACGCAAACAGGTTCTACGTGTACAACTTTCAAGGGATTTGTATTGACAAACCCCGAACAACGCACAGCTTCGGGGCACGTTTGCGCGCGGTACGTTTACTGTTGCCATACTCAATGTAATTTCCGCAATGTACGCCCCATGTTCTCATACTTATTTGGGTTAATATTCCCTTGCTCACCGCTCTTAGGGTGTTTTGTTTGGCCACAGGCACTGACACTTCAACCTACTCAGACCTTTTGCCTACAACCCTTTAGCTGTACCTGGCACCAACTGCTATGTCCAACGATTAGCACAATACTGTAATGCCGAAATTTAACCACTCAATGGACTAGACCAAAGTGATCAACATACGTCGGTGATCAACCTACAGAAGTCTGGACCCATAAGGTTTACGCGGTTAACGTTCTAGCAATGAAAAGAAAAACAGTAGACTTAGAGGTGATCAGCTTCGGAGGTTCTATATATATGTGACCGATGTGGCTTCATCTATGCAGTTTCCGCATGATTAATACTGAGGCATCACTTTAACCTTGTCGGGAAGTAAAGATACACCGAAAAGCTCTCCTATCTCATTAGTGTAATTAGTTGGTTCTTCTTAACCGAATAGTCCATGAGGTCGACATGGGGGATTTAATCAACTACTCCGAGCATATAATGACAGCCACATTAGAAGTCAGTATTGGAGCCAGGAAAGTGAAGGCATTCTAGAGGAGCGGAACTGACGCATGCATGGCCTTGAAATAATCGGCTTAGTACGGATGGATATTGTTACAGAGTGAGCGTCTAAGGTGTTTATGCAACACAAAGGAACCAGTGTCAAACTCACTTGTGAGGGCGGAGTAAAGGATCAGCTGGAACTTGAGATGGGCTTTTGCTCTAACCCCAAGTTGCTTTAAAGACAAGCAAATAAGCGCCGTAGATTGCGGTGCGGAACCATCGTCGTACATAAAGCATGTGGGCCAAGGCCCTTAGGCGCCACGGATGTGCTGAAGCCGCTGAGGTCCTTGTTTTCGGACAACACCCTTGGCACCGACGACGTTCGCTTATAGGTGTTGAAGGTAGCCACCATGAGCTTAGTTGAACCGTTAGTCAGAAGCTTCCAACCATCTCTTTACCAGTTACAGGTTTGCACCAATTCCTTGCACAGCATCATCCCTCCGAGTTGTATGAGCGTTATTTGTGCAGAACACACTAATTAGTACTAACACACGACAGCAGTCCGCAGCCAATCGAATCCATAGCGTTTTCAATTTCATCCTTAATGGAATCAAGTCCTGCCATAGATCTCTCAAGATGCTCCTTAACGCTTTCAGGTTGTATCTAACGGGTGCAAGCGCCCCTATATCCTACAGTTCATTGAGTGACTATTCCCAAATCAGTACTGATCTGTTATACTATCGGCTGATTTGTGATTGGCTACTCAACAGACATAGGTATTTTAGGAGCCTTTTCGCCCGTTGGATGCAAATTGGAAACGTTATTGATCATCTTGAGATATCCATAGAGGTACATGATTTCCTTAGGAGAAATTTGAAAGTGCTATGTATTCACTTAGTTGAGGAAATGCATAATTCCAATGGTCTCCAAAGTTGTGGAGTTCCATTGTATCTGAAAAATCATCGAGTGATTGGGAAGGGGAAATATACTTGCTCCGAAGCAGCAGGGATTTGGTCACAATCCTTCATGCCAAACGAACTCAAAGATACCTGATACATGCTGGGCGGAATCTGTCAATGCTTGGGTAGGAAGTGACGAAGTCTACACGAGCTTTCAAAGGCCCTTGGTCTTCTACCACTTTTCCCAGCCAACTGCATACCTAACACATACAAATTCCTACTTTAAGAACTCATATTCCTCCATAGACATCTAATGGTGGTCCTTAACAAGGTCAAGTTTCATCAAATGGGCATGTTTCGATTTCATTTGATCTTATCAGAAAGAGAGAGTAGGAATCGAACCGCAGTCCACATTGAGATTGCTCGTCGCAATCCATGCACGTAACAAGTGTTTAAAAATGACCCACCAATCAGTCATTAAACGTTGTGCCAAACGTTGTCCGTCGTGACACTTTGGCTAAAGAGTTACAGGTTTTAACTAAGATCCCAGTGGCTGCGGGTTCGATGCATGCTATCTCTACCTGCGTGAGAGCTCACGGTGCGTTGAGGCTGGTATTGGCGAGATCCTGACAGATGGTCTACCCACTGCTGCTACTGTTGTACCATGGGCTCATGTCCTGGACGCCTCCTCGTGGCGACCGCCAGGTGGGAGCTGGGTTATGCCCTTCTCCCTACTAACATCCAGTACACCAATTCACATTAGTAAGTGAACTGACCATGTGCTAGACCCGCTGCCTTTCGGGTGTACATTTTATCGAAGACTTTGGCTGAGAACCCGAGTTGTTCTAATGTCAGGTACTGGTGCTCTGCCAGTATCCTAGTACAAATCCAATCCTATTCGGAGGTTAGGAAGTTGTCGATGACCCTCTTCTCGTAAAACCTAGCCATGGGAGACAACTGGTATGTATTCTCAGTAGTCTAGCAACTAGACGCAGAGCCAATAGAAAACCATGGAGATCCGCGGATAAGAGACAGGCATTGCGTCATAATCGTCGTGGCATAGTCGTTCAAGCTGAGCAACACACTTCAGCTAATACGCCGCAGGAAGAAAGGAACATTTTGACAAAAAGTAGAACAAAACATTTTCAGTTTGTTTTTCACTCGTCGATTTTTCTCTTTTTTGTCATTTTCACCATTAGAAGTATAAACATGTGAACCAATACAATACTGTACACAATTCTTCCAGTGATTTCGGTTGCGGGCCATGTTTTCAAGAGTGTTAAGCCATTGGCACTCCTCATCGTTGGGTCCCCATCCTGGAAGCCGTACGGATCCAACAGCGGCTAGACACGACGTCAGCGATTTCATGTGCTGCCGCCAAGTGGAAGGCTGACCACCACGCGGTCGCCTCCAGCCAGGTCCTTGACGAGCAAATAGAGCGCGACGCGGTAGACGCTCAGGTGCCATGCGTAGGACGTGACCGAGCCATCTCAACTGGCGCAACAAAATCAGTTTGTTGAAGGGAATACTCGCATTATCTAAGATGTGACGTCGAACGTCATTACTGTTAACTGGGTGTTGCCGCAAAACACGAATAATCCTCCTTAACCAAGCGTTATCGAAAGCAGAAAGACGACGCATAGCTTCCACGCGAATCGGCCAGGACTCACTCCCATACAACCACACTGAGCGAAGTTATGCGCTGTAAACGCGGCACTTTAGTGTGAATGAGACGCCGCGACGACGCCACAAGTGTCTCAAATTGACAAAAGCTGATCGAGCTTTAGCCATGCGAAGAGAAACTTCTTCGTTGATAGTGCCATTAGCAGAAACCCAGCTCCCAAGGTAGACGAAACTATCTACTTGTTCAAGTTGTGTACTTTCGAGAGTGAGCACGGGAGCAGGTGGAAGCCAATCTTGAGCAGTAGTTTACACTTCAATGGGACGAAGCTCATGCCATACTTAGATTTCTCAACCGCCAAACGATCCAGAATGAGTTACTTACCCTGAGGATCCTCACCAAGTAAGCCGAGATCATCAGCATAATCTAAGTCTGTTGCGCGCTCACCCGGTAGAAGCTCTAGGCCAAAATGTTGGAAACCTTCTAGAGCATTCGACAGAACGTCTTCGATTGCGAAGTTGAAGAGGAATGGGGACATAGCGCAGCCCTGTCGCACACCGCTATTGACAGTGAATTGCGAGGAAAGCTTGCCATAGACCCTCACTCTGCCGGATGTATGCAGGTAAAGTGCTCGTAAGATGGTGGTATATTTCTCTGGCACCCTGTTCTTTAGCAAGCAACGCCATAAAGCAGGGCGATCAACAGAGTGAAAAACGTCACGTATGCCTGGGAATGCAACGATAGTGGGTCTGTGATAAATGTGGCGATGTTCGAGGAGCTGGCGGAGCGTGAAGATTTGGTCCACGCATCCGCGGTCGGGACGAAAGCCAGCTTGTTCTTCACGGTAGTAAGATTCACGTACTGGGGATAGTCTGCAAAGCAGAATGGATGCCAATAGCTTGGAAGCAACCGAAATACGACTGGTACCGCGATGCTTTACACATGAAGTGCGAGCGCCTTTCTTGAAAAGCGGGACAATAACTGATTCGCGCCAAGAAGAAGGCACTTTCACTTCATGGCAGATTTTCGCATACAGCGCGGTCAGCTGGTTAATGATTGCCACATCTCCGTACTTGAACAACTCCGGAGGAAGTCTGTCTGAACAGGCAGCCCTGGACCGCCTCAAGCATTCAATCTCGAGGCAGACTACCCCTTCGCTGGGTGGATTCAGTGGGACGAGCCAGGGTGGACCACAAGGTGTACTGCATGTACTGATGGATGGTGGAGGCCAGTTGAACTGTGAATGAAAATGCTCGTCCCAGCGATCCATACGCCTAGGTTGGTTGTTGATCGGAGACTCATTCAACTCGCAAATGACCTCACTGACACCAGGCTTCCTGAGGTCAGTGGACCGAATGAGTTGGGAAACCTTGCGAGTGTTGCCATAGAGAGCAGCGGTCTCCATCTCTAAAGCACGCTCAGACCACCATGCCTTCCGATCCTTGCGTAGGCTGTGCTTGAGCAGCCGGTTAGCAGTACGGCGCCGCTCGTTGCAATCTGATTCTGCCGGGATATCTTTGCGACATTCAAACAGCTCCAGAGAACGAGCAGAGATCCAGGCGTTTAGTGGGCGTCGAGCTAGGACGCAGCTTGACTGTCCGAAAATGGTCATCGCTTTCCGTATAAAAGTCCAGTGTTGCTCCACATCTTGCGGTGGATTGCAACTGAGTGCATATGGTAGTGAAGACTGATAGCTCGCCTGGACATAGAAATCAGTTAATCGGTTTACATCAATCTTGCGGTGCTTCGTGCTTCGCGACCCCCAAAACACATACAGATTTTCGCGCAGACCAGTGCATGGTGTGAGTCAGTGAAGGTAGACCAAAAGGACCTGCAGTCCAGTACGCTGCAGCGCCATCTGAAGCTAATCGCAATGTGATCGATTTGAGACCACGGTTGTGTTGGCGAACGGGGCCACCAGTTTGCGGAACGCTTGTTCTTACGTCTGAAGTTAGTGCTCGAGAGAAACAGATGGTTGTCTTCGCACGATGTGAGAAGCCTCTCTCAGTTATCAGAGCGGTTCTCATCGGGCGCGTGATGACCACCAAGGTGGCGTTCGTATGGTAACAGGCGGCCAAGCCGTGCATTAAAATCCCCAGCAAGGACAACGACATCCGACTTTTAGCATTAGTCAAGAGCTGATGTAGATCTTGGTAGAACCCGTCCTTGACCGAGTTGCCACTGCAGTCATTTGGAGCGTACAAGGAGATCAGGAACAAGTTGCGTCTCTCTTCGTGATGCTAGTTGATTTTACATGAACCCCGAAGCCGAACTGCACATAGTCGGCTGTTAATCGGGAACCAGTCCAGTAGTTCCGCCTTGGCTTTGCCATTTAGTGCTATAGCTACACGAGCTAAACCCGCTGAGGCTGCTTCTGGATCTCCAGAAAGACACATGTGATATCTGGCTTCGTGGTCAGTGGGGGATGTCAATGTAAGCACAGTGTTGGTATCTTCCAACCGGGTTACTGAAAGGCAGCAGACATCAATGTCTAGGGACTCTAGATTGCGTGCTAGACCGGCTTGCTGTCCAATCTACATGAGTGTCCGAACGTTGAAGCGCGCCAGACGGAACAAGGATCGGGGACGATGGAGAGTCATAGGTTGAACTCCGTGGACCGCGGCGCAACCGGACTCGCAGTTAGATTGTTGAACACATGATTCGGGCAACGGAAGTTGTGAATTATTAGCAAACAAACAATTGGCGTGTGATAAAGTTGCGTGAATATGAAGGCAGAAACAGCAGCTGATGCGCACGTTGTAGTACAGTCCATGGTTTTGTAAGAGAGCGTGATACCAACCTGTTGCCCAAGGCGAGGTAGGGAGTTGCCTTAGGGGACTCCACCCCTAGCCTTTGACTAAATAAACTATCCACAATGCAGCCGGGCATATTTATGGAATCGCACCCAGTGGGAGACGCTGACTGAATGTTCAGTTCATGCGTCTTTGTTTGGTAAATCCCCAAACAAGGGCTCAAATCCGCATGAAATCAGCACAAGTGCTGAAATACAACGCCCCACCGAGGTGGAATATTGTCGTCGAAAACTTGGTTGGAACGGGGTACACCCGAACCATCCAACTGGCACCACAAGGAGGTAGTTCGGCAAGCCAACCAGATAATAGGTCTACGGGTTCTAAGCTCACAGCTTGATTGGCGTAGAGCACGAGCACCACGCATTGTCCCTGACGGTGGGAGGGCACCTCAGGGTGCTTAATGGTTTGCTACTGCCCACCTCAAGCCAGAGAGTCCCTGGTCAAATTGGTGCGAATCATTCAAAACCATCCTGCGTCTGGCCGTTGTCGTAGGTGCGTATCCAAGTACGGTCGCAAAACATATATGAATCGTTCCAGTACCTCAAACGCTGGGTGTGAGGGATCTCAAGCAGATCCTAGTCGGTCGCTGCAATCACATTCCCGAGGTGTATCTGCTGGCCACTGCCTTGTGGGTCAGGCTATTGAGCCAAAGCATCCGGGCCGGGTCCCTCAAGCAAACCTCCAAAACACCCATTGCCTGTGGGTCAGGCTGTTGAGCCCAAGGCTCCGGTTGGAGTCCCTCAAACAAACCTCCGAAGCACATCCGCCACCACGCGTGAGATTGCCCACCAATGCAATCATATGCCTGCGCGCAAAGCAATCATCATCGGGTGCTGGAACTTGCGCACACTACTGGACCGGAACTCCAGTGGACCCACAGGTTGCGATGGAACTAGCGACCTACCACATAAATATTGCGGCACTCAGTGAGCCTCGGCTCGCTGAGCAAGGCAAGTTGCACGAAGCAGGTGCTGATTACACATGCTACTGGGTGGGCAACGCCGTCTCAGCACAAAGTGAACATGGTGGCGGATTTGCAATATTCGATCGCCTCCATGGCCAGCTTGTGTATAAACAAACAGGCATCAGCGCGCGACTGATGACTGTTCGCCTATCACTCGGAAGAGGTAGGTTTACCACTTTATAAGCACGTACGGTTCGACCATGTGTTATCCTGATGACACGCGTGATCAATTCTACACTCAACTATCCTCCGTGATACGGTCTGTGCCGAGGAGCCACCGAGGATCTTGGATGGGTGATTTCAATGCATGCGTTGGGCGTAATGCATCGGGGTGGACAGATGTCATAGATCCGCATGGCATTGCTTCAGCGAAAGCGAACGGTGACAGGCTGCTCTCACTGTGTGCCACTCACGGCCTGACTAGCACAAACATTCGGTTTGCACTGAGTGCGAGTATTATAGCAACTTGGACGCACCCGCGGAGTGGCACATTCACCTGCTCGACTATGTCATCGTACGTCAGCGTGATATGCGTGAAGTGCGCATGACACGTGTACTACGTAGAGCTGAATGTGGCACTGATCACAAATTGGTGCGGACCATACAGTACATATATTTTCGTAAATCTGTATTACACTCTCGCCGTGAATCGGCCTAAATTTAGTATTCTCTCCCTCGGTACTGTGGAGCAACGTATTGCGCTGGAGAAGGTGATGGGTGTACATGTGTGTGATGTGAAATGCATAGCTTCAGTGGGCGACCTGTGGCACCACATTCGCAACCAGGTGACAACTGCTGCCGAAGAGACCATCGGGCGCGCAAATTGTAAGCGGCCTGATTGGTTTGATGACAACAATGCAACGATTGGTGCACTGGTATCGGAGAAGAATGCAGCATTTGCTGCACGTGTGGCAGACCCCAGTGACTTGGGGAAGAACAGATGATTTCGCAAACTTCGACGGCGACTGATCCGTGAGCTCCGTAGCAGTAAAAATGCATGGTTTACGGAGAAGGCGAAGCAGATGGAATACTATGCCGAAAGTCGCCAGCACATGCAATTATTTGACTTCTTGAAGGCAGTGTATGGACCGTGGTTGGAGTGGCTGAGGACGCTGATCAATGGTAGTTCAGGCTCTACCTGCATACCAACTGCAGACATAATGCAGATCTGGCAAAAACAGTTTGACTGTCTCTTGAACAACCGTTCAATTATTGACTGACCTACATTGAACGGCCTGAAACAGCACGATGTGAAGCCGAGTCTGGCGGACTCGCCGACACTGGATGAGACGCAGAGAGCACTTGCTCAGCTGCGAAACGTCAATTGTGTCCGTGCCGACGGGATCCCGCCTGAAGGATTGAAACACGGCAGAACTGCGTTGGGGACTGCACTAAATGGTGCAACGCTTATGGTTTGAGGAGGAGGTGCCTCCTAAGCTGAAGGATGCCCTTGTGCTACCACCGTAAAAGGGAAAACGTAGCAAGCAGTGTTGCACGAATTATCCTGGCATCAACTTGTTGAGTTGTATGGGCAAGGTGATTGCCCGAATACTGCTCAAACGCCTCGTCAGTGAGGCGGAAGAGCAGTGTGAATTCCGTTCGGGTAGCAGCACTATAGATATGGTGTTTGCGGCTCGTCAGTTGCAGGAGAAGTGTATAGAACGACACTAGCCGTTGTGCTCGCTGTTAGTAGATTTCGTCAAATTATTTGTTATGGTTAACCGCGAGACGTTGTGACTGGTGTTGGGTAAGTTTAGTTGCACGAAGAACTTTGTAAGTTTAATTGAATATCTGCACGATGGTATGTGGGTGAGGGTGCATCTGAGACGAGAGACCTCGGATGACTTTGCAATTGTTTCTGTGTGAAGCAAGGCTGTGTCTTAGCTCCTGCTCTGTTTACTATTCATCTTGATACAATGATGTCTTGTGTTTTTGATGCGGTTTGTGCTTATGGCGTCCGTGTGTAGCACTGTGTGGATGGTGGATTGCTGAACATCAGTCGTTTCGGTGCGAGAACCCTAGTTTGTGAGGCAACTATCCGTGTGTTGCGGTTTGTGGAAGAGTGTGTTGTTGGCACACAACGCGGATGAGTTTCAACCCATGACTAGTGCTCTGGCTTCGACGGCGGCCAAATTCGGGCTCATCATCAGCACAAGCAAACTGTCTATCACTTACATCCTTCACTGGAGGTGAAATCCGCAATGTTGCCGCAAATCAGCATTGATGCTGAAATATTGGAAACCACCTCCCGCTTCTGCTACCTTGGGAGTATGATGTCGACTGACTAGCAGCTTCACAGTGAACTGCGTATTCTAGTTTCGAAGGCAGCGGCGGTATTCGGGAAGCCAGAGTCCTGAGTGTGGAACAACCATCAGCTTACCGTTGGCAGATAGCTGATGGAGTACAAATCCATAGTGCTGTCCGTTCTTCTAATCTGCAATGAAACGAGGACGATATGCTGGTGGAATATTTCGATCGGTTCCATCAACAATGTCACGGATTCTGCACATCGGTTGGGGCGACAGAGTTGCTGACACGGTACTGTTGCGCCGAAGTGGAATGTGTGTAGTGGCTTGCATACTTTTGCCAAGACACCTGAGGTGGCTTGGTCTTGTGAACCGTATGGATTTGACGCAGATAACGAAATAACTATTAACTGATCAGCTTTATTGAGATGCGGTATAAGGGAAAGCGAATCTTCGTTACCAGGACACGAGCAAAGTGAGTCTATCACGTTCTAACCTTGATTGCAGGTCATGGGAATCGAAGGCGGTTGATTGGCGTGCATGGCGCGATCTAATCACGAAGGCAGTTGCTGAAGTGCAGGAGAAAGCCCTCATACGTTCTGAGAAGAAGCGGCAAGTGCAGAAGCGGCAAGCACCGATGGGTTGTACTCCATGGACATCGAGCGTATGGTGTGGTAGCACATGCGGTCCCGCGTGCCTGAGTCAGACAGGCCTAGTGAGCCATGAGCGAGGCCCCCGAGGTCACCACAGAAACGACGACGGGTCCTCCAGAGAACGTAGGCAGAACCGGCGCAGCGTTTGTAGTTACGCTGCATTTGGTTTATTAACCGCGTTCTTGCATGTTGTGTCTATTTATTACAGGTGGTGGGTTTGCCATATTATCCTCATAGCATTTTATCTCATATATGTCAACTTTGACAAGACGCCTACCTGTCTATTACCCACTACCTTGTTCATACTGGCTCCAGAAGACAGTTGGTCGTTGCTGGAGGGGACGGGGTGCACGATCCTTGTGGTTGTGCTATTCTCGAAGAGTGTTTCCATGCACTCAGTGTGGAACTGACTACGGTCCAGCCACCGCCTTGTGTGCGCTTGATTCCCCAAATACAGTGTGCTTGTATTTAACTTTGGAGGAGTGTGGGCCGGTTTCGTTGATGAAACGTGGCTCCCATCCGCATGCCTCCCGGTCTTATTCCTTCGGGTTTACACTGAATATGGGGTGTGTGGATGGAGCTGTGGGTGGTGCAGCGCAAGCCATCCATGGTCCCTCTGTAGGCGCAGGCGTCCTGTGGCTGGCCACAGTGACAGGCAAGTCCGAAACCGGATGTCGCCAATCGTGTCTAATTAAATTATCTTCCATAAAGTTTCACACGCTGCTTAAGCCAATGATAGTTAACTTCGATAACGTTTTCGCGTTTGTGGCATTTTCTTAAGATACATTTTCTGACACATTGAACCCTTCGCGGATCTGTTCGTAACCAATTTATACGCTCATTTATAATAGAGCTATATCGGTATATCCGTTTGCATTAGTCGATTTATTTTATTTGATCATGTTTCTTCAAATGGTCGGCTGTTGCTTGATATCCCCGGTGTGGCTGCGCTTGATGTGCATGTGGTCAAGGTGCCTACCTGTCCATTACCCACTACCTCGTCCATACTGGCTCCAGGAGACAGTTGGTCGTTGCTGGAGGGGACGGGGTGCATGATCCTTGTGGTTGTGCTATTCTCGAAGAGTGTTTCCATGCACTCAGTGTGGAGCGGACCACGATCCAGCCATCGCCTTGCGTGCGCTTGATTTCAGTAATACAGCTTGCTTGTGTTTGCCTGTGAAGGAGTGTGACCCGGTTTCGTTGATGAAACGTGGTTCCCATCCGCATGCCTCCCGGTCTTCTCCCTTCGAGTTTACACTGAATATGGGGTGTGTGGATGGAGCTGTGGGTGGTGCTGCGCAAGGCATCTATGGTTTTTCTATAGGCGCAGGGGTGCTGTGGCTGGCCACAGTGACAGGCAAATCCGAAACCGGACGCCGCCAACCATCTCTACCTGACGAGAACAAAATTCAAAGCGCAACGTGGAGTTCAGTGTCATTAGGCCGACAGCGCCCAATATTGGTGTCGAATATTACACCGTATATAATTAGCGCGGAAAAGAGTGCACGGACGCGCTTCTTTGCCAGCAAGCGCATATCGACTAAGTTGATCGAAAACAGTGTACAATATCTTAACTAGGGAGGCAGTTTATGGGTGGGGAGTTGGACACCTTAAACCAATTTAGTTCAATTCCCCTTTAAGCACATTTATTCCTTCGGTTGTTTAGGCGGATTCCTTGGAGCCAACCATAGTTGTATTAAAATTGTGCCTATCCATCTTGTCTCATCAGAGCTGAAGGACACTGAAGCAAGAAAAGTAGGGCGTTTGTTGTCTGGAAATCCAGTTTTTTGCGGCAGTAATCCATGTGAATTACTTTCTCACGTGTTAAATTTGTTGCAGTTACGTTGATTCATCAACATATGTCTTTCCCTTCTCCGTTTCAGCCTTTACAGAAATTATTTCGATTGCTCTCACAAATCGCCCATTGTTTCATACTGTAAGTGTCAATGTGTACACTTTTATCCGAGTGGTGTCCATGCTTCCGTTCTTATATAAAAAGGTGGTCTTTAGTGACATTTGTATCCATAAAGTTTAAGTACCAATGCCATTATCCAGATGGGCCAACCACATAATAATAAGATGATGTGTCAGCTGTATCCCGTAACGATGCTTCGCTGCCGTGCGAGCACCACCAGTCGCACGCGGGTTGAGTATACCGTGACGAGGCACACCCCTATGCTGATTCCAACCCGCGTCGCAAAATAACGAGACCAGCTCGTTACCTCTAGGCTGCGGGCCGAAGGCCAACTATAAAATGTGCTGCATCCTCCCGTCGGATTAAACATTTTATTCCCCTAATTTATTTGATCTTGTCTGCAGCATCGGTGGAGGTTGTTGTGACTGTCACCAAAGAATATAAGAGCACAAGCGTGCGTGTTGACACCAACACGTATCGTTACAGATCTCAGCGCACCTCGATGAGGAAGGACAAAATGTTAACGGGGACAAAAGGGAAATTCTGGCACACGGAGGGACAAGAAAAGGAAGAGAATTCCACGAGGCATGGTTCTCTGCAGAGAATTCCCTGAACCTCCGCATTGACCTTGATCCCGTGTACCTATAACTGAGAAAGCGTGAAACTGGACGGCCAAATATCGAATAAACAGTGGTCACGGGACACAGATTGACGAGGCTAATTTCAAACGCTACATCCCGACGACACTTTCCGTGAGCTTTTCCTCTATAGACCAGTTCGCTACAAACTTTACTCAAACTTCCTTAAGCTGTTTGACGGAAGAGACATAAAAACTGTCTGAGATCCTCTAGTATCAGTTTGCTCCCAGTGATTCTGACAGGCTGATAGGTGTGATTCTTCTCAATTATCCAGCTGGCACACAACGTCTTCGGCTACAGGTACTTTGTTCCTTAAACCGGTGGGATTACGCCATTCTATTCGATCGATAATACGGTCTTTGAAGTGAGTTATGGGTGCTTAGCTGAAACAGCTCGGTGGAGCGCCAAGACCACTTCCCATCTATCGCGTGCAGTAGTTGTCATGATGCAAATGATGTAACTCAAAAGTGTGTGACATACACGTGGTCCAGTTTATCGGCGCTTGTCACGATGTTTCCTCATCTAACCAAATGCGAGCATTCGTGTAATCCAAATAACCTTGGCTGACTTCATGCGATGAAGAATTGGACAAATTGTTCGCCTAATTATGACTAAATTTCATCCGACAGACGTTTTGGTTTGTCACACCATCCAAATAAAGGATGTGCTGATGCTGCGAGATGTTGTGCACAATTCAAGCTCATCATTATCGAGTGGGTATGGGAATTAAATCGATCACTAAGGGCACCAATACTTAATCGCTTTCCATCCGCGTCCTTCATTTTACTCGCTCGGACAATTACGCGACACTCGAGTGCACCACGGTAGGGGGTCACAGAATATTTGTCCCGGTGGATAGCATGGCTGAGAAAAATGAATAGCGTGGGCCGGATAAGTGATAAAATCCTGGTGTGCGTGCATTTGGTACTATCTCCTTAGTACCAATAACAATAACCGGTATGCAACTGTATACTTAACTATGGGTGTGACCACATAAGCACGAGGTGCAAAATGAATGACTTAAGTTCTACCCCTATGCCTATGGTAGCCTAAAGCTCACGAATAATTGCTTTTGAACACACAAGATCGGCTTCATCCGACAGAGGACTTACAGTGCTGCTCAGATCGTGATCACCAATCGAACACGTAACTTGCCCGTGCCTCTAACGAAAGAAGCTCAACCGATCGGGGCAACCTCACACTGTATGTACCAATTCGTGTACAACTGCGGAGCAGCTACATAGGCAGAATTAATTGGTCTTGGACTTCCCGAATAAAGGAACACGTGCCAAGGTGCTTTCAACGTGAAATTGACCAGCATCCCTGCCCCACTGAAGTTCTGTGCTTGCGCAGGCTGCCAGCTTCCTACATAGATACACACTTGCTCATCAGGCGTCACCGGATGGAACTTGGATCAGCTTACACAATGGTGATAGATCACTCTAATACCCGCTTCCTCTGTTTCGCCGAGGCTGTCGCGATAAGTCGGATGAAGCCGATCTTGCGTGTACAAAAGCAATTATTCGTGAGTTTAAGACTGAAATGGACATGGGTGCGGAACTTAACTCATTCATTTTGCACCTCATGCTTATTTGGTCACACTCATAGTTAAGTATACAGCTGCATACCGGTTATTGTTAATGGTACTCAGGAAACAATACGAAATGCATGCATCTAACAGCTTTCGTCGTCTTACCACTATTTCAAACTGCGAGAAATTAGAAGAATGCAAGTGGCACCCGGTGTTTCCTTTTCTTTATTTAGTAGCCTTGATGAAGAGTGAAATAAAGTGGTCTGAGTAAGCATAACATTCGGATTGCAAGCAGATTCATAATCTCATGGAGACTCTGGAAAAACAAAGGATCAGAAGTCATTAGTTGAAATACGGCTGACTAAGATTACACGGAAATTTCATATATACCTTTGGCCACAGAATATATCTCCTTAGAAGTTTTGATATAATATATATATATATATATATCGCTGTAAAGGTCCCAATTCACCTTGAAAAGGACACACTGTAGCATGTTAGATTTTACATCTAGAAAAAACATGTGCACAAAAGCTTCATATCGTTATACTCAGAAAATATTATTTCATTATTCTTGTGTTTTTATTATACTCAACATTGTTGTGGTCACAAGTTATCGAATGGAGTAATCTACTTGGTGCAGTTTGTGTAGAAGAGTTTAAATGCGTCAAATCGCTATCAAGATTGACTCTTAAAACAATTTAACTTTCCTCTAATAGAGACGTAGAATTTCTGTCTACTAACAGAACAGCATATTTATCGTAACTTTGAAGATTGGTTTGGTGCAGACTCATAACATTGTTTGTCTGAGTGAGGAAGGTGTATGATTGGATCCTTTAGCATTTGGACAAAATGCGCGAGTTAAATAAGTAGTGCTCCATGGTGCAAATTGCTCAAGCAGGCAGATTGCAACATTATTGCGCTGTATATCAAGCACATTCATGAGAGATGTTACGGATTATTTAGAATTTTTTAGAAGCAACTTGAGACTGAAAACACATATGACAGGCATCGATCTGGTCGACCAAAGAACGCAACAGACCGAAATAACCGGGTGTTATTGAGGACAACCTTGTTTGACAAGAAGCTTACATCTCCTCAGCTGCTTATGGAATGAAAGGAGATGTGTTCTGTAGATTTGGACCCGTCAACAGTAAGAATACAGTGCTTAGAATTTGTTCTGAAAAGCTGCAAGGCAAAGAGGAAACTGCTGTTGTCTGGTACACAGTCTTACCGAATACTTCCATGGGCCAAAATGTGTTCCAGTTGGACCAAGAGAGATTAGGAGATGTTGTTATTTAGTGAGAAAATTCACTTCTGCAATCTTGGAAAGAATGGCAGCATATCTGTCAGACGGTTTCCATGAGATTAATACAAATAACTGCGCCTTAATCTCTCTGTCAGGCATCCAGAAGAAATTACGAGTTGGGGTTGCATAGCCACCAGTTGAGTTGGAATGCTCCATTTCGCCGTTGACATAGTCACTGTCCACAGATATCTGCAGACTCTCAAGAACTGCGTGATACCATCAGCTCAAAAACAATTCAAGCAAGATTATTTCTTTTAGGATGACAATGCGTTATGCCATCGTGCAAAGACATTTGCAAAATCTATGAAAAAGTAGGAGTGAGGACGTTCGAATGGTCAACTTAGTCGGTAGATCTAAATCCAAAAACACAACTTTGGTATAGCTTATCACTAGAAATATCAATGGAACAATCAATCACCAACAGAGAATTCACTAGGTACCTTATTGATACATGGAACCGAGTCATCACTTTCGAATATCATGAAAAATTGGTGCATACAGCGCATTCGAGATGCAAGAAAGATACAAGAAACAAAAACCATCCAATCAAGTAGCAACCCTTCAAATTTGGTACACGGTCCTTTTCTGCGACACTACAACAAATAAAAATGTATTCATCAAATATCGACCAGCGCTAAGCCGTGTTAAGCGACACCACACTTGCTCACAGTAGTGTTCAAATACTGTACAGTTACCAACACTGCGACGCGTAGTGTCAGATGTAACTGCTATAGCAACGCTTCGTTTTTTATACCTTCAGCAGGCAAGTTGGGGTACGGTGGGCGGTCCGGATGAACTGACGTCGCATACCGGATCCGGTCCGCGGGCTGTAGTTTTGTTTCTCTTGCACTAGGGAATGAGTGTATAAGTTAGTTGTCGACAAGTCTGCGTCCTATGTGGCAAATCCTAGCCAAGTGAATACTGTTACTTGCACATTCGCTACCGATGAGCAATGTCCACAGCCAGCGAACCAAATCCAATCATATGGCATTTAGCAACAACGAACAAACGGCCTTTATTCTGATTGGTGCATCTTTGATGTCATTGCAAGAAAGCAGATTCACTTTCCCGGTCCGTCTGTGCTTTTGACTTCTAAACGAAATACGGGTTCGCGCACCGAATGCCCTAGCTGCGCGTAGTAAAAATGGCGATGGAAAGAAAGAATCCTGTTGCTGGACACTTATTTCTCCGGCAGCAGGCATCAGATAGGCCCTACTTACAAAAATAGATACAATGAACACAACATACCAACATTAAATGACGGTTTCATTACCCTGTCTGCTACACACTTGCTTATGCCGTTCCTTCAGGAACTGCGTTTCGCAGAATAACAGAACTTCGACCCTACGAACGTAATGGATGACGCACTCCGCCACTTACATTTTGTAACATGACCCTACTCACCATCTAACTACCAGGAAATATTAAGAGAGCAAGAAGGAACAACATTTTACGGGATAACCTGAATTCAGATTAGTTCGTGTCTTCTCATTCAGCCGCTTACAGACAAATCGTGGAAAGAGTAAAGGAATGCAATTGTAAAAGGGTCAATAAGGAAATCAATAAAACACTGAGAAAATCAAGGTCCTCGCCTACGTCTTACCAGGGCAAGGCAAGACTGGCCACAAGGTTGACCTGTTTGCAAAGGTTAGGTTTCATTCGTCCGATGGCAGAGACTTCAGCGAAACGAAGCAAGCTCGCGTTATTTTGTCTGCTGATCACCTTGAATACGTCACGTGGGTTTTCGCACAAGGTACAATAGAACAGATGCGGAGCGATTGAGCTGGCAGGGAGTTCAGAGCCACTATTTGCTAGGTTCCGTGGAACATGTTCCATGATCCTAGTTGATAGCCTTCTCTCGGTTCGGCCAGTGTACATGCTACCGCAAGTACAGGTGAATTGGTAAACACATGAGGCGGTAACCTGAGAGTGAGGTCTATCCAAGTTGGATTTATGGAACAGCTTCTTGGTTTGATGTAACAACACGAGCTCAGCTGCGTAGTAGCACCTTTTTATGGCTTGGCGTAATCGGTAGCACAATCTTCTGTCGTTCTCTTCCCCTTTGTATGGTAGCGTGATGAAGACCTTTTACTTCGGGACATCCATTCGTTTTTCTTTCTTAGCAACCTCATTCCCATACCTGGCAATGCATTTATTCGGATAGCTGTTATTGCGTAGGTTAGACTCGATGTATCGTAACTCAGCCTCGATTGACTCTTCAGAGCATATTCTGTGTGCTCTAACAAAACAAGTTCGAACTAGGGATCGTTTATAGTTCATTGGAGAGTAACTGTTAAAATGTAGGTATTGTTCGGTCCAGCTCGGTTTCCTGTAAATCGATCTTATGAGTGAACCATCTGCTCTTCTTTTAAGCGCAGCATTTCGCTGAAGTCTCTGCCATCGGACGAATGAAACCTAACCTTTGCAAACAGGTCAACCTTGTGGCCAGTCTTGCCTTGCCCTGGTAAGACGTAGGCGAGGGCCTTGATTTTCTCAGTGTTTTACTGATTTCCTTGTTGACCCTTTTACATTTGCATTCATTTACTCTTTCCACGATTTGTCTGTAAGCGGCTGAATGAGAAGATACGAACTAATGTGAATTCAGGTTATCCCGTAAAATGTTGTTCCTTCTTGCTCTCTTAAAATGTCTGAAGGGAAATGGCTGCATGAATTCTTAAAGGAATACCAGGAAATAGCTCGGAAATTTTTAGCCTATTGAAGCTATGGAAACGCTCGGTGTGCAGAGTTACTGCATTTCATTCCATAAATCTATTCTTTTGTAAGTAGAACTACCAAGTTAATTGTTTTACTACTTTTTTGATAACCCACCAGACCACCCAACTTGGCTTGTACAGCGGTGCTTCTTATCCCGTAGAAATTCATTGTTTTTTGTTCATTGATGTCAGGTCTTCGCCATGTCAGCATTTGTGTTCAAGATACCCTTGATGACCGATACAATACAAATCCTTTAATATTTTTTGAATAATTCATGAAAATCTTATCCCTCGTCAGAGGAATGACAGTTAATAGCTCAAGGAAAATTTCCTATTCCAAGATGTAAAACCTTTCTTGGGATAGTGGTTGCGAACTCGTTCTTCTAAGTGGGCATCTACAAACTCAGGTGTTTAAATTCAATCAACCTCCAACCTGCGGAAATCGTGAGCAAGATCGTTTGATCTTTTCCTCTGAAAACAGAGTTCGAAAGTTCATCTGTTGCCGATGTCCATATCAATCCACCTCCCGGATCAATACCTTCTTGCATACAAAGTGTTGAAAAGTTGACCATTTGGTGCCTCTATGCCGTTTCCCACAGTTACAAGCTTCGATTAAATCGTGCAACACAGACGACGGTCGGTGTCCCAAATT
This sequence comes from Dicrocoelium dendriticum, assembly GCA_944474145.2. Lineage (NCBI taxonomy): Eukaryota > Metazoa > Platyhelminthes > Trematoda > Plagiorchiida > Dicrocoeliidae > Dicrocoelium > Dicrocoelium dendriticum. The sequence goes on from OX104064.1 coordinate 25,460,515, forward strand.
CAAACATGGAATATGAACGGCGTATCTCCGTATATGGCCACGTTTCATGCTGATGCTTGACTTACTTCACTGAATTGGACCTTGGTTCATCATCACCTAATCTGGAGCCGACTGACGCAGTTTTCAAAACCCATACTGGGGAAATGACTGACTCATTGACAAAGTGTCAGGTGCGAGTTCAACGTCAGTGTAGATTATGCAGTTTAATGCGTTGTTGTGCCCCATGCCATGGTCAGTTTGCTGGGTCGTGATTGGATGAAACAGTTGCCATAGTAAATGCAGTCCATTCCGTGGGAAAGGACACCGTGGGCTCAGTCCTGGAACGATTACGTGACATATACAACGAAAACCAGTTAAGAAAACTCAACGATTTATAGCTGTAATCCCCGTGGCTGATGCTAGTACACCAAAGGTTCTTGCGATCTGCAACCCGTTGTCGAAGAACAAATGAAATGACTCCAGCCAAGTGGTATGATTATACCGGTTCGACAGTTCATCACTGTATTATCATGGCCAGTTTTCCGTTGCCAAAAATTGAGTATCTGTATGCCACTTTACCTGGTGAGATAACACATATCAATCTGGATTTGGGTTACACTTTTCACACATAGAATTGGATGAAACCATACAATTTCTTACTACGATCAGCACACATTTGGGTTAACTTAGTTTCATTAGACTCCGATTTTGCATAAATTCAGCTCCGGGGATTTTCCAAACCTTAACTGACATCATCTCACGTGACATACCGAAAACCTGTACGTACCCTGACGGCCTACTAAACTCGGGTCATACAGAAGAGGAGTATCTACGCAAGCTACACAAGGTACTGTTAGACTCTCCGCACACGGTATGCGTTTGAAACGTCCTAAATGTGCTTTTTCGGGTGATTCCATTAGGTAGCTTTAGTAGCAACTGGATAAAATGTTTCAACTGCAAGAGAAGAATTCAATCTTGTTAATAATGCGACCATCAGGTAACGGAGTACGCCTAGGTTCATCCATTGGAATGCTGTTGCATTACAATCGTTTCCTACCTAATCTGGCTTCAAGATGCATTGAAGAAAGTTACTAGTCGTTCATGTACAAGGGGAGAGGAACAAGCCTTTCCTACGACGAAGAATCTAGCCGCTTCTTTATCAGCACTGTCGCATTACGACCTCAATAAGTCACTCTTCTTTCACTGCCATGCGTCGCCATTTGGGGTTGATGAAAGTCTAAGACATGAACTCTAAGAGAAAACTATCTACCCGACTGCTCGCATCTCTGGCTCCACAGTTCGCTGAGAATAATCGCACACAACCGGACATCGACGTGCTGGTCATGCGTTTAAGGCCAAGCATTTCCAACAACAGCTGCGAATCAATGAGTTGAAAATGCGAACTGGCTATAAGCTGTTGATCTTACTATACCGTTAGGGATGAGGTATAGAACTAATTAACCTAAACCGAATGATACGCTTAGCATTCCTCCTTCCTGCCTACAGCTATCCAAACCGACACATCGCGAGTTCCTAAAATAAATTTGCCGAGACGCTCAGTAGACTACTGCTGAAGGTTCAAGAGTCTGCGCAAACTGCAGTGCCGTACGAAGTTACCCAAGTACTCTAGCAGCTTCTCACTAACGCAATATCCGACAATATAGTTAGAACAACTAAAGACCGAGATCCGATCCTTTTGAAGACGAAACGCAAGGCACTACGCTATTAAAATTTGCGGTTGTCCGATGATCAACTTCTGTTCTTCTATTGTCCAGTTTAACTCAGTCTGGATAAAGGACGTTTCCTGCGCAGATCTCGTATCGTTATTTTATCAGTTCTAAAGTCAGCTGTGTTGAGAAAATTACATGTTCTGGTCCTGAGGCCGTCAGCTAAAAAACCTGACCTCACCATACTGTTGGTGCCTGAGGATCGATCGAGATGTCGAAACACCCTTGAGCGCATGCACCATGCGCTAGCAACATCAGAAAGAATAACCGGCTGGTTCAGTTCATCCCTGAGAGTTACCTGACAAGCTATGATGGCATTTCATGTTGACAATTTAGGTTCGGTTGAGAAAAAATTGTTGCTGCACCTGATGGATGCTTACTCCACGTAGGTAGACGTATATATTGTCCCTAGCGCTAATACGGAAGCCACAAGCCATATATTACCAAGTAGTACATATATACATGATATGCCAAAAAACCTCGGTTCCAGAAAATGGTCCACAATTGATGAACACTGTTTTCAAATAGTACCTGCAAATCTGCGATAGAAACACATGACTTCCACATCATGTCATCTGGAGTCTATTGGTTTGGGAGGGATTGCGATACAACCCGTGAAACTCGGTCTCCTGAAGCAAGGTCAGTAGTCCTTTGTGCACCGAACGATTCTTATACACACACGGTGCCACACTCCTGGAGTCCATCGGTAAGAGTCCTTAGGAGGTGATATTCGGGCGTCGTCTACGCACAAGGTTAGATGACTATTTCTAGAACCCATCAGGTTAGACGCTCCCAACAACAGCGCATGCATCTGAGTGGGCGTGCACCCGTAATACCTCAGAATTTGTTACCAAAATGGAAGGTGCATACGAAACTTTCGCATGAGTAGGTTTGACAGATCGTAACGTTACCTGCCGTCACAAATAAAGCAGACATACAGCCGGAAAACGGTTACGGAAAGCCTGTACAACGACTTCATTTGTCCGTGTAAGTTTAATGTACCAAGTCCCGAGGAGGAGGAAATTAATGCAGAAGCAGTTGAGGTGACTAACAAAAATGACATGGGTGGAACTGATCGGCCGATCATCGTTTAGAGGTCACAAAGTTCACCCAGACCGATAGAACGTTGTATGTTACACAAATGGTATTATCTGCCACATTCCGTGCACAATCGCGACCGATGGGCAATGCCCACAGCCAGCGAACCATTTACTCCCAGGTGACTGGATCCCCTAGACTTGACCACATTCGAGCGGTAACGAAAAACCGGCCTTTGATCTGTGTGGATGGTTTCCTCCTTTGTTTTCAGAACGATCACGTTAACTATGGGTCAGCGTACGGATTAGGAATATGCTATCTTTACCTGACAACTACGTAATACAGACGGCATACGCAGCGTTTCCAACAATATGTATATTGTTGGGGTGTATCTACAACCCTCGATTTTTACCATTGATGCAGTTAGGCAAAAATCCTCAAACATGTTGTGAGTAGTGAATCGGATGATTCAGTCAGACCAGTGAGACCTATGAGACAGCAGATCAGACGCGAAACAAACGGCCTTGACTACTGGCGGTGGCAAGTTTCGCTTCCTAGATACCGGTAACCGAATGTTGTTCACCTGGAACGGCGTCGTTAGGAATGATGCTGGTTAGACTACATACATGGAAGCACTCTGGGAACGAACAATACTGTATTTTCTGTTACTTGGCTTTTTCCCTAGGAGCCGTTTGTCCCTGAAGGACTGAATTTTACGAGAAAAGAGAACTGGTAGGAATAGGTCAAATGTTTTAGCTCAGTCTGTAAAGCCGCGTAAACGAGCAGTTTGGCCCCGGGTGATCGATTGCAGGGTTTTTTGATCAGTATCCGACTGATGCTTTTCTGTGCTCCAGTTCGTTCTTCCCCATCAGGCATTCCTACCACCTTTCCAATTTCCATATCTAGCGGTGTGTTGGTGCTTAATGTTGCAACTACATCTGAACCCATTCCACAATACGCATAGGCCAGGCCTGTCCAAAGTCCGGCCCGCAAGCCAAATGCGGCCCTCGTTAACATTTCAACTGACCTGCGGCCTCATCATAAAATAATAAATTCAGGCTTGGACTTTTGTAGTATGTGTGTAATTTTCGTTATTATCTTAACGTCAGACTGAATATGGCCCGACATATTTTTACCTCACAAAATGTGTCTCTCCTCGAATAAAGTTTGATTACCCCTGGCATAACTCGTTTCCACGTCCCAGCTGCTCACTGTGACTGGAGGTAAGGTTCGGGCACTCGGAAAAGGTTCGCTTCATTTTGAGATCCACTCCACCTTGTTGTGCCATCGCCAGTTCCACCTACTTTGGCAAGCGCTAACCAAAGGTTGGTTTGGCCTATGTAAATGTCACCGCAGCCGTTGGTGAACTGATAAGAGATCCAATGTTTTACGTTTCGGAAAAGAAGACTCCGGTTACTGTTGCCAGAGAGTTGGTGATTGTTATCGTTGCGTTGCAAGCTGGCTGTGGAACACGCGCGGATAAGTGGTCTTGACGGATGTATCCGATCATGCCATTTTCCGTCACGAGTTACCAAGACATCGTCGAGAAACAAGACGTATATAAACAACACGAATCGGACCAGGATCGCGTCGGTACACATCGATACCTACCTAGGACGAAAACAACAGTTTCTACAGACAACGAGAAGGTTTTGGTGACATTCTCTTTGGTTTCCCGTTTATACTATGAAAGATTTTATGCGCAAGTTCTCTGTCGCACTCGAGAAAAGCAGTGCGCAACTTGCAGGATTCTTTTTCAAGGGTCACATATACCTCCTGACCTATTGAGCGCCTGCAGAATGTACACAATCTATCATTGCCTCAATTCACCCTCGCGCAGTTGGAATATCTTGCACTCGTAAGAAAATATCAATTATCACTAAAGACGATAGATTAAGCACGCTGTCCCATTCTTACCATCTGTATAAGCAGCTCAGTAACCTCCCGCCAAGATCAACGGGAGATGCGGGTTGGTTTCGGATAGAATTCGTGGGCATAACGAACCAATTTCTGAAAATGCCGACACCTGAACACTATGTGGCGATCAGAGAGCTGAAAGAAATGAGGCACATGACCTCTTGCAGTCGGATCAAGGACCAAGCATCATAACAATGAACGAAGATGACTACGTTTCAAAAATGGAGTATGTTCTGAGGGATAGAGGTAAGTTCCATTTAGGCAAGGCACCGGCGAATAACGCATTGGTGAAAAAGCGAGTGGCAAGAAAACTACAACTTCTCTTACTACATGGATAGATCACTGATTCGCAACACAGACAGTGAAAACTGACTGAGACGCAGACAATGGGAATGATGGGCACACCCAAATTGCACTAACTAGGTAACCCGTGAACAACTCAACCTACCACGACGGTGCTCGGTGGCTGGCGGAATCTGTAAATTTTGTGTCTAAGGTTTTGGTGACGCACTGTCCAAATGACTTCATTGAATTAGGTCAAAGACTGTAACAATCCTCACTGGGTTCGAAGCTCATGGAATCTGTAGAATTAGACTCCCTATTCATAAACATGCTTCTTCGGGAAATAGCCGATAATTTGTGCCATTTCATTCTGAGTCAAAACATATCTGTGGACCTCCCTTCGCAGTATTTAAAAACTATGATTCTAAGGTGTACAGGAAACGGACGTTTGGGTTTTAGAGGGTATACAAACAGATCGACGGTATCGCCATGGGCATCACTCTGCAACCAGTTTTGGTATACACCCTTTTCGGTTTGATAGAAAGGTATCTTGCTATCAGTTTTCGTGAAACGACCGGTATCCCATGAGACGGAACAACACGGCAGCCTGCCATTTTTGGATATCCCTTTTAAGGGACGTACCAGAGGTATATTGCAACGCACCATTTACCACGGTGACCTGAAACGACGGTACCTTCACTTTGTCAGCTTCGGTCTGGTCACATACAAGCGTGACCCAGTGAAAACTTTCTTCAACGAAGCCAGACGAATTTGAAGCCTGGAAATGTCGGAAGCTGAAGAAGAGTGTCTTCAGAGGACTTTTGTGGTAGACATATATCCCGAAAAGTTTATTTAATTCTACAGCAGGTTTACAAAAAGGAAACTACCGGAGTAACGATAGTTGAAAAAGCTACTTGTTTGTCTTTGCCATTCAAGCGGGTCATGCTGCAAATACTAGCGCACGCAAGCTCCGGTTCTCCCTAGCGCTCACCTATACGACTGCCCAGTTGCGCCTCATGCACACTACCCTAAAGCTTGCTTTTCATTACCGTCAGGGCAACACTTTAGCTGCTTTGGCTCCACACATGATGTACTAGTTTATCTGCAGTTACGATTACATTTGCATAGAAAGAACGGAAAGTCGACTAGCTCAGAGGGTGGCTGGGCACCTGCCAAATTGGGTGGAACAAGAGATGACGTAACGAAACGGAGCGGAACCTAGAATGAACCGGAACTGTTCATCATTTCTCACCAAGCACCTCACGAAAACCCGTCATCATGTGAATTCGGAAACGGCGTTTGAGGTGCTATTACGCAACAGAAAGCCGAGAGTCTTACGACAAACTGAAGCGTTGCCAATGTGGGTCCATAAACTAGTGTTATGTGCACTGAAACTCTTGAGGCGATCACTTAGGTCTCCTTGGTTTGCTCGGGACATGTTGATCGGTTTTGCCATTGGTCCCACATTAAAGATCAGTTTTAAAGAGATCACCCAACTATAAGCACTGCAAAATGATAACACTGAATTGGAAGATGAGTACTTCGTGTGCGCGAACCCGCAAACATTTGGCGGTCGGAATACTACCGGTCAAGCTGCCTTCCAACAGCTGAGATATCAGCACTAATGGAGTGAGAACTACGTTGCTTACGGCCCTTCAGCGTGTGTCCCATGGTATGCGAAAACTCACGACCGCCATGTGGCGTGAAATATCTGTCATCTTCCACTTATGTCTGACTGTCGTATCGAAGTTTTGTATAGCTCCAAGTGTTTGACCACTGCTCATTCTTACTGTTAATGGGTCGTGAGTGGCACGCTCCGTCACTATTTATGAGTTGCACTAACTTGTTCCATTGCACATCTAGCAGGTGCAGGTTTTTCTCTTTCACAATGGCCATGGATGCACGAAAGTATTGGAAATTAGGTGGAGCCGAGTGTTTTCACCGCACTCCGAAGATACTTCCATCAAATCGGGACAGTAGCAACGTATTGATAAATCGTAATGCCTTAGCCAAACACATCAGATACTGGAGAGAACTCGCATGACCTAGCATTCTCGACGTAGTCTTCTCGTAAACTCTGCGGAAGCAAATCGGACACCAGGTGCCGAATACTTGAATCATTTTTAAGATAAAATAGCCTGCAATACTTTATTCACTTCCAGTACCCAGCAGTTCCGTCACAGTAACTTCTGATAGAACAGGTGAGAGCGGAAGTTACATGGGTTAAGACGTGAGATCCGAAATCAACTATGCCACAGAACTACAAATTATTCTGAGTGAGTTTTTCGCTCTATAACACTATCATTTCAGGAGGAATGCACTTACTACACCTTATGACCTACTATATACAACAATAAACATGGAATTTGTGCCAGACTATAATCAGGTGCGGGATAGTTATGAATCCTGTAATATCGTCAGAAAAATAGTGTTGTGTGACCTTGGTTTAACTGTACATGTTCCCGACCTCAAGTTTGGCAGCAGTCGGACCAGTCCGCCTTCCAGGTTGGGAACCACGAGATGCTGAATTGCAGTGGTTGGAAACATTGGACGTCATGGCCCGCAACAGACATCAGTGGCGGCAATGTTGTTCCGCAATTTCACCATCCCTTTGATACACACAAAAACTCACAAAACAAAACAAAAAATACAAAATGGCGTGTGTAAAACCAAAAAAAATTCGTTTCCCATATTTTTTAATCGCATTAGTGTCCCCATCTTCTTCACCTTTTTCTTCTGCCATGGTTCTGATGGCACAATGTCTGTTAACAGACTGTGAATAAATAAATAATAATATACATGTACCCACGAACAGATCCAGCTGAATGTCTGATACCTTCTTGTCCTTTGCGACTACACAGTGCCAAGAGACAGAGCAGAAAATCTCATCGCACCCAGCATCTGCAGTAGGACGTCCACATTTCTGTGTGAACTACCTATCAGTAACATCGACGATACGAGGCATTTGAAATTATCGAACGTAACGGAGCATAGAGTCACTGTCGACCTCTAGTTTGATGTGCCCAACGTGTCCATATTTAGACAAATTGTTCTGTAAAATGCTTTCACCGTTGCTCATTATAGATGTTAAAATGAAGGTAAATTGCAAGCATAACAATCTCCAAGTTTACAACTCGCCCCACAAGTGTCACCGATCGAACTAGATCACTCTCCGATTTAACATTCCAAGTCCTTACCATCCACATAATTTTCGGTACTAGACATTTCGACTCGTCTGATTACAACGTACGCATAAACAAACGTACTCAGTATTCTCCGACTGCGTGCATTCCCACACCGATTACATATGCTGAAGATGGCCTTAGTACCTGGTTCATTGGTAACAAGTAGCGGGAGAAAACTGACCGTATTGGTGATAGAAAGAGAGATTTTTAGTTTAGATTTTTGAGGCTATAGAACTTTTGCTCTGACAGCAGGTTTAAACGTGACCACAAACTAATATAGACACTAGCGACTGTTGGTCGTAGCTGCCCATCGAGCACCTGTCAATTAATCCTAGTATCAGTTAGATAGACTGAGGCACAGTTTTCTCCGCCCATTCCGAAATCGAATGCGTTCGGGTGATATGGCCGCGATCTTGATTGCGGGTGTTTTCCCAAGCAACCATGTGGAACAAATGGTGGCTGTATTTTAATGGCTTAGCGGGAAGCACATTTCACCCAGTCAACCAGTCAGTACTATGTGCTACTTGAAAGTTTGTATCCGTAAACCTACATACTCTATTCGAATGCCCTTGGACGCATTTGAGTTGGTAGTGAAATGAGAGTTTCCAATGCCGGGCGAAATGGTAACCCTAACTTAGTGGATAGTAACCTGGGACTTCAATGTTTGCATTACACATATGAAACCAAGCTGCTGCCGGACATACGCAGGCAAAGTTCTTGTTATATTGTTGCTTTCCATGCCATCTGCTTGCCATTTCGAGACCAACGGACCGTACACCACTCAAGATCGAAACTGCTTTTCTTATCTGAAAAACGGCTACACATATATACCAAAGTGCGTCCTTATATGGGTGTCTGTCTTCCAATCGCCTCTGCTTTAACCTTGACGCTCGGAAGAGTCTCGCCTGCTGACTGAATAACAGAGTGCCTCATATCTGGTCATCTCCCCTAGTGGCCAATCACCTTCTCTTCGTTTTCGTGCTTGCAGTACGTCACTGTAAGGCCATGTGTAAGTGTGCGTGGGTGTGATCACTAAACAGAGTAGCATGTATACCAGTTGCGGAGGCATCATAACGCTTCATCGACAATGGTAGTGTATTTTTAGAAGAGAAAGGCATCAGCAGTATGTCGGTACACCATATCACGCGACAACAACTTGGCCCACATTGGTTGGGTATATCGCGTAGCCGACCCCACATACAGTAAGGTCAGTCCTCCTAGTTGTAGAGTGGGAAAAAGTGGAATGTAGTGATAAGGTTTTAGATCTGATTGACAATACTAGTGAAGTTACGTCTGTAGTAGAAGTACATTTTACGAGGATTCAGATAGACTATTGGACTTTCAGAATCACCAACCAGTGCTAGGTGCTGTACAGTGCCACTTGGTGGGGTTTGAAAAGCCAGCCCAGAGAAATAATTCTAGGGTCTCATTTGCCATAGGGTACTCGACCTGCGGACATATACTGTACCAACTAAGGAAAGCCTAAGTTGCCAGCTGGTCCAATAAGTGCTGTTAAGTAAGATTGACTACCATTTAAGAATGCAAGCGTAGCGTTTTATCTAATCCTGTTATGACATTCTACTTCATAAAATCCAGAATTATGTCGTCGGCTGTCCCTTTTAGGTTGAATAGATAACCTTCTCGTTCAATATCTGAAGGCAAGGGTTCGCAGCACCCTATCAGACCCAATAGACCTCCAGCGCGACATAGCTCAAGACTCCGTACTCGAGTCTCGCCTGTTCTTGGTCTTCCTAAATGACCTCGCAACGATTATCTCTCCGAAATTTCTACCATTCGACAATGGTCTAAAGAGATGGCGTACCGTCATCACAGTAGAGGATCACACAACCCTGTAGAGTAAGCTGTTTAAAGCATACACATGGCCCACCACAAACGTGCGGCAGCTTAACGGCGCTAAGTGCAATTTCTGAACATATGCCATCAGAGTACTCACGACTACCGTCTAAGGCCACTAATCCTATAGCCCGCTTCTCATGAGTATGATATCGGCGTGCTCATGCAAGATCACCTTGGTTGTTTAAGGTAGACTGAAAAGACGTCAAAGGAAGTAAATCAACACTTCGACTTCTTGTGAAGTGAGTTTTAGGAATTCGACACCTCAATCTTTCCTCAAATTCTTGGCACTTACGAGAGGCCACACGTGAAATACGCTGACAGCCCTGGAAGAAGCGCCACCACACCGCGTTCGATACTCCACAATACAGGAGAAGGTCAAAGCTTTGAGCAATCTTCCTTATCAACTCAGGCCGAAAATGCTAAAATACTCCGTGGGCGTTATCGGCTCTAAGGGACGATCTCATAATGGTGCCTCTGAACATAGAAGCCAACCAAACGTCACCATATATTGAAACCGCTAAAACACATATCTGGGGGGCCAGGCTGTACAGCCGACTGCAATGTAGACGAAACTTTTCTTCCTGCAAGCGTCACCGTCTTGGAACTTCCTGCGCATGTCATTAACGTCCCAGCTTCTTACTATCCATAAAATGCTTTGACGATACACCGACCATCGGTTGTTGGCATGAGTGGATAACAGACAGTGAACAGTGTCATAATCCTCTTAAAATCCCGACAGGGATACACAAGCATGGGTTACTACAAACATCTTGTTAGTTCATGTAGCTTGCGCGCTTTTTTGAAGACCTTTTTTGATGTTGTAATTGTCACCCCAGCCATCTTTGTAAATCCCTGCTTCATGTTCGGAAGATATTCTCATATGTGTATCTGCATAATATTTGAAGGCCTCTCATAACATTTATATTTTACTAATAGTTGTAAGTCTACTTGTCTCACAGCGTAACGACCGGAGTTAAGTTATAAAGTGCTCTGACAAGCAACCATAGTTTTGTGTGTTCTTTAGAGTGTTAATTTTCGCCAACTAATATAAGCAGTAGTAAAACCCCATTTTGCTTCTACCGGCCGACAGCGAACAGCTACACGTAGTCTGACCGGCTGAAATGAATTTTCCATAAAATTAAAGCATTATAGTAATACCGCAAATAGTAAATATTATCGCGGGTTTTGTTGTATACCCACATAAAGGCATTTCATACTTCACCCAAGCTTTCCCATCATGTAAACATTATAACCTATTTGCACTTGTAGGCTATGTATCAGCCTTTTCGAATCTCTCGATCCTTTACCTATCGCTGGACAAAGTAAGTCCCCGATTCTTTGCGTTACTGATTTCAACGTTGTCACAAGATCGGATTACGAGCTGGCAACGGATCGATCACATGTAACTCGAACGCAGGTTATCATTTCGTTGTACACCTGAAGGACACAAGGGACAACATTCCAATTAAGACTGTTAAGAAAGTGACCTAACATTCTTAATGGAAACTGACAAACAAACCTAGTGGTCGTTTGAAAAGTAAGAGCAGGCCTGCGCAGCGATCATGGATCTGTTATACACGAATCATGCAATTGTTTGTACCATACATAAATTTGAAGCGCTATTCGATTAGGGCAATTTTTCCTTAGAACTTCTTGGTTGTCCGTCTTATGCTGTCTACTGGATATTATTCTTTCCCACGAACCGTGTAATCCCAGTGCTCGATGTATCCTTCACCTGCCCTGGATAACACGATGTTAAACTACGTCCATGTCAGACTGAACCAAGCCTAGACTCGGCATTCCGCCTTCGTACTCGCTAGCAACTACCGTGGGCGTCATGTGGCTTCCTTTGTGTACACTGGTCCCTCGCTGCTTCTGTTCACCCAGGCCACCAGCAACCATCAGAATGGCGATATGCGTTTGCAATAAATCCCAACTTGCATTACCAGGTTCCTTTTAGCTAGACCCTTTGATTAAATGCAACGTGACAGTGCTTCACACCGATGGATCAGCAAGGATCAGCTGAGCAGCCTTGCCACTTGGTAATCTGGCTCAACACGCATTTTTCTGACCTGGAAGTTAGGTACCAACTAATCACAGTACGTAAATCCAATTGACGCATTTACCTCAAATTAACAAACGACCGCCCACAGGGACCAAGAGGTTGTTAGTATAGGCTACATTATATGTATATATATATATATATATAAATATATATATATATATATATATATATATATAAATGCAACATATGGTTAATAGCACAATGGGCATATTACCCCAACGTTTGAAAAATATGATGGAAAATTGAAGATTGGAACAAATCCTTGTTCGTTGGAATAGAGTCCCAACATATCCTCCATCGCCCACCTCTTGCCATATCCGACATGGTTTCCAGCCATGCGAGTTCGTGGTCCTTGCACCTCCAGTCAGGGAGTTGAGAGCGTCCGCCCAGGGTTAAATTTGAGGTTAGATCGCTCATGCTTCTGACCCAAGTCATACGTTGGTCACCTTGCTACCGCTTCCAGCTGATTTTTGCACGCGCGATGAGGGCCCGCTGAGGTAAAAGATGAGTAGGCATGCGATGCACTGGTTCAAACCACTGAAGTCTGCGCAGTGTAGTTGTGCTGCTAAGTGGCCTGTAGTCTGTCTAATCTGAAAATCCTTCTACGGACGTAATCATTGCAAATGTGATGTTACCATCGTAACCAGCAATTCTCCGAAGGTGGCGGTGTTCACACAGACAGCCTCGCAACATCTTTTGCGCAGCCACAGAGCAGAACCGCTCTCACTGGGGCATTGTAAACTCTGCCGTTCAGAAATAGTCTCAGATCGCTTTGGCGCCAGAGATGGTGGCGACTGGTAGAGGCAACCCGAGCCTTGAAGATGTGCAGAGACTTCATATTTCATACTCCAGGGATGGGTGATTATTCAGCCACAGCGCAAATACCTTTTACTAGGGATGAACATGAAAGGCAGATATTCTCAGAAACAGTGCCCTACTAAATCATGGACTGAAACAGAATATTAAATCCACCTGCTAATGCTTTAATAACTCAGTTACGGCTCAGAGGAGGACGTATAAGATCAGTGATAATCAAAAAAGGACGGAAAGCCTTGTATTGGTGTATATGGCTAGCATTTCCTTCTGATCAAGAATGTGAATACAACCGTTAAGAATGCGCTATGAAGTGGCTTACCGGCATCAACGAGTGTTTTCGATATAATTTCCCGCCTAACACGAGTGAACGGAAATGTCCGCTGAATTGACCGTTCGAGCATCCTGAGTGACCGGTTTTTAAGCCGTTCGTCGTCCCAGTGAGACACCTCTGGAAATAGCTTTGGTGATCCGTAAAATATTTTCCCAATGCAACCTTAACATATACCTTGAATGTTTTTCCTGATTGCAAATGTCGTCCACACTAAGCGAATCGATTTTAAAAATCATAACTACGCAATAAGCCAACACTTTATTTTGAGTTAAAGAAACTCGTTCCAAATGCGTCTCACTAAGACCGCCAGGAGCACAAAATCGGTCACTCAGCGGCAATGTATAAGTCATTCCCGCTGACTGAAAATACTTTTTTACTAAAATGTAAAGGCTTATAAGTAAATTTCGGCGACATAAGTGATGCACCATAATATTTAACGACTTATCTAGGCATGTCACACCCTTATAATTTATTTTTCTCCGCGAGTGACCAGAAACACATAAAAATGGGATGAATGCCCGTCCATCTGTGCGGATTTTTTTCTACTACACATTCACTGGGAGGTAGAAAGTGCGAGGGGAGAGCCTTGTCAGCTCCCACACCGTCAACAGAGTTGGCTCTGAATTTTCTTTCTGTCGGAGCAAGCTTTTCATTTAAGACATCCGCTTAATTAACCCGTAAAATCAAGGGTAAGCAGTACCTCCACGGCAGCAAACCCAAATGATGATAAACAGAAGGATCAGACAGCCGGAGCAGAATGTGGGTCCCAGACGCGAAAGGTAAATGGATAGTCCGTTGACTTTTTGAATATTCCATTCAGCTGAATTGATCAAGGTCAATCGTGGTGTAGTGTTATTATCAATTGTGTCATATGTGCTGCTTAATATCAGTGCTTACTGTCAATGTGAAGATGAAGGAATCCTGAGAAAGATTGCTGATACCGATCCCCCTTCCTGTAGTGAGAAATAACACTGCAATCCATTGAATCCAGCGAAGAGTCATGCACAACAGTGCGAGATAGATCAGATGGGTTAGTAACCTAGCTGCAGAGGTAGATGGTTTGCACTTAAAATTATGACATAGGCATACCTGAGGGAAATCCCTTCTTCAGGGACAGGCTCTGAAGCAATACAGGCAGAAGCTAGGAACGGAGCTAACATGGCTTTATGTTGAACACTAGAATTTGCAGTGCGTAGTGAGTAACTTTGACAGCCAATTCAGATAAAGCGTATATGTTGTGCGAAATAATCACTCAGGTGAGGATCTATGGAATGCCGGATTCCAGAGCCGAACAGATCACACAGCAGTAGATTACGGTTTACACATCCGAAAGTATTATCCTAGATAAGAACACAAGCACGGTTGGGCGTAGCAGTGAGAAGTAGCACACAAGTTGTTTACAAGTGTTTATCCACAGGTTAATACAACCACCAGTTAGGGAGTTAGGACGAACTCTGAGAACTAGACTCCATGAGTCACAGGATAGGAATGTCTAATTCATTGGCACGCGATTGGTGTGATCAAGGCGACGTCAGGCGAATTGGCGTGTTTACCATAGCTAGTCGCGGAGACCTGTAACCAAAGTAGCGCGAGAGAATGAACAATTTTATTCCGTTCCGAGATTTGGGGCTGATAAACGGTCGCATGTGCTGTCGGCCGCAGACCGTTTCCGGCCGTTCGCCTGTGGCGTCCGAGTACACAGTATTTAGATTAAAATGTGTCATGAGAGTTGGCTTGGAGATTAGAGTCTACAAAATGCAACAACAATGCACTCGTCACATTCTTCTTCACAACACTGTAAGGCCAACCATAAGGTGAGTCACCAAGTAATTTCCCCAACATATATTATCCGACAGATGAAAGCAAAACACATACACACACAAAAAGAACTCCGACTTCAGCTTAACCATACCAGTCACGTAGATCGGGGCTCAAGAAAAGTTTTCACGGCGAGCCGGATGGCCAGAAATATGATTAGCGCGGATCAGATAATGGACAAAATGGTTAACCCGGGTTGTTCAATTATTATGTACAATACAGGCAAGCCAGAACAAAATCTCTGAGGAAAAGAAAACGCGACAATTGATATCCACTTTTCTTACTAGCCTTAGTGAAGGCTAAAAGCAAAAGGGGTGTAACAATGAAAAAGAAGTGAAATTAAAAATATTATGAAAATTCAATTCAAGTATCGGAATAATGGAGGACTAAGCGTCAGTGGTAGGACTACGGCTCACCAGAGGTCTACGAAAATTTCATTAGTTACTTCAATAATATAAGCTTCGCTATATATATATATATATATATATATATATATATATATATATATATATATATATATATATATATATATATATATATATATATATATATATATATATATATATATATATATATGCGAATGGATCGTTACTGCAGGGGACGGGGTGCCTGGTCCTCGGGGCAGTGCTAGATTCAAACAGTCGTTTCATCCAGTGTGGAGCTGGCTACGGCCCAGCCACCGCCTTGTGTATGTCTGGTACGCATGATTCCCCACCTAAACAGTCAGGAATGCTGCTGCTGTGCATGTTGAGGAAGTGTGGGCCACCTCCAATGATGAAACGTGGCTCCCATCCACATGCCTCCCGGTATGATTCCTTCGGAATTGCACTGGCTATGGGTGTGAGGATAGAGCTGTGGGTGGTGCAGCGTAAGCCAACCATGGTCGCGATGTAGGCGTTACGTCCTGTGGTTGTCCCCATGGAGGCACAGTGGCATGCAAATTCGGAAGCGGATGCCACCAACTAGGTTGTGCCAAGGATGCACTGTACAAGGGCAGAGAGTAAGCAGTTGCACGAATTATCGTGGTATCAACTTGCTGAGTTGTGTGGACAAGGTGATTGCCCGAATACTGCTCAACCGCCTCCACAGTCAGGTTTTGAAACCGGACGTGGTGGAAGAGCAATGTGGATTCCGTTCGGGTAGCAGCACTATAGATATGGTGTTTGCAGATCGTCAGTTGCAGGAGAAGGGTATAGAACGACACCAGTCGCCGTACTCGCTTTTTGTAGATTTCATCAAAGAATTTGATATAGTAAACCGCGAGACATTGTGACTGGTGTCGGGTAAGTTTAGATGCACGAAGAACTTTGTAAGTTTGATTGAATATCTGCACGATGGTATGTGGGCGATGGTACAGCTGACTGGACAGACCTCGGATGACTTTGCAGTTGTCTCTGGTGTGAAGCAAGGCTGTGTCTTAGCTCCTGCCCTGTTTAATGTATATCATCATGCAATGCTGTCTTGTGCTTCTGATGCGGCTTGTGCTTATGGCGTCCGTGTGTAGCACTGTATTGATGGTGGATTGCTGAATATCAGCCGTTTCGGTCCGAGAACCCTAGTTTGTGAGACAACTATCCGTATGTTGCTGTTTGCTGACGAGTGTGTGGTGTTTGCACACAACGCGGATGAGTTGCAGCACATGACTAATGCTCTGGCTTCGATATCGGCCAAATTCGGGCTCATCATCAGCAAAAGCAAACTGTCTGTCATTTACATCCTTCACTGGAGGTACAATCCTTAATGTTGCCGCAAACCAGCAATGGTACTGAAGTATTGGAAACCACCTCCCGCTTCTGCTACCTTGGGAGTATGATGTCGACTGACTAGCAGCTTCACAGTGAACTGCGTATTCTCGTATCGAAGGCAGCAGCGGTATTCGAGAAGCCAGAGTGCCGAGTGTGGAACAACCATCAGCTTACCGTTGGCAAATAGCTGATGGTGTACAAATCCATGGTGATGTCTGTTCGTCTATCCGGCAGAGAAACGTGGACGATGTACCGGCGAGACGTGAGATGAGCGGTTCCATCGGCGGTGTCTGCGACGGATTCTGCACATCGGTTTTGGCGACAGAGTTGCAGACACGGAGATGCTGCGCTGAAGTGGGATGTATGCAGTGGACCGCATACTTTTGCTGAGACACCTGAGGTGGCTCGGTCATGTGTGCCGTATGGATTCGACGCGGATACCGAAACAGCTGCTATTTGGCCAACTGATTGCAGGGAAGTGGCAAGTGGGAAAACCGAAATTACCTTACCAGGACATGATCAATGTGAGACTATCACGTTCTAATGTTGATTACAGGTTTTGGGAATCAACGACGGTTGATGGGAGTGTATGGCGCGATCTGATCACGAAGGCAGTTGCCGAGGTGCAAGGGATAGTCCTCGTGCAGGCAGAGAAGAAACGGTAGGTTAGGAAACGACTGACGCCGATGGGTTGTACTCCATCGACATCGAGCGCATGGTGTGGTAGCACATGCGGTCGCGAGTGCACGAGTCAGGCAGGCCTAGAGAGCCAAGAGCGAGGCCACTCGGGACAAGCATCAGAAAGACGACGGCTTCTGTCGAGAAGGTATGGAGAGCCGGCTCAGCGTTGATAGGTATATTGCATTCGATTTACTAACCACGTAATTGCGTGCTGTTTTTTTATTTCAGGTGGTGGGTTTATAATCTTATATTGATGATTTTTCACCGCTTTTTAATGTGTACCTGAATCATCTTCTAATTACTTGCACACGTCGCTCAAACTAATTGGGGTTAACTTCGTAAACATTTTCGCGTTTGTTCCATTTTGTTAAAATGTATTTTCTGATATCATTTATCTTTGCGGATTTGTTGATAGCCAATTAATTAGGTATGCTAATGTAGCAAAGAGTTAAGTCGGCAAATCCGTATGCTCCATTCGATTTATTTTATTTGATAATGTTATCTCAAATGATTGGCTGTGGTTTGATATCCCCCGTGTGGCTGTGCTTGATGTGCATGTTGACAAGGTGCCTACCTGTCTATTACCCACCACGTCCTTCATACTGGTTCTAGGAGACAGTTGGTCGTTACGGGAGGGGACGGGGTGCACGATCCTTGTGGTCGTGCTAGGCTCGAAGAGTGGTTCCATGCACTCAGTGTGGAGCGGACTACGGTCCAGCCACCGCCTTGTGTGCGCTTGATTCCCAAATACAGCGTGCTTATGTTTGCTCGTGAAGGAGTGTGGGCCGACTCCGTTGAAGAAACGTGGCTCCCATCCACATGCCTCCCGGTCTTTTCCTTTGGGTTTACACTGGATATGGGGGTATGTGGATGGAGCTGAGGTTGGTGAGCGCAAACCACCTATGGTCCCACTACAGGCGCAGGAGTCATGTTGTTGTCCCCGTGGAGGCTATATATATATATATATATATATATATATATATATATATATATATATATATATATATATATATATATATATATATATATATAAGCTGCTACGCGCTTGGAAGGCTTAAAGAAAGCATTCCCACCAGAGCCAAATAAGTGAGCTGTGCTGGAACTGGATGTTGGTAGCACTTACCTTTATTTAGCAATACTAAAATGCCCGAAGCACAAATATTTGCGCTTCCAGCGCAACACCGTACCAGCAACTTGCAGTTCTTTCCAAACAGCTAGCATATGTGGCTTCAAAATAACATATATGAACTTTTGGCGTCTTAATATGCGGCAAATTACATGACACAGGCTTCAATGAGTCTGACCAACGGAAAATTGCGCCACACAAATCTTAGGTAAACAACAGGGTGCATAGATGAATGGGTATCATGCGTGGTCACTCACATCTGTGTTTTATCCATATCGGGTCACTAATAGTGCGACAGTACGGCGTCACATGCATCAGCCATGAGCTGGCTCATGCTGGTGAGCAAACAGTATAGGCTGCTGCATTGTTTTACTCTCTAATGGCAAAAGCACTGGATCACATGGAGTGTGGCTCTGCGTCTAGGGTAGACCTGGAACTGGATAAATAAATTGGTGCGGTTCCCCTTCATTGTGAGTAACCTCTCAGTGACATACAGCGCTACTGGAGTAGACGGTATGCTTCATAATTGGATTTGAGTGAAAAACTCTTGCACCTCAGTCGCAGTAATTAGCTCGTGCCTCAAAGACTGGCTGTAGGTGAAGGAGGGCTTCAGAGTACGTGAGTATGTCAGCAAATAGCACAACGCATGACAGTGTGACCGAGAACGACACTGAACAACAGCAGTGAGAGATGGGTATGGACCCGTAGTTCTACTGCTAACGGGATGGAGATTGGGCTTTCATCGTTCATGACTACTAGCGGAGAGCGTCACAAACCATTTTCAATAACAGATTGCGCAGGTAAGCATGATCAGTGACGGTCGTATCCTAAGTTAGTAGTCGACGTAACTGAGCAGAATCATATAAGTTCTTGTAACTCACGGAGTCATCTCCTATTGTGTACATAAGTATCACATTCCACCAACGAATACAAGTGGATGGAAAAGGGAAGCATCTGGATGATGAGCCAATTTACCAGATAGCCTATGACCCGCCGAAAATTAAGTAAAACCTACTTGTTAGTTTGAAACCAGTAAAACATGAATCCTGGAAGTACATTTCTTGAAAAATCGTGTTGTGCGCAAACCGAACTACCATAATTGGTTTACGTAAACGTACAACTGGTGATCGGGTAGTATTTTTTAATTGCTTAGGATCACTGCTTAATTTTCAACTTGACTTTCGGAGTTAACAAGTCTCACTACTGAGGAAGTTATTTTCAGCCATTTTGTAATGACCTCATTAGCACGTTTTATAGAAGGGACTGATCTCCAAAACAATGATATATACTCTGTTCACTAGATACTAACAGAATTGTGATACTGAAAATTTATTTAATTGGATTACATTCATTGGATTACATTCTAATACAAACGATCAGAATCAAGCTTTCCATGATTGAAGACGAGGTGAAGATAGGAAATGGTCTCCGGTTAAGCATTATGGGTGACGAGATTAGTAAACCGTTCTGGTTGAACATATTTCAATACGTTAAGTCACTGGGAGAAGAGAAAGGAGATAGGTATGGGAATCCCTCAGAGTTTCGCCAAAACCAGTACTCAATCAATACGTGTATGGACCTGGGAACCGCTCGAGTGTCAGGCTTACAGTTCACCATGGATTAATTATCTAGACAATGAGAGTTCATGGTAAGGTCTGGGGCCGGGACTAGTCTAACAATAAAAACAATCTGTTTCGCATGTAGCTGCGCCAACTGCCAAGTTAAACTTGCCGAACAATCACAGCTACAAGTAACCTGTTCATCCTGAGGGAAGACTAATGATTTCAGCTCTATCCACCACAGAAACCAGTTCTGCTCAGCTGCTACTGCATTGATTCAAAGTCCATTTGAGTGGGCAGGATGGTAGAAATCCAGGCACACGTTATCGTCCTCCACAGAGCTGACAAACACAGCAAGTTAGAAATGTCACTAGCAATAACCACCTATTGGTATCGGTAGCTGAGCAGGGCGAAGGAGAAGTGATTCCGTTCCCAAATTTCGTGGAATTTAGAGGCGGGGATGTTACGATTGACTGATAATTTCAAAAGCACATGAATGAGATTGCACCCAGACAACAGTATTGGTAATGGTAGAATTAGTAGCAATCTGACAAAGCAGTGTGTCTGGAGAGGGTACTAATGCTTGAATATGCAATTAAAAAAGGATACCGTCGAACGACACAGCGTATAGAAAGCCAGAAAGCAGTAAATATTGATTATGCGAAATAGTAGTTCATCGCTCAAGTCGTGACATTGCTCCAACGTTGTGAATTAGCCGAACACCCAAATCGGTGATGGACAGAGTACTCGGAGAAAAATGGCATCCGAAAAACGCACATCACTGACAGAACTAATTGAATGAAAAGCCAAAAGCTTAAGTGTGAATATCCGTGGAGTGACAAATGGGGGATTGGTAGGCAAAATTCGACCATCATCTGACTCATAATCAAAGAGAATTGGAAAGTTACCAGTTGAATTGAACCTGGTGGGCGAGAGTGAATCCGAGGAGAATTAACTTTGTGAAACGTAAAAAGGTTACAATAGTTGCACGGATAAGTACGAACCGAAGATGAAGAAGAAAGCAGTTCGACAGCCACGCCCTTAATTCGGTTTCACTGGCCAATGTCGAGAGTAAAACTCTTAATCAGGTACAACTAAAAGAATAATGAAATATTAAACAAAAGGTATATTATATAAGGAAAATGCTTGTAGCTAGCGCGGTCTCATCAGTAACATTACAATCACAGGTACTGATTTGTATAATGGCCAGTGTGTTACTAAGCCAATTGCATGCAATGGCGATGACCCAAAGATCATGACAGCCGAAGGTAAACAACTTTTATTTGTACAGATATGGTCGCTTCTCTGGCCTTGGCAAACCGCAGAAAAACGTGAGTTATTCTAGCGGAACCAGATCTGAAACGCAGATGTCAAGTGTATCCGATGACAGAACACCAACATGTGCCTGTCTATGGATGAAGCCGGTGGCTTATGTGAACAAAAATACTTGACCCGTGATCTCTTAGTTAAGACAACAATCGAGTACTCTCTCGCCGAGTCCTATGAAACAAGAGGCTTACGAGTGCGTACTGATACACAGTTCGGATCTAGCTAGTCACTCCAGGCACACCGAGATTTTCTCTTCGGCGAATTTTATGTGTAACGAATGCCGATATAATTAACTTGGGTCCAGAACAGAATGCTATTTAACTGGCATCAAGTGGAATTTTTTCGTTGGTCAGTGCTGCGGTAGGATCGTGATAGACACACACTTAGAGCAACAGAACACCATAGTGGTGACTGGTAATTTGGGTGGTGACTGACGCGCGTAGGCAAGCGGGAAGCCAATCAATCGCAGATGACGCGTGCTGACTATGCTTGCACGAATCGGAGACGGAAATCAGCACTAGTTCGGCCTAGAGTGAACAAAGCACAGCTTTGGATATTTGTGAGTAGTGTAAGCTCGTAGAAAGAAGAAGTCACGATTAAAATTCACGCAAATAAGGTGCCTCGACGGGGAGTCGAACCCCGGTCCACGAATTTCCGGTCCGCTGCTCTACCACTGAGCTACCGAGGGCTGACGACTTGGTGCGCAAATTTTAATACATGACTTCTGCTTGGTGCGCGACGTATTGCTAATGAGCTCACAGTACCTGTCCTGGTGTTGCAGATTGGCTCACTCACCCGTCACTTCCCAATGGATCGAAGTACCTGTCCTTCGGATGTCCAATGGGAGATGGTAGATTAATTTTGGATGATTCGCTTCCCCGTCGAGGCATATTATTGTGCTTGAATTTTAATCGTGACTTCTACTTTCTACAAAGCACAGCTTTGTCAGAAACATAGGCTGAGCAGGTCTGACAGTTAATGTTGTATTGACGCTGCCGAGAATGAGCCAAGGTGGCTGTGGCCGTAGACAATGTAAACGTGTACCGGAACGAGCAGAACGTGCAGACCAATAAACATAGACAAACAGCAGAATAAAAATGACCATTCTGAAGCTGTCGCAACTAAATAGTGTTTGGTGAAGTTTGATCTGACGCAGCCAATGAGAACGTTTTACCTTGAAGTCTACAAATGAGAATGATCTACTCTGAAGACCGCTTTGGACAGCCAATAAGCGCATTATCAGGCATGTAGTAGTTACTGGAATCTAGGAACTTTCAATTAGAGCATCCTCTCATGAACTAGATATTTTGCTCCCATTTTTGACGATACATACTGCTGTGTAAGGAGCACAGTGTAGATTTTATCACGGTCCTTTACCTTCTGATCTGGGAGGTCGACCGGTTAAGCTTCCATTCGGTCAACGGAAATCGCAACAAGGAATGGTGCTTCAGTTAGCGAGCAACAGATTTTGGTGGGTACGCGGACTTGGTTTTCTCTTTTAGAGGGCCACCAAGCATTCATCACTATGCGTACGATGATGCTGGACCAGGGATAGGGATCATCCCTCAAGCGGTGTCTCAATAAGGGCACTGGTTTGATTTCCAACACCGCAGCTGAGATTTGGCGGCCGAGTTCGTCCTTAGTCGCTTCCAAGCTACAGTATATGAGAGTATGAAGATCGGTGACTTAACGATTGAAGCACCTGACCTGTGTTTACTGCACATTGTAGCCGAGTCCCCGCTCATAACCCGGTTTGAGTGCCGTACAATGTCCTAACCAGTATACAATCACTTAGGGTTAAATGCTGACGAAGCACAGATTAATGTATTGCGAATAACTTATTTAGTTGTGCCCATTTGCGTTGAGTCAATAAAGGAAGAAGTCCTCTGGCTTTGTACATCAAGCCTAAATTGTGAAAGCGAACCGCGAAGATATTACTTTCTACCTTCATCCAATAGAGTTGTTTCCCTTCATCATTTCTGCTGCTAGCAAATCCAACTCCATAGTGCATGAAAACATCGAATAAACATCGCCGGAGAGGAATAGTCCACGTTCATCCTCAGAGGAACGGGAATCATGTCTCAGATGTCAGCGTTCTGTATGGAGGTTTCGGAGCTACCATACTTCAAATGCGAAGGAGAGCGGTGAGAGTGCAGTTTGCCTGCGACCATTCAGTTTCACTTTGCTTTTTACTTCATGGGTACATTAAGCACACCAGAGAGATAGAATCGGCATGAAACCAGTGTTAGACAGACAGGAGCGGTACTATACAAATTATTTGTGTAGCCAGCGAACTTTTTCTTTGTTATTCGCTCCAAACAATGTATTCTAGGACTAGATGAGCACTTGGTTGAACTCATAACTGACTAATACCTGGAAATCGGAACTGAAAATGTGACTTTGTAGTCCCCAGTTAGCGCCACTATCACTAAGCTACCAGGTACTGTTGACAATACTCGTCAGGAAAAAACAAGTAATATTGATGGGGTTTAGTTCAATGACCTGTGCTTGGATATCGACTTGCAATCCCAGTTCGAATAGCGATTTCGATGATAAGATGGTGATTCGAGCAAAGGTAACATTCGCAGGGTCAATGCATTGAGATTCGATCAAGTGCCGTTCGCACGAACTGATCAAAGTGGAGCGGTTTCACAAAACGAGGAGCAACGGATTCGATCGGACCACGCAACAATGGACCTAGGCTGTGACACAGGGTTCGATAGTGGTTGGGTGACCGAAACCAACGATGGGCGGACGGCAAGCGCATACATGGTGGGGTCTAGCATGACTGAAGCTTAATGTGGCACCGGACAGAGCGAAGTCGAATAACTCAAGTGCATAGTACGGATCCATAAGCGCAAACAGATGATATAAGACGGACTAGGTGGACCAACCGGTTAAAAGCGGAGGTGATGGAATCGAGATACAAATTTACATACAGGACAAACGACACTAACATACATGAACAAAGGATATTTTGTTGTTACCCATCTTTCTTTCTGACTATAGAAAGGTCATACGAGGGTGAGTTATTTAGAAGCAGACGCCAGTCACTTCGACCCCTAGAACCACTTTTAAAGGGTGGAGATAGGTTTTTCCTGACCAAAAGGAATATGTGCAAAATCAACAAATATGTGAAGCTCCGGGTCCCTGATCACCCGCATTCCGGACAGTAATCATCCCAGAAAATCCAACTCCTCACTAGCCCCAACCACCTTGTACTTATCGAAAAAGCGGACGCCATCCCTGTACAACTTCCACACACGTTGAGATGGCGTCTGACCTAATCCCTTTCCCACCTAATCAATACAGACACAAACCGGTGGCATGTATTGACGGAACATTAAGTCCAAACGGAGAATGAGCCTGAGTGCGAGGCCTTCACCATAACTGGGTTGTTGTGTCGTTCATCCATGAATAGCTCTTCTCTCGTTATTTACCCACTGCCCAGACCTTTCCAGTGAGGATCCTTTGCATTTCACCACGGAACGGGTTATAAGACGTCTCAGTTGTTTGGATTCCTAGTCGGAATGAACGAAACGCTCTTCACCGGTAGTACCCCACGTACTGAGTAGTCAAGTGATTTCGGATCGGTATGGTCCGTGTGACCTAACCGCCAGAAGTACATACGAGTTGAGACTGGAGACGAAACGCGTAACAGCACGGCTGCACCGAGACCCAGTAAAGTAAGACTGGTCGATAATAAGAGCTGGTTTACTAACAGCCCAAAGTAAAACATTTACACCTGCATATCTGCATAATAGATAAACGCTAGAGAAAGGTAGATGTTAGCAAGGCGCATGAGTCACCACGTAGTGGCATTGTCTTGAGAAAAACTCCATTGATGCCAGTGTGACTTGGGTCGGTGGCTACATCGCTGGCCTGTTGGTTCACTACGGCTTGACATGGTTGATATAGCAATGTCCTGATGACAGCTCGGTTATTACCTACGTAGTTCGGATAGCCGAATGGTGGCGGTATTACTGAATTGAGCCCAGGCGAACTATACACAAATTTTGCGGAGCAATGAGAGTTCCGTTACAGAAAGTACGGGCGCCAAGTATAGGTGTCAAGAGCTAAGCTCTGAGACTCAATCCTAATGCCATTCCGGTTGGTTAATTTCACTTTTCATGCATTCAAAGTGACTTACCACTTGTACTTCTGGCTATGAATCATTCATGTCACGTTCATTGGCTTCACAGACATATCAGAAGGCCAGAAGTGCTCCGTAGGCTAGTGATTATCCAAACAAGTAAGTACGTCAGAGTGCTTAGACAAATTGCCTTCGGCACACACTACCGTGGCAGTGGGAGTACAAGGTTAACAGCAAGTCACGCCACCTAAAGCGGAGCTGAACTATTTGTAATGCCTACTCTTCCGGCTTACTGCACCTCTAATGAAAAATACTGGTTAACCCGCCCAAGCCAATCAGTTCTCTGTTTCGCCGCCGTGTCTGTTTCCACCTGACAAATGCTCTGTTTGAGCGGTTGTCCATTGTTTTGCCGAGCTCATACGACGTATGGAATACTAAGAATTAATTGTGTTCTGTTCCATATTACGTCAAATAGCGTTGGTGCAGAAGCCAGCGATTCTAGCGACACTCCTGAGTGTTGAAAAGTGCTTTATTAATAGTAAAACAACAACAAGAAACAGCAAGTATGTCGCTGTTATGGATAAGTTATCGAACCATCAGCGATGCAGAAGACTGGACATGCATATGGGTGAAGAATGTTGGATTGTGGATGGACCTAGTCCCTGTAGTCAACCGCCCGGGTAGCCGTAACGCTTCACGGTGATGTGGACCGAGTTGAGTGGGCCGGATGCTAGAAAGCTACCAGTCCATGCAGTCCTTAAGAAGTGCGCGAATATGATCGAGTCCCGTTTGAAAATCGCTATAGTTTAGTTGAGGTGGTAATCATTTTCCGGTCAGGATTTTGGATATAAGATTGTTGAGTTGATGTCACCTAAGCACTTAATCCCCCAGTCACCGGAATCTACACGAACTGCTTTTTGGCCTTTAGACTTGAAGCACCATTTCGTTGCATATTAGACCAGCCAGTCTAATGAGCGTCTAGACTTCTGTGGGTTACTTTCATTGGCCTTGGTATGATGTGAAGAGTAAAACGTCGTTTGAGCTAGGTGTAGAAAGATTCCAAATTCTTTTAAACACATGGTGAATTCAAAGTCTACGTACCGTTTACAAAACATTAATTACATACGAAGACAAGCCTTAATTATTTGCGTGCTTAAGTCCAAACGAAATGCACTGGAAAAGTATTAAGACAAATAAGGCACGCAAAGCTGACATAGTCGCGGGGCGCTGAAGACGCAAAAACAGATGAATAGGTCGGCCTAGAGCCGGCCAATCCATGGATAGATAGGAATTCAAAAAGCTGACTGGGACTAGAATAAAACGGAGGGTACCTGTGCGATGAGTGGTCAACTGTTTCCGAGGACATGCATGATGTGCATGCTAATGTATGAGGATGAGTTCACATCAGACGGTCAAGGACACTCAGTGAACGAGAGTTTTGTAGCAATGCGGGGAAGACGTATGTTGCCAGTCGCGGCGCAATATATGCATTCAAGGTATGGTTGCTGGCATCCGGTTCCGGATTTGCATGACGCTGTGTCATCTAAAGGACAGCCCCAAGACGCCTACGACTATAGAGGGGCCATACGTGGCTTCCGCTCACCAACCACAGCTCCATTCACACGCCCCATATCCAGTTTCAAATCTAAAGAATAACACCGAGAGGCATGTGGATGGGAGCTGAGTTTCATCAACGGAGCCGTCCCAACTCCTTCAACATGCACTACAACAACATTCCTGTCTATCTAGATGGGGAATCAATCATACGTACTAGCCGTACACAAGGCGATGGCTGAGCCCTAGTCCGCTCCATACTGGATGGAACGATTCTTTGAGTGCAGCACGGCCACGAGAACTGTGCGCCACATCCCCCTCGGTAAAGGTTCACAGTCTCCTGGAGCTAGTAATCGAGGTGGAGGGTGTTAGACAGATAGGCACCTTGTCAATATTCCCATCAAGTGCGGCCTCACCAGGAATATCAAACAACCAACATTGAATTTAAGGGAAAGCAAACATGCCAAATTGACAGGAAACACAGCAGAATTCCAGAATGGAACAAACCAACTAAAGTGAAATGACCTATCCAGATTAAAAAGATCTAGTTTAAGTGTAAGTTGATTTAGCCAAACTGCGGTGAAGAAGCATCATGAATGCAATAACATCAGCATGAGGCACACATTAAAAAATAAGCAGTTATACATGGGACTTTCCAGTAACAAACAGTAAACTTCAGTGTTGACTGGTGAAAATTGTATAACCTAAGTAATTTTACCGATTATTGCTGTGCATACAACACCGGACGAATCGCCTATCTCACCAACACTTCACTGAGGGCCGGCGGTTTTCCATTCCTGTTAAGTAATCGCGTCTCGAACGAATTCATCGGATCGATTTGGTAATAAGTTGTCATGGGTTGTTTGATGGTGGATGAGGTGGGGTTCCCGTCCATCCCTTGGTTCACTTTGTATTGTTGTCACAGGGACCGCTCTAACCCCATGGGAAGTGTTCAGCTATGGTTTTAGCCATGCCATGGTTAGTTATAGCTGATTTTCACTGCAACTGCAGTTGAGCTGGTAGGTAACATGAGACGCCGAACTGCCTTCAAATTGCTGTGACAGTTCTGGAGGACAACCGTTAGTGTGGTGTCCAAGTTGAGCGATCATGCTAGCGCGCAATAGGGCAGACATCATTGTGTGCCCAATTTGCTTCGCAATTTGATATCCCTTGTACGGAAGGAACTGGAAGATGCGCTTTCTGTTTCCTGTTAGCATAGGTAGTTGCTTCTCGGACGGTCTGCAGTGAACTTCTACTGACGAAATCAATCAAAAGTTGAACATAACGCAATTCATAAACGTCATTCTGTGTTTATACGGTGGTTACGGTGACTCCAGTAGATAAAATAAACTCACAAACATATGTACAGGACCATACAGTCTATCGTTTGAGCAGCCGTTTATTGCAAGCAGCGACTGGGGGCAATGAGAATTTCACGCGCATTGCAAATTTACGCGACATATGCTATACCAGAATCAATACGCGGACTCCATCGCTGTAGCAGTCACACGTGCAATCAATGATCAATCGACTCGAGTACTATGACAATTTGTTACAAGAACCGCTGGAACGCAGTCCAGCATGTGGGGAGTGTTGTGGCACTATGAATGACGGAAACGTGGCACACGTCCGTCTTTGAAGACGATGGGTGGGTTGATCATCTGGTATACTTGTCCTTCATCTTACCTGTACCTACCACGCTGCAAAAGGCATACGGTTTTCGTGTGACCACCTGACACTCATGAAGAAAATACTATATACCGTGCATTACCGAATAAAAGCAGATAATTTTTGAACAAGTTTCCATTTCTGTAAAGGTGAGTCGATTTATAAAATGGTTATACCTAATATGGAAAATGTCACATGTAAAATCCACCCAGAAATTCAATGCACACCTCTGCTCCTATCTACCATTAGCACCACCCGCTGGTGTCGGACGGTATAATGGTTCGTGTGACCGCGTTTGCGCTATTTTGAGTGGCGAAGCAAAAGCGCTCATAAATTATGGTCACAACTGACCAATAGTAGAACATGTTTCGCTTGAACACACTCAAATGAAAGCAACGAATGATGATGTCAAAATCGTAGAGAAACAATTTCTTTATCTTTTTGCTGATTTTTTGGGGGGTCGGTTAATATAGGGATATGCGACTTGGAACAAAGTTGATGTTGCAGTTACACTGTCGGCCTATCCATGTACGGGCTTATATTCGGTAATATACGGTATATATATATATATATATATATATATCGTGAGGCGATCAGTAAGGTAAACCAAGGGGTCATGCTGTATGGGCTGGTGGTGTTGGTGGCTCATTGCATCAGTAGATCCACGATTTTATCGTTGGACGCAAATGAAAGGCACAGGTAGAAGGCCACATTTGCCGCACTTTCTTTATTACATTATCTCACACAACTCACATGAAGACTAGAGGGCAGAAAAGCGGAAACCCACACTCACTTTGGAAGGAAAGCCAAAAGTGATACTTACTAGTTGAGCTCAGTTACTACTTGAAAGATTTCCTAGGACAATCTTTTGATCTGAAGGTTAACGGTTACTTGCTGAGTTTGGTTTTCATTTTGCAATACCCCAACCGACCTTTGAGTGGAAGATGTAAGCCTTCTCATATGCATTTGACCACTAACCGGCTGCCATCCGCCGAGCAGCGTAAGGCTCAAGCTAATTTATTCCTTGAGGCACTTCAACGATTCACTTTAATTTCTTCGGTCACCCTGTGCCCCTCTAACAGAAGATCCGAAGGTGTGGAGAATGGTTAGTGCTCCCGGTGACTACCGATTTTCAGCACGAACTCGATCACTCCCTCACGTTAGCATCATCATCATCAATCATCATCAAGAGCAGTAAATCAGTCATTTGAACTGATGCTCTGCTGCCGTACAAGCAAGGTGACCTAAGGAACGAAGAATAATAACAGCGAGAAAAGGGGGACTTAGCGTAAAACCTTAATGCCCTAACCAAACATTGAGGGCCGTGGCGCCTACACCTTATGTTACCAACATACCGTCACAAACAGCTGTCTAGCGTGCAAAGATAAAGCGGCATAGACGATACAGCTTCCGTGCGGCTTTCACTGCCCCACGTCATAACCAGCCATTACCCCGTAGATAACGTATATTACCGTGTATAAGCCCCATGCTGAGGCTGATGTTCCATTCATCATGCTAGTTCACCGCAGTTGGGCTAAACCAACTTATACTTAAGGTTGGTCTTTTTATGCTGGATGTATTTCATTTCACTTTATTTGGTTATTTCTGCTTAGCTGAATAATTTTCTATTAACTGGCCACGTTGCTTATGCTGACTGGACTTATCTTCGTTAACTTTATCGCGTTTGTGGCATTTTTGATTAACTTCTGAACATTTTTTACTTATCGCGGATTGGCTGCTAACCAAAATACTTCATATGCTAATTTAGCGAAGTTATGTCGGCATATCCGTATGCATTAGCAGATATATCATATTTGATAATTTTATTTCAAGCGATTGGTTGTAGTTTGATATCCTCGGTGTGGCTGCGCTTGATGTATATGCTGACAAGGTTCCTACCTGTCTATTACCCACTACCTCGTTCAAACTGGCTCCGGGAGACAGTTGGTCGTTACTGGTGGGGACGGGTTGCACGGTCCTTGTGGCCGTGCTAGGCTGAAAGTGGTTCCATGCACTCAGTGCGGAGAGCACTACGATCCAGCCACCGCCTTGTGTGCGCTTGATTCCCTAATACAGCGTGCTTGTGTTTGCCCGTGAAAAAGTGTGGTCCGGCTCCGTTGATAAGACGTGGATCCCATCCACATGCCTCTGGGTATTATTCCTTCGGGTTTACACTGGATATGAGGTGTGTGGATGGAACTGTCGGTGGTGTTGTGCAAGCCACCCATGGTCCCTCAATAGTAGCAGGCGTCCTGTGGCTTGCCACAGTGACAGACAAATCCGAAACCGGATGCCGCCAACCATAAGCCGATCAGTGTATAAACGGACAGTATGACTTTGCAACGTCAAATCTGTCCGAAATCCAAAGTCCGTATATTAGCCGACCCCCCAAAAATTCAGCAAAAAGAGAAACAAAATTGTTTCTTACGATTTTGACTTCATCACTACCTGCTCTCACTTGAGTGTGCTCAAGCGAAAGTTGCTTTACTATTAGTCAGTTCTGGTGACCTAATATGCGTATGATCGCAGTTTATGTGCCTAGAGCAGTCAGAACAAAAATTTTAACAGCACAGATGACGATATTCATTATGACGTACCAATGACAGACGACCAGTACCAGAAACTGTTCGGAGATTCTGACTCGGATTCTAGTTTCGAAGGATTCGAGTCATTTTAATACCATTGTGCAGCATTTGCATATGTGAGCCTACAAACTCTACCGATACGTGTTGTTCCGTCATGTCTTTGTCCAATGTTATTGCGTGTGCTGGTGCTCGATTCTATATAATCAGTATGTTTCTGTTGCTGTCATCCGGCGTGAAAATCAACTGTGCAATATACTGAGAATTTTCGACACAAATATAATGTGTCTATCTATAGGCACTTCAAATCCCCGCCTGGGATACCGTCTGTCACTAGCGAATGGTGCTAAGGCAAGATGGGGGCATAGGTGTGCAGTGAATTTCTGGGTTGGTTTTGCTTGGGATTTGTTCAAATTGCGCATAACCTTTGTATAAGCCCCCTCTGCTTCCTACCCCAGACAAAAAGGTGTCCAAAATTGCATGGCTTATACATGGTAATATACGGTAACCCAGCAGCAAACACACTTTAAACACAGTCCGACAACAAGAGGACAGCAGAGGCGCCACAGCTGCCGACTGCAAGCCATGCCCAGTAATGTCTCCAGCCAAGTACAAGGCGGGGTCACGTGGACTCCAGTCTGGAAGATAAGACGGACCAATAGCGTCAAGTTCTGTAGTCAGTGACTTCGTTTCCCGCTGCCAAATGGCTTTACCCACCTCGAGCCTTGCGCCACCCTACATCCGGTAACCAAAAGAAGGCCCTCATCGGTAAGCGGTGACCAAGCATACGTAGTCCCTGCCCAAGCCATAGCAACTCATTCAGTTCTATCTCTTGTTCTAAGGAACTAGCTTGGCTATCACTGCCTGGTACGCACATCATCATTGCGGACAAGCTGGCACCATCCGACACCAGCAATGCTCCAAAGACAGTGATGATCAAAGACTTGGTGTCTCAGATCGTTAGACCGAAAGGGCCAAGTATGACTACCACCAAATAGGACGGCCCCCACTGTGACCACGTAAACACGGCCTTTTAAACCGGGGAAACCTCTTTCTGACCCTAGATATGTTGCGGACTAAGGAAGGCAGTTCTGGCTTTTGCAATACGTGAACTGACTTTAATGATTACATGCCTACTGTTAGCTGACGAAGCTGTCAAGATAAGTGATTTGATCAAGTTCCTCGCTATCGAGTCATCAAGTAGCTGGTTGTCCTACAACAGCACTGCAAGTTGAAGGTGCGAAGCGCATGCAAAATGATAGGACCACTCTAGTGAAGTTATTCAAGGTTGTCTGGGCTGCCCCAATGGCGTTAAACAGCAAGACGATATCGTCCGCATGATCAGTATCAGCTAGCTTTTCACCACACAGCACCTCAACGCCTGGATTGTGAGATTCCGTAAGGAAACACTCAATTTGTTGTGAACAAAATGACGAAGGCCGCTTGTTGTCGGAAAGTTAGTCGATAAGTCATTGTAGACTCTGACGCGACCAGTGGTGTTCGAATACAGGACACGCAAATGCTCGAATACTTCGTGGGATCATTCTTCTATGTAAGTATTTCCAACAGAATGGATCGATCGACTAAGTCGAACGCGCTATAGAAGTCTAGAACATAGTTATCGATAGTGTACGCTACATGTGGCGATGCTGCAGCAACTGTCGCAGTATGAATAGTTGGTATATACAGCAGAATCTTGGGCGAAAACCTGCTTGCTCTTCCCTGATCCAGGATTACCGGGCCGCAGTGAGGCGACGGACAAGTACTGAAGTCAACAATTTTGTCACCACCGGCGTTGGGCTAATATCCTGTGGTTAGTAGTCGGCGCGATTGCCCTGCTCATATATTGCACTATAATCGATTCACCTCAGTTATCCATTTCATTGAGGCATTGAGAAGAAGAAGAAGGTTACGAAATGCCAACATTTCGACTGCTCTCTTTAGTCGTAGCGCCACAAAGGTAAGAAACACGCGGAGTTTTATAGAGTGATAGCCTAGTGACATAGATGAGCAAAAACAAAATTGGCGTGTATAACGCAATCAGGTCCATGGAAATCTGATTGATTGCCTCAGTTATTTCTGGGAGCAGAGTACTAGACGATTCATTCTTAATCAGTAATGCCTCACGGATTGCCAGCAGTTTAGAATTCTTGTTGCGAAATAATACATTGAAGGAAATGATCGCGTCCATCAGATGTGTTTAGAGATAGATAAGGCTGAGTCCCTGATCAGTGCTTGATCCACTCCATCTTGTCGCCTCAACGATTGCCACATGGGAAGTGTTCAGCTACCCTTTGAGACGACGATCAATCTTGCCTATGTGTATCACCGCAACTGCACGTGAACTGGTAGATGATGTGAGACGATGCTCTGATGGGAACAGTCCTTCGTGTGGTGCGGACGAGTTGCAGCTGTACGGTCGCGTAGGTGCGCGTTAGAGCAGACCTGAGCTTCTGTTTAACATCGTTTGCAAGGTGCTCGTCTTTGAACGGCATGAACAAATAAATATCCGTGCTTCCCGAAGATTGTACTAGTGACTTTTCCTTCGGGGGTCTAATGTGGATCTGCATGAACTTCTCTGAGTACTCATTAGAGAGGGGTTTGAAGTAAGAAGTCTTCAATCCGGAAATGCCTTATAATCCGTCTGGTTAAATTGGGCTCAGAGCCATCCGGGACTTTGCTTCTAGATCACAACAGGTTCACCGATCTCTCGGATAACTAGTTGGTATGGTGTTGTAAGCAGAATCGCCCGCATCGTGCATAGACGCCTAGATTCTATTCCACTGTAGCTCAGTATCCTTAGGACGAGAGAGCAAAAATTCGATACGCAGGGCATCTTGGTAAGCTTGTCTGACCGCGGACTGAGATAACTTCTTGGTTATCAATCGAGGGGGGCGCATGGTACGCCTCCCATGGAAAATCGACAGCATAACAAAGCACGATCAGAGTCGATGCAAGTAGTCCAGGACGAACGACAATCCGGGATGCAGCCACGACACCTGTAATTTATGGCGACGCAACCTGCTAAGGTTCATCGTTGGCTTGTTGTAGGTGGGATTCAAGCGATACTTCGGTGCTCTCCGTGTGGTTAACAGAAGTCCATCTCCCGTTCAATCCAGTCAAGATGGCAGTCGAGCCTAGGGAAGGGTGCTGATGACCGGACTCACACGACGAATGATAAAGCACTAAACTGTGCACCTTCTGTCAAGTACCTAAGCGTACTCCCACGCTGCGATTTGAAGTCCGTAGACAACACGGAAGATTATCGTGTTTGAATGCATTTGTCACAAGCGCTCAAACGCAACGCCCGTACTTGCACTGAGGAAGTGGACACTAACGTTTTCTCTTCCATCAGGAGGCCAATGCTAGAGTACGGTTCGCCTGTCTGAAGTCCGATCACTTGAGGTGAGAAACATAAAATCGGACGGGTGCAAAATGTCACTGCCAGGCTTTGGGAGTTCACCGCACCAAGACCGGTCTGAGAGACTGTGGGCTATACAACTTGTCCTATCGTCAGGTGCGAGTCGAGTTCATCATGATTTGTTGTAACTTCTCTTTACATACGAACACAAAACAGCACATGTGGACACCGATGAGAGATTTTATCACCGGACTTGAAGCGAGTCGTCCATGAGCTGTCTCAAGCGATCAGTTGCAAATGGAAGCACAGTTAAAACGAACTGCGTGCCACAAACGAAAACATTTCTAGACGCATATGCCGCGGATGTTTCCACGTCAACTGTGACGCCATACGTGTGTGATTTCTCTAATTTTTGATACATATACTTTTACAATTTCACGCGAAAACACGAGGAATAAATGACCTTATGACAAACAATGGATTGTTCTTAACGTTTTCGACCGAATTCCGATGGAGTTGTATAAATTTTGTTTATTAATGGTTGACGGACTAATCTCATTCGCCATATGTCAACGTGACCCTGAAAGCAGAGCCTGTGACAGGGAGGCCGGGAGCCGACAATCGCAGCTTTGAGACTGGGCCGAGGTCTGATATACAGTAAAGCAAAGCTTTGTCATTGCAATCACCAGGGATTACCATCCCCGACAAAATAAGAGAATCTCTGATTCCATTTGCTCCATGTTCTGTACATTAGTAATAAACAGCCAACCAATGTGATCCAACGGAAAGCGGCCAGTCTACCCAGTTACTTGCATCGGACAGGTAATTCACGCCAGGTAAATCAATCGATCCTGCCTGGGGTTTTGTTCTATTTAATACTCACGCATTGATTTATACTATGTAAAAACGTGGAAACGATTGGGACTAATGAAATTAAGTAAAGTAGTTGTGGCCCATATCAATGGGTATTTAACTCAGTAAACATTTGCTCAATTAACCCAGCTGAGCGTGTTGTGTTTCTTTTATTTAACGACAGAATGGGGGCATCAGAGTGAGACTGCCGGTGCTGCTAAAAGACACGGAGAAAGCAAGTTTCTTGAGCTGAATAAACAAGAAGACCATTTGAAAGGACCTTTCGTTGCTTATGAAAGCAGTCCGTTTCATACGACGAGTGATGGGTTGGAAGCATTGCCCTCCATGCTGGACACAAGTGATCCGGACTGGAAGAGACCTGTGCAATATGGAGGCGAGGGCGATGATTCACTGAGAATTCCCGCTCTCCCGCCCCTAGATATTGATACGGAGTCCATTGGGGCAGAGCCCAAGGCCGATATCGCTTCCACCGGTTCGTCGAGTTCCGAGCCAGAGTTAATGGAAGCACCGATGGACGATATGTTTGGTAAAATGGATCAAGATCCCTACGAGGCGCAGCTTCGGGCGCTGACAACCATTGAGGCCTGTCGCCGCGACCAGGGAATGCTGGTCCATTTCGGACAAGAACCAAGCGATACAGACCCAGATGACGCGAATGAAACTTATGGCACTGTGCAAAATGTGACCATAGTGCCGGGAAGTTTGCTAAACTGCGTCCAGATATCGGTACAACAAAGGTGTAGATCGGGTTCCGCGACCAGCAGTTTTACAGAACGACATGCATGCGAAGCTGTGTGTGAAATTGTGCGTGAAAGAATGCCTCATTTGATCAGTAAGATAGATGACTGCAAACAGCCGCTCACATCGTGCACCGAGCGTTACATGATGCATCAGATTGTGATTCACGGGTTCGAGGCTCCGTCAACCTCGACGGATCAGTCCAATGGACGGGTGGATTCACAAAAGAAGGCAGGACCGTCCGAGGGAACGTATGAAACAACGGGAGAATATTGCCATGAGTGCGGTACCAGGTAAGTTTGACAATACATTGTGTAAACCTTAACATTTCGACCTGAATCTCATAACTGGTGAACATCTCCCAGCGCTTACAACCATGCTGATACCTTGTGAGGGCAGGTTCGTAAGAGACCATCATATTTAAGAGATATTTCCGAGAATCATTGAGCTTCGAAGCGGATTAACGGCATCTATCACCAATTAACTGAACCTGCGTAAAACAGATAGCTGATCAGCTTTGGTATATATATTTTATATATGTGCGGGGAGCAAGGTCTAAATATAAAGAGCCATCAAAAGCCATGGAAATGCAGGGTGTTGTAAGGTGCCAGTACCATGAAGAGGCAACCGAACATCTCCCCTTTTCATAGGCTGATATCTTCCTTCATTCCGCCGATTTCAACGGCTGTAACACTATGAGAATCCAGGCTATTATGCACGAAGCGCTTCTAGTGAATCCGGTCGCACACGATATCTAGTCCCAAAAACTTCTTGTAAATGGGTCCCCAGGCAAGAACATGCATGGAATCAACGGCGACCAGACGTTTCACGTGCAGCATCCAAGTATAATACGACCACCGCGTGGTCCCTTTCAACCCAATCCCGCGTTTGCATATAAGGTGCAATGGAGTAAACGCTCACATAACGGGTGTATGACGCACCTGAAAAATTCCAATTGTAACAGCGAAAGCAACTGGTTGAAGAAATGACTCGTAGTTTTCGATACACAACGTTTGAGTTCATCGCTGCGTATCTAATATTGTCACCAGACGTTCGAACCAGTAGCTGATCAATAATCATTTGGATCTGGAAAGTGCCCGCATAAATCGCATGGAGGATGTCATCTAGCCTGACGAGGAAACGTCTGCAAGCAAATCCCCCAGTTTGGGGAGCACCCGAATACCCTCACCCGCATCTCGAACTACAAATATCTTCACGAATTTATAAGGGGCGGTTTTTCTCAGGTACACTCGTCGGAGGCTGGAAGTCGGTGCACGCCATTTGCCCGATTTAATCAGCACTCGTCTTCATACGAAAGACGTCCCGACCGTCGATAATACCATAGTACCACAACTGACTATGCCAGATTCGAGTGCAGTGGCCTTAAAAGGGCGTAAGGTATGACAGTGTCCCGTGGGCAAACGCTGTGGTCAACACTAAACAGTGGTCTCTTCGGAAAGATTGCACAAAGGGGAGACTCAAACTTATCACAACGAGACACGATCAGGTGGCCAGAAAAACGGTGATAATGACGTCTTGTTCGCACCCACAGCGAGTCGTAATTCATCAACAACCTGATGGACGAAAATCGCAATGCACTCTTTCCTGCACTTAAAAGTGTCTCCAGCAGTGGTTATGCATGTTGGTTTGGGCTGTCCGTGACTTGTAGGATTCTTTGAGCACAAGCATCGAAAGTTATGGGCCGCAAGACAATCAAAGAAGCGTAGAGTAGCAAGGGACGCTGAACGCAATAGTTTAGGATGCATTGAGCCGACACGAGCCTCGGATGCGTTACTAGCCGATGGCAACTATTTATTCAGACGCTTCAAACGAGTTCGATCCGACAAGTAGGGCGAGGTTGCACTGCTTCGTCAAACAGGTATTTTACCTATTGCGACTTTCTAAAAGGCGCTTATCTGCCCACAGATTGTAATGGAAAAGTTAGGTGGGTGAGATATGATCACTGGTTTGAGCGTTTTGCAAGCGAAGCAGCGATTTTGACACGTGGTTGAGCTGGTTTCGGGTTACGTAGTCGGCTTGCATGGGTCATAACTAGGATTCACAACGCAACATGGAACGGATATGTTGCAAGTGATGCTCCCGTAGTCCGGTGACGTATCAGCCACGTCAAAAGATGAGCGACGATAAGATTCCGTGTCCGAATCCCAGACTTGCTAACAATGCAGTTATTCAATGGACGATCCGACCATCAAGCTAGATGGATTTAGGTGCAAAATGATGAATGAGACGGGGGAAAAAGCGATGGTGGAGAAGAGGTAATGAAAATACCGAGAGACTAGTTTAGGTCAGGAAAAAAGGGCTGAATGAAGCAATAAGAAATGCGAGTGAAAACGCCCCAGTTATCGTGACTGAATGGTGCCAGATAAGGTCCCCAACCGCTGATGCAGCTAGTAAGGAAATAGGACCACCGACCTGATCATTCTGATCTTGTACTCCCGTCACATCACCGAAATCACCTGGGGGTGCAGCTAAGTTTACCGGTGGACAGACAATACTCGCGTGCCGCCCATTCCCAGAGAGCGGGTTTGCTCTAGGGCAGCTACTGCTGGCCTTTAATTCAACGTTCGAACCCCCGAGGCAGTGGGTCAAATGAAAATTCGCTTGAGGGATTCCACCTGGTGCCTTTGACTCATTAGTCCAACTTACAAGGTAGCAGGAGTAGAGTGCAACTACGAAGTGCGGCTGCTGAGTCCGACGCTGATTCACTTGTAGTCTGACACATGCAGGGGAGTTTAAACAAAGCACATTTTTCGACTCATCAACGGCCACCGATGACCGAGGGGGAGTTAGCATTTTTGAACCACATGGACCAGGAGCTGACT
Organism: Dicrocoelium dendriticum; assembly: GCA_944474145.2. NCBI lineage: Eukaryota > Metazoa > Platyhelminthes > Trematoda > Plagiorchiida > Dicrocoeliidae > Dicrocoelium > Dicrocoelium dendriticum. The sequence continues at coordinate 25,499,682 of OX104064.1, forward strand.
GACATGAATTAGGCGGCGACAAACTATTGCGAAAACGTGCTGGTCTCGCATCGTCAGAGAGCCCGTGGCGAACGTGCTGTTCGCCAATCGAGCAGCGCAAATGACTAGTAACTGCTGCTTCCCCTGACTAAGTTATGAAGGCGGAGGACCATTGACCTCCACAATCTCGACTGAGGAGAATGCTAAGCCTGTTTTTAGGCCTCTAGCGATTGGACCAGCCTGAGTGGCGTTCAGAAAGTGCGACTCAATGAAGCAGGGAGACGCACAAGCCACCGCACCGCGTAAACGTCCAGTCTAGCTGCAAGGAACCTTGGGGGTTCATTCAATTTGGACAAAGTATCATTCGGTGAGCAGAGGGAAGCGCTTTTGTTAGGATTGTGGTTTGAAACCAATTTGAGAAAGCGGGTGCCGTTGTCCGTACGATGAGCACCGATTTCACAAAGAAACTGTATTCTAGGTATCGTCGAGCGGCCCAGTTCTCACCAGCGCCAGTAAGACTGACCGATGGAATTCGTCTTTAATGAATTTCGGGCCAAAGCCTATTTCGGGAAAGCGAATTCTGATGATACCCAGTGACTCACTAGGTCATTTACCTGAATTCATTCAGGTATTTCAGCTCACGTCAACTACGACACCGTAGTGGATCGCGTGGACAGTTCTATGAAAAAATGTAGTGGTAGTCAAAGTCGGAGATGTATCAAAGTGTTACCTTCCAGTGTGCGTGTTTCGGAGACAACACATTCCAGGCTCTTGAGGAGAGCAGTGGTCGGTTAGACTCAAAGTGCTAACAATAACAGGATGAACATAGAGTGATGACCATGCGTATAAGTACACAGCTGGCCCGTAGCCTTAAGGATCACAACCCTGCCGTGTAATCTGAGGGCGCGGGTTCGAGACTAGGTAGAGACCAAGCTAGCCCCGCAGTATCCTCAGCCCAAGTGCAACCGGTGGTAGTTCTTGGTAGCGAAGCGTCGGTACTGCTGAAGCCTACCTCTTCTTTCAAGTACAACCCGATTTGAGTTGAAGGAATGGTGGTTTCTCGCTGGTTACTCTAGAAAAAGGAGGCCGACAAGTGACAGGAAACGAAACAGAATGCTAGCAACGGTGAGCGGATGATGCTTTTGACGACCCAATGCGAGAAGAGGGTTTAGTGCGAGGGTTCTAAAGCCCAATATCTGACTCGATAGCACATAACATAAAGAAATGGTGTAAGCGGAAGTCTGCTTGGCGTACATCCGGACTCAGGTTTGCATATCATTGTAGAATCATATCAGGTCTGCTTCAGGCCGACAAGCCACTCAAGAAGGATTAGAACAATGTAATCATCAGATTACATCTGCGATCCGATTCAATTTACTGACAAAAGTTAATCTTTCTCAGGCTACCGGTACCAAAACATTGACTATCAGTTGTGCTCCCCGTCATCAGAAACGAGCAAGAGCGCTTGCGCTCTAGGCAAATTAGTTTGAGCCAATGGCCCGTCAACTGATGTGTCTCCCCATGGTTCATTTCAGAGGGAGGGGGTTACCGAATCCTACCTGAGCTCCGGAGGGATGTTAAGTATGCGTCTGCATGACTAGCAAATGATTTACCCTGTGGCTAAAGAGATATTCCAAAATGACACCGAACGAAGATCACCGAGGCAACAAACTATTGCAACATGTTAACATCTAGTCCTGGTGTAAGAGGCCCGCGTGGCAAAGTGGCGCTGATACCTCAAAATACTTAAATCACCCCGAATGAAGGTTGATAACATAAAGCGGTGACCATCCCACCCACTTTTTATTTTTTCAGGCGTTGGTGGCTCAAACGAATCAAAGGGACGAATCTCTTCCTGCTGGTTGACCACGAAGCCCCAGGAGGTAGTACTGCATCCTGCAAATGCGCGTGTCGAAAGCGCTTTGGATTCGGAACGCAAATAATCGATATCCTTTTGTGATGTTGAAAATGACCGTTCATCCGAAGAAAAACGTATGTGACTGGGATAAAGCGCCAAGATTTAACATTATCTCACTCATCTGAGGAGCACGAAGGCTGCAATTCCACGTAGATGGATTTAACACGTCAATAACTGATAGTTTTACGAAAGAGCTTTCAGGTCAGATAGCTCTCTATGCGCAGAACCCTCAAATAAGTACTCAATGGGTAATAAAAGCTGCACGTTATGGCTAGTGATGAGAATACAAAAATAGAATAAATTAGCGTATATGACAGCCGGACGGAAGAGGGAACCGATGACGACAAGCGTCAGGCAGTACCGTGATTGCGGCATAAAAAGCAACCTGAAAACTACATTCACCGAACAGACTGGATAAAATTATGCACCAAAGATAGCTTTTCTTTACAAATAATGAAAAGTGTAACCAAAGGAGCTTTTATTCTCAGAGCATGTCACTTGCCAAGCCAAGCCAGGTGCTCTGAAAGTCCGGGTTATTCAGGCGGTTTTCTTGATATTTACGGAGTTTTGTCCATAACATATAGCGAAACATTTGGTACAAGTGGTGGACAGCTTGATGTAGTAACCTGACTGAGGACGTCGCCTCCAGTGAAGAAATCAGCTGTTCGCTAGAGATGTATCTGTAACATCTCATGGGGAAAGCAACTGGACTAGAGGAAAACAAGACTACTTTTCATGTCTTAAAGATCATAGAAACTTCGAAACTGCACCTTGGCAAGTGTTAGGTCGCAGTTGCCCCTATATTAATACTCAAAAATCAGCTTTTAAAACAAATTGTCAGCGGAGACGGGGGAAAACAAGTGTGATGCCCCACGCGCGTGAACAGGCTAAGGTGAGCAAGAAGTGGGTATGTCGATGTTAAGTGTTCATCGCACAAGTGAGATAACATTCAAACCACCGATAAAGAGAACTTTCCATATAAACATGTTTTCGTGCGCGATCCTCAACTCCGCAGTACCAGACCCGAGGAAGCCGAGACCGAACAGACCGAGGAAAGAACCACCGTCTCCAGCGACATGCTCAACAGTCAAAACTTCGGTAAGTCACACGAGGCATTTATCCCCCTGTTATCTCCTACGATGTACGTGGTAGATTAAATCATGACCACAAAAACGGGCCAAGCAACATGGTTGTAAAAAAACACCCGAACATAGCACCGCGGTCCAGATGACGCCGCCAGAGCCCTACAGGCAGATCCATTTAGATTTTGTAGCGAATATTGTCGAGCACTATTACCGTTAAATCGGCGGTGGATGCAAGCAACGCGTAAGACTCCCGGATCAAATCGGAATTCAAGGCCAGAAGTGCGCTACGGTGCTGGTTTTACAGAGGGTTAGGGCAACGAATTATATACTGACCACGACAATATCCACCAAAAAACGTACAATGGCTCCGTTCTCAAATCAAAATCGGACGTCAAACTGAACCAAATGCAGGCAACAGTCAACTGAAGTCCAAGCAGTCACACAACCGACTAAGCAATTCAAGCATACACGATTTAAAACAAAACGATCGATAGTCCAACCAATCAAGCCGTAAAAATGTCGGCCCGTAGTCTAGAGATAACGAGCTTATCTAGTAATCTTGCGGCGCGGGTTCGAATCCACGTAGGGGTGGGCGTCCTCGCGGTATACACAGCCTGCGTGCGACTAGTGGTGGTCGCACTGCAGCGAAGCGCCGGCACGGAGTACAGCTGACACATTTATTACTATTACTATTTACAAGATAAAACTGACGGTCAAAACATAACGTGAATGACGCACGATAGACATAGGCGTCCAGATAAGGCTCTAAGCCAGTGAAGCGACAGATGCGCAGAGTAAAAACGCGTGCGGTACACAGCATGCGCGCTGCTAATCTGGCACTAACCTTGGTGAGTAGAGTGGCGCTAATGTGCCATTCGCTCCGAACCGTGGCCGATACTGTAAGACGAGATGTGCGCACCACGGGGAGAGGACGATGCAGGTTTGATGTCCTGCTCAGAAAACTTCGGTTTGTTTGGAAAAGCGCACAAGGTAGGAGCCGCAGTTAAGAACCGCCAGGGACTGCTCACTGTAACTCTCCATACACCACGTTCGAAAATCTGCTCCGATCAGAGGGTTTAAGAAAGTAGTCTTATTGATGAAGAAACGTGTTCCAACTCAGAATTACGGGTCAAAAGGCTGACCAATCCGTAAAGTTATCGGAAAATGTTTTGGCGAGACAGATGATAAGCTTGTATAGCGACGGCTCTATGTTGAGCAATCATGATCGAGATAAGCCAACTAACTTACTGCTCCAGTTGTTTTGGTGCACACAACACTGGACGATCCAACTCCTATCAGCAGCGTCTGTTAAATGACAATAGCTTCGCATCTCTGTTGTGCATTAACATCTTGAACAAAAGTGGGTAGGACCGCCTAGTGACGAGTCGCCACAAGTCGATGATCCAATCCACCGTATTCGAACAACTATCCAAGTCACTTTGGAAGGTGCCCAGCTACTCGATGAACTCTATTCACGAAGCAGGTCGTATAAAGTAAAAACTGAAAAAGCGGACGTCAGAGTGGAATAACTGTTTTGCACACTCTCCGCAGAACCAAAGGGAGTGGGTGTCTATGGGAGCAATGACGATGGTGCAACGTGTGAAAGCACTGTAGCCAAGCGTGGTGTGACATAGTAGTCAACACGACAAGATGGAAATAGTACCACACTTTCACAGCAAGGGTATCAAAAATCGGGTGGTAGGTTATTCAGAAACGCGTAGAGTCCTGAGCACACCACAAAAATAAACCGAAGTAGGCAGTGTACGCGAACAATAGTGACTGCAGTTAAACGGCAACCCCTCCCCCCACCCCAAACAACGACTTGGTGGTCTCGAAAAGGTGGTTAGAGCGAACCCGGAGAATGCAAGCAACCCTAATATACACGGTGGGACATATCATTAGGTATACAACATCCTCAATGATGCTTCGGACGTGGGACAGACACATAGTGGTGCCCAAATGGAACTAACGAGTCCCGGTTTTAATGTGTTCGCAGAGTTTGTCAACTGGGCTGCAAACATGTGACCCACAAACGAGGTGAGTTCCTTAGTATGTTGTGTCGAGAGCAATTTCACGGTGTTGGTCATCGATCTGTTATCGATGTGCAAGTGCGAGTCACTCTAACTAACGGATGTGTGACACCTCTGTACAATCAGAAAGGCCTACTCGACGAGACATGAACAGCCAGGGTTATTTTCAGCAAAACTGTGACAAAACATCGAATCCAGTTGCCATAAGACATCAGGTCTGATTCCAAACGCTAACCAGCGAGCCTAAGTAGCACTCGCGCTGTGCTTCCACCAAGTGTGAGGGTAATGCTTCGCAGGCAGCAGTGAGGGCAGTCTATCGTCTACAAGACCGCGCGTTTCCGACTACAATAGGTGGCGCAGCAACATATATAAGTAAATCGAGCGGCTGATTTCACAACTTCGTCGATAGTCGCTTGCTATCGACCAGCGTTTACAGTACCCTGCACTCCGTACCAGCTTAGTCAGCGGCGCCCGCACATAGGGGCTACAGGCTCGACCATATACCATATGGTGGGACTCCTGTCTATGACAAGCCCGCAGAGATGATCACTCGGGATGAAACCGACTGCAATGAGAAGAGAAGATGGAGTTGCCCTGATACATCCCACTTGTTGCGGGGAATAAGGGTCATCACAAGGACATAGAAGATACGATACAAAGACTGCAGAGTACGAAACTCTGACACGTATTGTTAGATTTAGGAGTACTCGCCATCAGTCTGGGTTGCGACACACATTCCCAGTTACTTGGAAGTAAACTATTATCACTGGCACTGTATCCGAAGTGGGTATGTTCTCGATGTTAGTCGCCTCAAACGCTGCACTCTATGACCAAGAACGTGTCCACTTCAGATAATGTTCCAGCGATCGCCGTGACCTACTACTTTACCTCCAATAAGCCATGGTTCAGATTAGGAATGTGCGTCACAATCTAAACACAAGGTGAGTATTATAAAGCCGAAGAATAAATCCCCAACCATCGTAGCAGACGTTGTTCATAGAGATTAATAATAATAATAAAGCACTTATCTGGGTTATCCCTACATGAGGGATCAAAACAAGGACGAAACGATCAGTGCGATACCGTGTTGAGAGCGCGCAATATCTAAATTGCTTCATTCAGTGACATGTTCCATAGGCCTGGATGAATCATTAGAATATGCAGAGCTGTTCAAATGTGATCGAAACCGGCCTAGAGATCTGTGAGTCATTGAAGTGCAATGCGTAAATGAGAAGTAGGAATGAGTTCCTCATGCTACTGCATCTTACGTATTTTCCCATTACAGATGGAGAACTCAAGCGTTTGCACCGATACAGGAGACCGAGGATACTTGTCCACGAAACTTGTGATAGCTGCTGTGACAATTTCATTGCTTGTGTATGCGAACATTTGAAGAGTGCGATCAAGATGAAGAAATGGAACTCCAAGAAACAATTTCAAATGTGATGTTAGTAAAATGGCGTAGTAAATACATATATTATTTACACTACTGAATCATGTGGGCGGTGTGTAAAGATACAAAGCAAGGCTCAAAAGCAGGCAAGGATACAATGTCAACACAAAAGTAGACTTGAGTACAACAATTTCCCCCAGAAGAAACAAATGAATGTGAACACGCTTTGTACAAGTCTGTACCGGGTGAAATGGGCGTACGTGTTGATAAACACCGTAAAGAATGGGTCGTTCATAGAGGGAGATATGTACAAAAATCGCGACGAGCGTTGCGTAATTTGAACTGTGGAAGGGAAAACTTGATTGCTCTGACTACGGTAACAAAGTTAACACTAGGCACGATGTAAAGGAGAAGTATGTGTAAGTATCCAGTGAGAAAATCTGAACAAATCGGACAACGCCAGATCACAGTCACAACGTAAGCAAAGAGCCTGAAGTGAAGCCGATGGCTGTTTGTATGGAGGCTAAAAATTTAACCCGTACGTCGGGGTGTAAACGAAGCACACGCCCAGAGTAGGAAGAATGAAGGGTGGTCCGGGTAAGAGAGCGTATGAAACAGGTTAGCTGACTCAGCCATGTAGGCCAGCAACTGTTTCCTGTGGCCAATTAATTTCAAGGTCGTCTGAGTCATTGATGGTGTAGAATTCATCAGGCCCGGGAAGATAGGATGAAATGCTTTGAGGTGGCAGTTGTGCAACACGGGAGGAAGCGGTGGCCACTGCAACAACAGAAGAGTTCGAGTCCATGCAGCTATTGACGGCCATTGAAGAATTAGACGCACTCAAGCTACCAGGTCGAATCATTGTTGACGGTACACCCAGAGCACGTACAGAAGAAACTGATGAACTAAGTCCACTTGGATCGTCGATGCCATCAGGAAGCAGCAATCGATTGGAACCTCGGCTGCGAGAAAAGCTGGTATCTATCCGTCGATCGTTTGGTGCGGATGAGGAATCTAAGGGAACTCGTGAGCCGTGACAATTGGCGTTGTTGTGATAAGTCATCATGTAATAATACTGATTACGAGGGTGGGATTCGGCAGCATCACCATTCATACCATCGTCATCTCCCTCCGATTGGAGAGAGTCGTCAACATCAGCGACGTGGTGCAAATCGACCGACGGCCTCATTACATCTAACCCTCCCCGACCGGTGGTATAGTAGAGGTTAATATCGTTCAGGCCTGACGAAGGGGACATGTGAGTTGACGAAACTTGTGCGTGTTGCGGCAAATCTATGTCTAGCTCATCCACGACGCTTCTTCGCATGACCGAATCCATCGAGTCGATAAAAGCAGCCGTATCATTCGGATCACAGATGAGTGCACGATCAGGTGTTTCGAGTCCCAACCGGCTGTTGATGCTCAAAACAGCAGAGTGGGGACGGTGAGTCTGCATACGATGATTAAGATGATGAACTTGTCCAGGCGTCGAATAAGTAAAGGGGCGACTTCGTGATGGCTGAAGTGATTCGTGAAGATGAGCGTCCGAAACGGAGTAGTGTGTGTCGAATGGCTGTCCGACGGCGCGGAAAGTGGTGTTGGGAGCAATAGAACCGTTACTGTGCCAGTTGTAAACGCGGTGATGACGACAGTACATGTGATCCGGATAAGGAAGAGTGTACCTGAAAGACGAAAAAAGTGGATTTAATGACAAATCCAATGTTTCAGCCATCATTTAAAACACGAGCTGGCAGAATCAAAAGGAGACGGCGACATTGTTCGCGCTACCGTCGACGAAGGAAAAATACGTCTGGCAATAGTTGAACAAAACTGGGGAAACAATAGCAAGTGAGACAACAGTAGGGCAAAACACTTACGGTATTGCAACTTCATGTGACTGTGAGCCCAGTAGTCGGGGAGCGGCGCGATACCCGCCGCTCCGAGAGCTAAAAGAGTGAACCAGACAAAAACATACCACATGGTTAGTTCGGCAAAAATGAGGGGATGTACGTTCACTGTACAAAGTAACCACACAATTAAGTTGTGTGCGCGCTGAAAAGTGATGATGTTGTGAATAAACACATTTCAATGTAGTTAAGCACATGAGGTTCCATTAATGCTACCAACCAAAAGAGAGCAACTAGCAAATGTTTACGTAGGCCTTGTTACTTGGAGTAGGCGTGTGGGACCCGAACATGGGATACAACAGTTCGAAACCTAAATATAGCGATCACAGTACTGATACACGATGTGTGCAGTCCAGGTCGGGATAATCCTCATTACAGTCACAACCTGGGGGCTGTAAACTTTCCGGTTATTATACTTTCTGTGCTCCAACAGAGAAGAGATAACGAACCGGACGAGAGCGATACTGGGGACATTGTCGTAGACTTTTTATCGAATTTCGTCCGTTCTCAGTGAGATGTAACCGGTAAACATACACAGTTTTTCAGTCATGGGACACGTTGATGATAGCCAAAAATAAACCACACTACCGCTAATAAAGGCAAATCGATGACTGGTGTAGATAGCAGCCTTAAATCAGGGTTAATCCGCCTACCCTATATCAGTTACGATACATGTGTTTCAGTGAGTGGTCGGACGATGCAATAGAAACGCATGTCAACAAGGCGTTCGGTTGTTCATACCGAGGTGGAACGACCTCGAAGGCAGATAGAAATGATATAAACCTCGCGAACCATGGGGTGCAAAGTGGCGGAAGTAACTGACAGGACAGTTTGCAACTCGTGGGGAAATTGTAGAGAGCATAAAGAAGAAAAACAATAGCCAAAACTGCGATGGGTGTGTGCGGATTGCTTGAATACCGGGGCCGATTGTTTCAGACGATCGAATTGTGGGAAGAAGGAACACAACATAAGATGGACGGAGCAGTTGAAAGACAATGTAGCATCGAAGCATATACTCGAGACAGTAAACGAGACGCTAAAAATGACAGACGCTCATAGACACCAAACGGTTCAACCACAATTAGAAATCTGACCACCGATGCATAAAGTTGGATATCATGTTTATACGTAATGATTGGCTTTGATCGATAATGTCACAAAATATTCACAGATGGATATTTGATGGTGGAGTGGGATTGGGATGGATTCCATCAGCGGCACATGTAACAAGCTTTTGAGGCATTCATCCCAGTAGTTCACAAGCTACATAGCACAACCTAGTCCGGAAAACCACCAAACGCGTTTCGCCCTATTGGGGCTCGTCAGTGGTGCGCATTTCCTCGGTCTCCTAATGGTGATCCAACCCATGATCGCTAGAGACAGATGCCAACTAGCCAGCTACTGAGCCATGGGGGACGTTGGCTGGGTTACATAATTTGCAAGCTAACTGGGATATAGCATCACTTGTCTTGCACGGTCACTGACAGTAGCTAGCCTCTCCTAGTTTCAAACGCTATGGATATAGCGTCTAACGAGAGGACGTCATCACCTCGCAGGCAAACCTATCCGTAACTTGAGTACTATCTTTAATTTGAGTCTTAGAGCTCAGGTAACAGGACGTTACGTTGTATTTTCTCTGCTCAGACCGTGCGTATGGTACAGGTTCACCAGTCTGTATAGTCGCTACGGTACGGATGAAAGCATGTGCAGGTGACATAGCCGCCTATCATAAATGGTGCCCATTATTGTGATACTGGGGTCGTATACGGGTAGTGGTCATCGACAGGCGGCGGGAGTGGTATCGGCTCAATTACTCTTTTAGACTGGAGTATAGGAGACCGCCTTGGGTCTGACTGGAGTTTATAACATGAGGTGGTTAGCAATCTGATCCAGTGATGCGTTCGTCGTTGTTTCCAATCAAATTGCTTGTTTAAATTGCGTTAGACGCCGGATTAGTTGAGAGATAATGGCAGCGAAAGGCATAAAAGTTGCCACACAGATATCAGCTTAATTTCGCACGGTAGCTAGCTATCTATAATGGCATTGTTGATAATGTGCAAGCGCCATAAGCCTGAGTGGTTCATGAAGCATACAAATTTTACGTCATGTCCCTTCTCCTTCTTAGTAATCCTCATCCCCTAAATCAACACAGTGAGGAAGCATCACTTCAAAATGCTGACGTGCCGTTATGGGCGATTACGGTCGCTGATAAGTTGACAATGCCGCGCAGGTTTGATCTGGGCGCTACTAAGTTTGGAATAGTGTATACCGCATCAGGCATATCAGAGGATGGCCTGCTAAGAATGGGCGGCCATCTGAGTGTATGTGAAGAAGGATGACAGAATTGGTGGGTGCATACAAATTTGCGATAACTGAATGCTACGACGAACAGCATTTAATTCTCATACAGAATAAGTATCAGGCAACACACCAAAATAGTTAAACACGCCTGTCAGAATGCAAACACAGAAACAACCAAAAGGAAGGAAGAGGATCAGACTCGTGCCCAAGACCAACACTGCCGGGGTGCCCGGCGTCATAGACTCCAATTCAGACGATCCTTGAATCGGGCGCTCGGAAACCAAAATAACAATGAAAAGTAGAGGCGCATCGGCCTATTTTGTTTTGATACTCAAACAAATGTAACAACATCTATGTGGGATTTAGCAAAAACAAACAGATGAAATTCAGAAGGTGAAAGTTTAGTGACAAGCGAAATAACGTGAAACTCCCACAAGGGAGCTGCTGAGCTTATTGCGATTCGGTAAACAGAAGAATGCTCGGCATTCTAATTACACAAATATTTCAAGATTGAGTGGAAAATGGCCTTTCAGTCGTAGATGGATGCAAACATTCACCACCGTAGGTATCGATTAAGCTGAGATGGTCACAGACATCGGGTAACAGTCGCGTACGCACGAGTATGCCGGCCAATGCATGAAATGTTGCACGAGGTGAATCCAACTGGTGGTAGCGTGCTTCTGGGGGCGCGGGACTAGTGCAAGGAAACAGGAACTAACCACACACATGCTATGAGATGGCCAAAGGAAAGGATACGAGATCGTGGGAGAACGGGCGACTTTGTCCGGAACACCACGTAGGTTGTGAATGATTCACAAGTAAGCGAACTGTAGTGTAAACGGCCTAATGGGTTAGCAAATAACTTAATGGCACTGTGCGTTATTAATGCGCATCTTCCAGTGAGTAACAAGTACAACCGCGGGGAAAGGGTAAGGCCCTGAAATCGACCGTATGAGAAGACAAGGGTGGGAGACAGAAGAGGTAAGCCGTTTATTGAGACAGCACCGGTTCAATCTGAGGCAATTGTAGATAAATGGATTCGGTTCCGAGTGAGCCACATCGTCAATAGGTTGCTCGCAGAGTTCTGTAGGCAGTGGTGGTGGCCTGGTACGCTATACTTGTCGTTGTGACCTTACAGGACAGTTCTATGGAATCCCTCTTATGATCCGAGGAATCGCATTGTAGATGTCAAAATTGTTTCTCCAATGCACAGTAAATGGCTGCGAATGGCCGAAATAGTGGCCTCTGCATCGAAGGTGATCAAGTTGTTATATATATGTGCGCCGATGCTCCAACATCAACCAAAAATTCGAATGCAAGATAAATGTACTCATAATCAATGCAGAAGACCGTTTGGTTTTTGCTGAGTCAGACCACCTGAGGACTGATGGATCAAAGTAGTAGAGTGGAGGTGGAGAGGTTGGAGAACGTGATAAGACTGATGTGCCACTGATTTTCCCAAATCGTACATTGATCTAACCAAAGGCGAGGGTAACGGTTAACAAATGACAGTCTACAAGCAAAGCCATTAAAGCTACCATAGTGTTGAGAACAGTAGATCCACCAACCCCCAGTGAGCCACCTACACCTTACACCTAGCGAGGAACTCGTCAACCGACGACCGGAAGAGTAAGGCTTTGTAATTTAAAAGCCACTAACTAGAATCTGCATAGGTGAGGGCGGCTTCGCAGTGTCCAAAGTTCGCGCATGACCGGGGGTGGTCGTATGGCCGCGAAGCGTCGATGCAACGCCCAGCGTACTACAAACACGATGATCATCCGATCCAGGTATCTCGTTTCGCTTCAACAGTACCTCTTCGCGACAGGTGGCTTGAAAGATGGACGCCAGTATAACGAGCGGGTTCATATGATCCAACATACGGTGGAGATGCGACAGAGCCGCCGAACTGTCCGCCTGAACATTTCACCAAAACATGAAATCGATGCGACTGAGAATGGACCCACCGTTTATCATTGCCAATTATCATGTACTAGCGTAAATAAGTCTTTGACCCAAGCTTCATATGGATTGAGCAAAAGTGATGGCCTTGATATCAGTCTACAACGTCCGCCCGGTCAATCCAGACTCCGTAGTCGGAAAGTCGTTTTGTGTTGTGGATCCCGTGAAGGTAATCGCTCGGCAGAATCAAGTTCGGAGCATCAGAGAAGCCGAGGCATCAGTAGTAAACCAGCAGGATGTCAAAACGCTTCGTAGCCACGAAACCACCATCAGTCGCGTGTGGGCTATGGATACTGCGAAGTAATCTGCCTAAACGCAGATTCGAACCGGCGACCTTTATACTATACTTCACTATACTTTATGCTATAGTATACACTTTAAACAATCGGCCAGCGGTTAGAAAGAGAATGCAAGAATTCAAAGTCGTAAAAGCACCTTTCGAAAATTTCCATCAGGTAACTACATTCACAGGAAGGGTTGAAGCAGGTAGGATTGGGAATGAGTTATGATCCAATGAACAGGGCTAGTACATTCATTCGATATATCCCGAAGGAGAGTGTTTTCGAGTAGCTCAGAAGTTAAAACTCACCTAGCTGGCCATTCACAAGTTCTTGCGAAGGCTGCTTTGTGTACTAATCAATGCCCCAAAAACTGATGCTATTTCATTTCAATCATATTTGCTATGTCAACTTGCACCTGTGGTGTCTGTCGACAAGGGTAACATGACACTGTTAAGGATCACAGAAGAAAAGTAGGGCGAAAAGCAGTAACAGCTACAACTTGGAACATTTAGTCCAAACTGGACATCAAATTCCTCTGCACCAGGGATGTCCAAAGTCCGGCCCGCGTTAACATTTCAACTGGCCCTCGGCGTCATCATGAAATAATAAATTCAGCCTTGGATATCTTTTCGTAGATGTGTAATTGTTGTTATTATCTTAACGTCAGACTGAATATGGCCCGACATATTTTTACCTCACAAAATGTGGCCCTCATTGCGAAAAGTTTGTACACTTCTGCTCCACACCGTACTGAAGTGATGGTGTTGGAGGCTAAAAACGCCTTATAGGCTGCGAAAGCGATCGGGCAACCCGGCCGGAGATGTATAGGTATAAAGTGAATGAGCGAGGCACAAATCTGCGGTTGCTATATTGAAGATTCGTCCACGTGGGACACTGATCACTACAAAGCGTGATCTTCGTTACCACATCGGCTGGTGCAATTGTACCATGTAACAAAGTTCGCCAGCTAGGTCCATCGATGTGCGCATGGAACGAATTTACCACTTCTGTTCGATTACTCGTAACTCAACCATTCTCAGGCCCACTTCCATCGTTGCTTCAAGCACATTGTCAACAACAATATGTTTGCCACTCAGGACCACTGTAACCTCGTAAACATATCACTGGCGTTCTGTTGGACCAATTCCCTGCATAATCAAACTCCTAGCGCAATTAGCCAAACTCGTTCTGTTGGACCAATTCCCTGCATAATCAAACTCCTAGCGCAGTTAGCCAAACTACTAAAGGTTCGGCATTCTTGTTCACAGCCCACAACCCACACATCTTAAGTAATCCGAAATCCGTATTGCGCCTCCTAATTGTAAACAACATCTACAATACAATAATAAGGTAGTTGCTTAAATATTTCCCTTTTATACTGTGCAGTAATGTGGACTTATTTTTTCCTGTTAGCCAGACCCATACTGCTGTTCCTTATGCTGTGTCCAAAAATTTGGTTGCGAGACCCTCCCCACACTATATTATTCTCGATTCCACACATGTACATAATTCCCTAGGAAGCTTTCAACCTCCATCGCACTAATACTTACTAATACTTGCTGTTTCCCTTCTATTTACGTTGATCCGGACCACGACTCGTCCAACGGTACGATGAGATACTTGCTACCGAAGAAAGTTGGAGCTGCATAAGAATAAATTACAACTTAAATCCAATCCCACTCAATTCGAATCTCCTCGCATCCGATAAACAATTTCAGCTTCAGAGAAAACTTGTACATACTGATCGGTCCAGGGTCTCTGGAACGTGTCTCACCTTTCTGAGAAATATACCTATTATTATTATTATTATTATTATTATTATTATTATAGTGTTGATGTAATTGTCTGAGGATAAGTATCGAAAGAAAAATAAGAGGAGCCCAAGAAGATATTTAGTATAGACACATCGTAAGTTTTCCGATGAATGTGCTTTTGTGAAACGATGCACATACAGTGCCAAAAGAATACATTGTATGTCCGGAAATAATGACGCTAGTACAAATTTCTAACCGAACACGGATAAACGATTAACGGACCAGACACAACTGCTGATAATTCACAAGTAAATTTTGATTTTTCGTAATCCGATAGAGTTGTACAGAAACCTTTCTACTTGCTCTTAAATACAGTATCAGTATCAGTATCTAATCTGTGACACACAGGTGATCGGTCCGATCGACATTTGCCTCAGACAATCCGTTCATAACAGCTGACGATCGCAATAGGGATAATAGTAGCATATAGCAGAGACAGAGTTTGAAAGGTGAGTAAGCAGTCTAGAAGCTGAGGTTTATGCGGAGATAGAAATAATGAGCGCCAAGCGTACGCGCATTTTACACACATTAGCTGCAGGTGGAAAACACCTCAGCAATTGCGCCGCAATACAAAAGAAAAGAAAAAAATGAAACCGGCTGTCATCAGTAATGGATGGACATCGTTTCGCAGAGCTAACAGCCGGCTATTGTACCGCAAGGAAGTCATATTAGGTCTAATAAGTGATCGTGGGTGGAGAGGGAAGCTAAGCGGGAGGAGGAGGGACAAAGAAATTCACAACACAAACGCCATTGAGGTTGGCTCCTAGCCATGTCAACAAGTGTATCCAGACAAACGTGTTCATCATCCTTCGGCCCCCAACCAGGAAGCGGAGAGGCGTACGCGCACTGATGCATGAAGCCTAATTTGGTGTCTCGCAATGAAATGATTCATTTGATAACAAGGATAAAAGCAATCTGTCTAGAGCAGCGTGCCCCTCCAATGGGCGCCAAGTGGGCGTGAGACAGGATCGAAGGAGACGGCCTGGGAGAAGGCAGAGAAATGGTGGATAAGGAAGCTAGTAACGGGCTGATTAAACCGTTGCTGAAAGTGTCTGGCTCAACGTTCCTAACGTTGCACAATGAGACCAGCAAGTTTCGCGGTCTGCCTTCGGGTTAACAAGCAAGTTTCACTATGAGGTCTTTGCGAGTTTATTTATCGCGCAAAGCCGGAGGGTGGCGGCGACCATCTAAATGTTTAAAAGACCCGATGTCCAGGTTGACGATTTCATCAGTTACATGAAGACATGCCTGCTGCTAATAATGTCTGGCGGATATGAGACCAGTGATCTTACTCAATCCGCATGTCAGCGTAGTTTGATACGCATTCAGCACCTATGGCTTCGCCAGTCGGCATGTATTCATGCACTCCCAGCGTCGTTGAGAAAGTCCGCCGAAAACCACTCGCAGGTCGGCACACACAAGTGCATGATCAGAGTCCACACTCATAATCCAACTTGAGCGGCGGTTTCACACCCAGCCTCTCCAAAGGTAACTGATCGCGATCTGATCGATTTGCGTCCATGGCTGGCAGGCGCCATGTAACCCGCCGGTGTGTGCTATGTCGGAAGTTAGTGCTCGCGAGAATTAGACGGGCATATTTACATATGTGCAACAACCTCTCCCCATTATCACCACGGGAGACCACACCGTGTTGGCTGCCCAGATGAAGCTCATCAGAGGACAGTTATTCAACACGAGCGTCCAAATCACCGAAAAGCATCACAGGTACTCATAATTGTTCTGTGAAGAATGAGCTCGATCTGTTGGTGACATAAGTTATGTTTCACCAGATCAGTACTGTGGCTTGTGAGCGCATAGGCCGCAATAATAGACAGGCACTGTTTGTTCCCGCGCGACTTCGAAGTTTGGAACGAACCGGCCAATCTGACGGTGCATACCCGGCTGTTGACTTGGATCCAATCGACTAGGGCAGCTTCAGCCAGGGAACTTAGAGCAATGCACACACCAGCTGCTTGACATTTGAAGCTGAGTCATCTCCGAACAAGGGTAATGATAAAGTGCCGCCAGTGTCGCATGTGGGGAATTGTAAAGTAGGCACAGGGCTCGAATCTTGCAGGCGGATTTCTGGTAAGTAAAGAGATCGATCGATAGGATTTCTAGTGTACGGAAAGTGTTGCCTGTTGGCCAATACACAACAAAGTGCGCACGTTGAAGCATGTCAGTCTTAGAGAGGATCGAGGGCTCCAAATAGAAATGGATGAACTGAGGTTGTCCGCTTGGTTAAAGATGGACTTGGCGCTTGGAGTAGAGCGTAGCCCTGCGATTGCGTATGAGTTGAAACTAGTAGACAAATGACTATCAAGGCAAGATGAGGGAAAGCCAAGAATTGTGCACTCGAAAACAGGGGTAAAGGAAGTTGGAACGGGACGATAAGGATGAAGAATGAGAAGACGGGAGAGTCTGAGGAGTAGCATTCTCACTCCTACCCAACCAACTCGGTGCAGCAGATAAGGCACGGTTGAATACCCTTTTCGATAGCCAGAGGATCAAGGAACTGTTTAAAGAGAAGTTCATTGTATTGTGTGGGCAAGATACTGTCAGGTTGACTAAGCCTAGACAAGAAAACGATTAGGATTCTCAACCAAAGCCTTTGGTTCGAAAACCTGAACACAAGGCAGCAGGGCCTCGGCAGTGGACTACATATAATCTGAAGGAAAGAGCCACCCACACTCTTGGAGCTTCAGGATAGTGAGTTTGTCTGGCCTCGAATCATTGAACAATCTGGTATGAGTGCCTCTGCAGGTGCAAAAAGCACCACCCAAAATAGCTCAATGGATTGTTGAGGCACGCAAACCTTCACACCATGTTAACGTCCAGTCTTGTCAAGATGGAGCCGAGTAGTCAGAGATAAACGGAAAGCAATACGCCTTACGTGCTTGCGTCGAGGACACAGCACCGATAGGCTCCAACTTAGTGCAGATCCTACTGACGAATTCAGTAGAGAATGTGAAATCGGAAAGAACATATGGACAAGGATCTGGGTGAATCGTTGAAGTGAGCTGTAGAGACAGAGATGGATGTGTCACCAATGAGATTTGCAAACATGACGAAGAATACGATTTCTACTGGACTGCAGTATATTTGACGTCATATGAAGATCCTCCCGGCAACAAAGACCGAATACAGCCTGCAGTGCAATATTATGACGAACTAGCCCACCAGTTGTCAATGGTGAATGAGGTTAGTGAGTGCAACACTGACTGGGATCATCTTCAGTATGTCATGAGGAATGCTTTTGAAGCATCGTGTACGCCAAATTCGAGACGTCCGAAATGTGAATGGATCCCTGATGGATGAATCAATTTAGTCGAAGCACCAAAACAGATTCCCACGCGTACTGAGTTTCCGCGTGTCCATAAGGCCACGAAACCAGGACTGCCAATGAGCCTTCGAAGTAAGCTGGAACGTTGGTGGGTGACAACGGACTGTTATATGGAAAGCCAGTGTTATTGGGAACAGTCGAGTAGTGTGCAAGCTCATTTGGAACACAGGTCCAAGAAAATCCTCAATTAGTGAGAATCTAGCTGTTGTGAGTCCGAATCCTTGAAAGCCAGAACTGGCTCCGATCTGGTCATGGTTGCATAGACCACATATTTGTTCTTCGTCAACTGTTAGAAACGACCGACTAAGGTGGTTTTCCTTGACCTAAAATTAGCTTTCGACTTCTTGATCGAGCGAGCTTGTGGCACTGCCTATCCGTGAACGTCGTGCTTGGGAAACTTGTTTCCATTCTGAAGTATCTAGCCCATGATTCTCAAAGAAGGGAGCCTAAGGGAAGTTGTTTCCTCAGTTCCCCATGGCAAGCTGGATTCGCCAGGGTTGTCCTATATCTCCTTTCAGGTCCAACTTTGTGATCGAAATGACCATGAATGACCCCTCTCTTTTAGACTCTTTCGGAATGGAAGTTCTGTCAGGTGGCCGATTGACAGATCTTAAGTGTGCGGACGACATAGCTCTCCTCAGACCTCACACAATGTCGGGCGAGTAGCGTTGCGCGTTTCGACATGTGCTGTACATAACTAGACCGATACCCTGCCGGTTCTAGCTATCACCGGATAGTCACTGGAAGTGGTCCATGAGTTCACTTAGCTTGGTAGTTTTGTCACCCCTGGTGGTCATGTCACTGATCATCACCATCATCATCATCAATACACGTTAGCTGAGGGCGAGAAAGACATCGCTAATGCGCCGCAATACAAAAAGATAAGATACTAAAAATAACGCCACCAAAAATGCAAGTAATATAAGGTCAAATATCATACTATCAATTTGTTATGACATTGTGATTGGTGAGGAATGTAAAAAGGAGAGGAGGATGGGCAAAGAAACTCACAGCACAGACGCCATGTCAGCGAGTGTGTCCAAGCAAACGTGTTCATCATCCTTAAGACCCTAGCCGGCAGTCGGATGCACCAACAGACACCAACTTTGAAGTGAGTGTTTTCATTCCTCTTGACTAAGTCATTGCTTGGCCACCCCTCCTTCTTTTCCATCCAGACCCCGGGCGCGCAAACGACGCACGTCGCGAAAGTCGGTTGGCTGGCATGTGCAACACGTGGCCCAGCCATCGGAGTCTGGTGCGTGATATAACGGTGTTGAGCGGTTCACTCGCTCTTCCGCAACCGAATACGTGACGCAGAACATTCATTGCTCACGCGTTGCTCCCACCAGACATGAGCTAAATTGCGAAGGCAGCAATGGTCGAACGTAACTAGCCTCCTTACATCTACCGATCTAATAGCCCAGGTTTCGCAACCGTACGGAAGGATTGAAAGGACGGCTGAATTGGAAACTATGTCCTTCAGGGCAAGACAGACGTCGCGTCGGCGCCACAGATGGCGGAGATTGACAAAAGCACCTCGAGCTTTTGTTACATGGTTCGTGACCTCATCTACAATACCACGGACGCTAATATAGCTGCCTAGATACTTGAATTCTTGAACGACTTCTACCTGATCACCACCGAGGGTCAGCGCAGGCGTAGGTCTCTGCTAATCTTGAAGAAGGACTTTGCATTTCGAAGAAGCAAAGCACAGTCCAAAACACATCACCGAGGAATATATTTCGCACATCAACAAGGCGCATGTGACATTTCAGATGCATAACCATCTATGAAATGTGGGGGGGGGGGAATAACGCTAAGATAAGACTGGTACTTGCGGTGTATTGTCCACATCTGTTAGGGATATAAGGGAAGCAATACTGTGGTCTATTAATTGGTGTTTTGCAATACCCTCTAGTCTCTCATTCGAGTGTTTGCTAAAGCCTTACCACCTACGTTGCCATAGACATGTCCTACGTGTATTCGCCGACTGCCTTCCTTGGCAGTCGACAGATACTGTCATTGCATCAAGCTGAGCGAAACCGCAAGGTAGTCAGTCAATGAAGTGACATCAACGTATGAAGAAATTGACTGGGAGACTTGGTCAACCTGGTGTATGTTTCTTTCGAGGTGGGGGCCTCGGGATAATCCATATCAGTGGTTAAAGGTTCCATCGGGCATGGAGCAGTCGCAAAGTTAACGGCGTTTCTGTATTCATTTTCGTGTATCCTGCTATTAGTGTCCACTCCATCCCGACTAGTTCTACATATTGCTCTTTTAGATTCCGTTTTCCTTATACTCTAGTTGAATCCAACTACTGTTACTTGTTAGTCAGGTGACGTGAGTCGCGGAAACGAGACCCACACAGTTCGATGTCTGGACCATAGCCGTCCAAATAAACTGAACATAGAAGTGTGAAGGTGATTCTCTCCTAAGGTAGAGAGACGACTCGTCTGCTCTGAGTTGTACATGGGTCTTTAGATAGTCACCTATGGACAAAGGCTCGAGGGGTATATATATATATATATATATATATATATATATATATATATATATATATATATATATATATATATATATATATATATATATAATAAAATCTGTGATAGATATTGTGTCATCAGAATCATGGCAGAAGAAGAAAACAGGACAGGAATAGGAAAAAAGAACATGCAGCAAATCTCAGTAGTTTTTCATGCACAGTTTTTGAGTTGTTTGTTTTATTGGGGAAGGGAAATCACCGCAACACCCAGAGATACACGTCCGCTATTGAGGTCAGTCCTCAGCCATGACTTCTAGGGTCTCCAACCAGCGACACCCGGTATCTCTGAAACCCCAAGCAGGGAGTCGAGAACAACGGACCGAGGCCAGCTATTTTGTCAGCTTTCTTATGTGGCTTTTCCATGTTGTAGCTAGTCCACCGCGGTGCCTCCTACGGTCTTGTCCAGCAACCACTAACAACGCCCGACACGGAAGACGATGAGCAGGCATGCGCAGTATGTGTCCGAGTCACCATAGCTGACGTAGTGGGACGCGCTCCTCAAGCGATTGGCTACCTCCGCCCAAGACACGCTAACTTCCACATTGGTTGCGTGGTGCAGCCACCACACGGGCAATGGAGTGTAAGCAACGGTGCTCAAACAGAGAGACGGCGCAGGTCAACGGTACGAACAGACCACGTCTCGCAACCGAACAACAATACAGCGCGGAAAGTTGCACAATAAACCCGCGCTTTGGTGGATAGAAGGATGTCATGGCGGCGCCACAAGTGCCTCAGCTTAGAGCAAGTGAGGCGACCTCTTGAGATACGCAACGAAATCTCGTCTATAACAGCTCCACCGGCTGTGGTGCAACTTCGCATGTAGACAAAACTCCCCGTAACCTCCGGTGTCTCACCACCAAGAGTGGGTACAGGTACAGGCATTTGAAAGTTTTGGAAGAGCTTTGCATTTGGACGGGGAAAAAAACCATCCCATACTTTGACGCTTCAATCGCCAAGCGGTTGAGTGCAAATTGGACGGCCTATGGGCCGTCACCCATCAAGACGATATCATCAGCGTAGTCCAAGGCAACAACTCGGACACCTGGGAGGAGTTCAACGAATTACCCACAGCATTTTTCGGGACATCCTCAATGGCAAATTTGAAAAGGAATGGGGAGATAAGGCATCCTTGTCGAACCAAAAATGAAGGCGTAAGCTTGCCATAAGCCTAAACTCTACTCTACTGTACATAGCACGCAGTACGGAAACGAACTTCCCGGGGTGGCCATTCCTCAACAAACAGTCCCACAATGCAGACCTGTCGACATAATCGAAGGCAGCGCGGATATCCAGGAACACGACAATCATTAGTTTTTGCTACACATGGTGGAGCTCGAGGATTTGGCGGTGTGAAGATTTGATCGATGCAGCCATGGACTGGGTGGAACCCAGCCTGTTCTTCCCGTTGTAGCGATCTGCGCCTTGGAGATAGCGTTTGAAGTATGATGGACACCAGAACCTTAAAAACGACGGGAACCAAGCTGATACCACTGTAGTTGGAGCACAAGGTGCGCAAATCCTTTTTGAAGATGGGGAGGACTATCGATGGAACCTCTTCTTTCAGCCAGATTTCTGAGAACAAATCAATAAGTTCGCGAACCAGCTAAAAGCTGCCATCTTTAAATAAGACCTGGTGATTTATAGAGCTTCAAGAGACGAGTTCCTGCCAGATTTCCTGGTGAGAAGGAGGATCTGTGGGGAAAGACCACTCAGCACCAGTGAGCGTTCTAGGGAGAGCAGATGGGGCTGGTGGCCAGCAAAACCGCGAGCCAAAGTGTTCAGCCCATCAGTGATTAGTGGGCCATCCTCTTTGCAGATCGATTCGCTTACTCCAGGTCGGAAACCTTCGGTGGCTCGGATAAGACGGAAAAGATTTCTGATATTATCAGAAAGACTAGCAAGTTTCATATCTCTAGCACGTTCACACCACCAGGTTTCACGGTCCTTTTGTAGACTCCTGCGCAATTCTCGATCTAGGAATTGTCGTTCTTCACTACAGCTAGAATCGGCCAAGACCGAGCGGCGTCTTTCCATCGGCGACAAGGAAACATAAGTGATCCAACCTTTCGGCGGGTGATAGGTGACTCCGCAACTACCAATGCTATCAGGAACTAAAGCATTTTTGATGCGCGTCCACTGTGAATTCAGATCATCAGCAGAAGCTGGGGTAAGCAGTGTTGACAAGGAGGCCTAGTATTTGGCTAACGTTGTAAGGTCTTGTAAGTTTTCTACGCTCGGTCGGTAATGCGTAGACCTAGGCGGTCCTCCGAAACGCATGCATAACTTAGCGCGAACCAATGCGTGATCGGAATCCAGACAAGTTGGGCGGTACGAACGGCAGTCTGATACGCTTCCGAGCCATCCGTAACTTATCGCGATGTGGTCAAGCTGGGACCACCCTTGTGTTTGAGAAAGCTGGCGCCAGGTAACAGTCTGTCTCTTCGAGTGTCGAAAACTGGTGTTCGAAAGAAACAAGCGATGACCGACAGCTACCGAAGCCAAAACTACCCCCAAGATGGTGCTCGCTTGGTGTCAGACGGCTCGCTTGTGCAGTTAAGTCTACGGCAAGAGTGGCAATACCAGACGTTTTAGCGGAACGCAGGTCATGTAGTTGTCGGTAAAAGCAATCCTTGACTGCATCCCGGCTACAGTTTGTAGGAGTGTAGGCGGATGTGATAAATAAAGTGCGTGTAACAGCTCGACGCTTACTTAACTTACATGAACCTCAAACTCCGACTAGGATCCAGTGAAGCAGAGAGAAATCAGCCTGGTCACTCAGAGCAACCCCAACACCAGCCTGGCCAGAAGCGACAGTCTCTGGGTCACCGGATAGGCGCAAATGGTATTTGACGTCAGGGTTTGCAGGAGGCCATTCTGATGACGGTAGTGGAGTCTTGCAATCTAGTTTCTGAGAGGCAACAGATGTCTACCGAGAGCGTCTCAAGAGTGCGGGTCAGGCATGCTTGCCGTCCGATCTGTATCAGAGTGCGAACATTGAACGCTGCGAAGTTGAATGGAGAACCAGGTCGAAGAAAAGCTGGAGCTTCGGTGGAGTGTGAAAAGGCTGTGGTCGCCGGACATCGGAGATCAAGAGTTCGACTCTGACTTCAGTCAGGTGCGACCAGCGAGCTGCTGTTGGCGGTGACCGGGGAGAATATAACTATAGTTGAATAATGGGACGTGGGACGATCTGTGAGTGGAGGTTCAGCAGTAGGAACAGTGGAGTAGGTAGACATAACAAGAGAGAAAGCAGTAGTATTGTCCCTTCATGATTCCTCAGTAGGCGCGATACCACCCGGTCGCCCAGGCCAAAGTAGAAAGCTGTCTTAAGGGGTCCTACCCCGAGCTTTTGATTAAGGATCTAACCTACAAGGCAGAAGGGCGATATGACGGCGTCGCAACCCGTTGGGAGGCGATAACCAAACAAGTGGTTCATACGTCTTTAGGTCCTGCAAGGGACAAGAGGCGCAACACTCCCTGAAGTTACAATGCCACTTAGGGAGAGGCAAGAGGCAATGACTGCATTTAATGGCGAGTCACATCCGCCACGTCAGTGTTGTTAAGCAGACATATGTGGCTTTCTATACGGAGAACGTTTGCCAAGGCGAAAACCCACCACGTCCTGGAACACTGCCGCAGAAGCACTTGCTGAAGCGAGATAATCCCGAACAACCCAGCTGGCACCACGTTGTTCGGTCAACCAGGATGAGGGGTATAGCGGGCCAGTTCGCCTGAGTGACATGCGTCGGCTCTCGGTCTTCGATGATAGGTGCTTGAGGAGGATTGCTGGTGTTTGATGGCAGTAAGGTTTCTGCAGCAGTGAAGTCAGACGTCGTGTCTTAGGGAATGCGAGTATTCACCTCCAAAAGCTGGTTTCGCCGCGTTGGTTAAGATGGCCCGGTCACGTCCTGCGTATGGCAGCTGAGCGTTTGCACTATTGTGCTCTTTTCGCTTGTGCAGGACTTGGCTGGAAGGGACCACGTGGTGAGCAACAGTCCACTTGGCGACAGCATATGACATCATTGACGTCTTGCTGCCGTTGGATCCACACGTCTGCCTGGGGGGACCAAAAGACGAAGAGTGCCGATGGCTGAAAACAACTCAGGATATGGCACGCAATCGAAATCAGTGGAGGATCTGTGTACATAATCGTTTAGATTAAGATGCTTAATGCTTAAAAATTGAAAAAGGAAAAAACAAGAGTTCCGTTCTTCTTGTTGCACTGTAGTCAAAGCGCGTCGCTTAGTTTCAGCTAATGTGCCATGATGATGATGCGTTGAGTAAACCTGTATTCTTCCAGTGATTGACATGGTTTTGTTTTGCTCAATATCTATTCGTTAGACTGTTGCCAATACTACTACTATGGTGGGCCACGATGAGTATATTTGTTGGTCACAGCAACAAATAGGACAGAGCAATTGCGTTGGTTCAGGCACGTGTAATAAATTTAAGTAACCATTCCGTTTAGCAAACCGAAGATGGAGTGGGGTGCGACGTGATCGAGTACCGGAAAGGCGTTAGGAAGTGACTGTGTCGAACGGTATTATCTCGCTCAGCTTTCCAGAACGGGAAGACTGCGACCCACCTTACGGAACATGGCTAGCAACGGGCGTCCGTGGCGTGAGTGTTATCGTTTCCAAGCCAGACAGTCTAGTCTGATGCGAGCTATTTATGGAGCAAATTTAGCAAGGTACAGCAGTAAGGAGAGTGATTCACCAATACCGTCTTACATCTACATAACACTCAGCTATTTGTGATGATACGCTGTCGACAATGTGCAGGCACCTTGAAACTGCTTGTGGTTAATGCACTCAAGCCAGTCATACATTGTTCCCCATGACGTGTCCTTGTTATTCATCATCAGGAGTGTGGTTTAAGCAAAAAGCGCTGATGTGATGCTGCTAATAATGACGATAGGTGAGGCCTTATCCTGCATGAGAGCAATGAAAATGCGAAATACGAAAAGCACCAATATTTCAATGGTGACACCCATCCCAGTCAAGAGGCTTTGCTTGAGAATTTTCGCCTTTGGCAACTGACTCAAAGCAGAGGGGTCAAATGTTGCATGATACGGCGCAGAATAACCAGGTCGCCTGAAGGGCTTTGGTGAGGTGGGGATCAGTAAGAGGATTGGACCAAAAAGACAGCTAGTCTCAGTGACTTGACAATATAGCGAATGGGACCTATTGCGTTACTGTGCATTCGCTCGGGATGGGTGAATAATACGGATGAGTTGTAAATCGAATGATTCTCACCCTAAAGTCTGTGATTTTAGAGGACGCGTTGTGTTGATACAGCATGATGTGCAGACAATGGATGCAATAGCACGAATAAGCTCTTAAAACTGCCTAACTCACAGTTAGAGAAGTGAATAGCTTTGCTTTTAAGCTTAGCTGCACTGAATTTCGTGGTCAATTCGCCGAAGAATACGATGAGCACTGTTGATGTAAGCCTAGATTTCCAAGTTTAAATCACAATGGATATGGCAAGAGAGCAACAAAGGGGCCAGCAGTAGAATGTATAAATTTGTCGCGCAGCAATCGTTAGCATACGAAACGGGGAAAAGGAAAGTCAGTGTTGAAGACCCTGTGGGACTGGTCGCATGCGGTCACCGATGTCTGAAAAGTACCTGGTGGTAGCATCGGGGTTTGGTCACCCGTTGCATTCAACTACCTACGTGTGATTAGGGTGCTTGCTAGCAGGCTATCGTGCTGTCCACCGTGTGCTAATTATGCGCCTGGGTGAGTGGAGTCGACAATATGGTGAAACGGAACAGGATGAGTTGGATAAGTGAGCAGTTTATCTAGGTGGGGACTTTGGGAACTCTCACACTTGTGGTGCATGTACCCATTTCATTGGTTTGGGCAGACAAGTACTTCAACTAAACAGTGACATTTTAACTCTGATTCTTTTTCGCTTACATTGTGCTGGATAGTTGCACTTCTCCGCCATTCCGCATTAAGGCAACATGAGCCACTGTAACGGGGTCCATTGCGCCGGAGCAGTCACGTTCCCGTCTTAGAGTGCATCGAAGCTCAACTCAGTCGATGATATGCAAGACACCAGGTGATGCAGAGTGCGGGGAATACCCTTCAACCGGATTTTATGAATAGCATTAACAACCAAAAGACAGAAAAGTGTGAAACTCGTTGTGGCAACGGCATACACCACATGGAAAGCGCGTGAAAACAAAACGATAAGGAAGCACGAACTTACTTTGCGTGCTTGAGACGACATGCTTCGGAGCAATAGCGTTCGCCAGGAATCGGTGCTAACATACACGTTGGGCCGGCACAATGTGGCAGGCTAGAAATAATGACATCGTCGTCCGAGTCATCTTCCAGAAGGTCCATCGCGTCACCCGCGGCTAAATGAAAATGGTTAAAAATAGTTCTATGGTGAGATAGCCCAAGACAGCCACATATGGAGAAGATACTTCAGGCACGCTATTTTAATTAAAAAGGATACTGCAAGAGTGACAAGAGCGTGTTACCGTGATTCAAACAACTGGTGAGACAAACAAAAAGTTTTGCAAAGAAGCAAATCGTTGAATGATTTACTAAGCAGTAATTAGGTTAATAAAGAGATGTGATGTGATATCACTTCCAACCTTCAGCAGAGGGGACAATAAAAGTTTACACTGTCATTGTACGTTGAGTTATCTGACAAGGAAGATCGCTCAAATCAGCATCTGGTTACCTACTGTTAACAGAGGAAGAACAACGATGTGCGTAAAGAACGAATTATTCAATAAGGACGACGGGCGCTACACATAGCTCGGTTTGGTTGCTAGCAGGCAAAATGTTAATGGGCGGATGACCCGGCATAAAGTGCCACGAGTTCGAAGATGTGGTAGCTTTCGATGAAATGCGGTGGGACATCGTTCAGGTGAATGTGCAAATGCCGTTAGTGCAGTCGAAAAAATTCAGTGAAACGTTACATGCCGGGCAGTGAGAATGCTCATAAGTTCAGAATAATCAGGTGTGTTAAATTAGTCGCCTTGAAGTGCATCAGGATTCTATAGGAAACTGTTTGATCAATTATTGGTGGTTCTGGAAAAGTGGTGCATAGCTCAATCGTTCAGAGATCACTATGAAGAAAACTAAGTGCCCTTGCGACGAACAGAGCCCAAGTAAGTACAGTCATCTACACTGAATAACCAAGACGAGACCTGGCCTGGAGCACCGGCATGAAGGTGAAAAAAGCCAAGCAGAGAATGGTGAAAGGAGCTGAAACCTGGAGTCGCGATACGGGTGGTAGCTTCAAGTAATGAACAGCAGGTACAGTGAGTGGCTGCAGTAGGATGACAGACCCGTGGTGCAACGATTCGGAGTCTTCAAAAATGACGGATCATCTGCTACAAATAATCATTCAGTTCAGTTAGACAAATATGACCCAAGTACATAAGCAAAGTACATCCAGTTGCAATGACTCACGTCGACAGGTTAGCAAAAACCAGTGGTAATGCGTGAATGAGATATGTTCAATGGAGTCTCCAACTACTGAGATAGAAAATCCCGACACTCCAAGCCTCGAAGACGGCATGCACCAAGTCTCTTAGTCATGTTCTTCATGCCTTTTTGCCACCTCATCCACTAACCGCCTTGTGGTTTCGCTCAACTTGGTAAAGGGACGGCGTATAATGAACAACGAGGAAGACGGTCAAACGGCACACGGAAGAAATGACTAACACATATCAGATTACTAAGCTTAAGCAAACACATCATTGAGGAACATGAGGATTACAGCACTGCTCACTCATTAATACCGGACGTGAGAAATATCCAGCAGGCAACAGTGGTCAAGTAGGATCAGACGATCAATGTCCTCAATCAATAACAGTAGCACATCAGCAATTTGGACTGATACTTGGCTGCCATACAACCACAACGACCGACTGAACGAAAAAGGATAAGATAAAGAGAAGGGGGACTTAATGGAAAAACCTTATTCCTCTAAACAAACACTCAGGGTCAAAGCGCCTACACTTTGTCAACAACATGCCATCACAAACAGCTGGCATCGGCGAGACAACAGTCTTGCGGCTTTCACTGCCCCGCGTCTTAATCAGTCATTACCCCGCAGATAACTCAGCACCAAGCACAAGTTAAACAGGCAGTCCGACTATGATACGACAGCAGACGCACCATTGGTGTCGACTGCGAGCAATGTCCTGTAACGTCTCGAACCGAACACAAGGCAAGTCACGTGGACCCCCGCCTGGAAGACAAGACGGACCGACGGCACTACGTTTGGTCTTCAGTAACTTCATTTCTCGCTGCCAAGTTATATTTTTCCTACCTACGGGGCTTGTGCCACCCTACATCTGGCAGACAAAACAAGACCCTCTTCGGTAATCGGTGATCAGGTATTCGTAGTATGTCCCCAAACGAATGCAACTTATACAGTGCTATCTGTTGTTCTGAAGACCTAGCCTCGTGATCACCGCCTACTACGCGCCTAGGCACATCATCGTTGCGGACACACTGGGGCTACCCGGTACCTGCGATGTTCAGGGACTTGAAGGCGCCTAAGAACTTCAGACCGAAGAGGTCGTCGCACTCCCATAGAGTAGGACGACCCTCACTGTGGCTTTGTAAACACGGTCTTTAAACGGAGTGAAACCCCTTACCGTCGTCAAAGACGTCGCAAATTCAAACAGGCGGACCTGGCTTCTACAATACGTGAACTGACCTCAGTAACTATGCACCATCGTTGCTGATACAGCTGCCAAGTCAAGTGAGTTGATCAAATGCCTCTAGTTCCTCACTGTTTAGGGTCAAGGTGTCATCAAACAGCTGGTGCTCCTGCAACAACATTTTGAAGGTGCGAAGCGCATAGCAAATAATGGGACCACTCTAGATGGCTATTCAGGGTGGATTGTGCCACCGCAACATCGCCAAAAAGCAAGACGATGTCTTCCGCATACTCAAGGTCAACTAGCTTTTCACCAGGCAGCACTTCAACGCCTGCATCAAGAGGTTCCGCAAGAGAACAATCCCTGTTGCAGTCCACGACGAAATTGAATAAAGTGGGGAAATTGGACAACCCTGATGAACGCCACTTGTTGTCAGAAAGCTATCCGACTAGTCACTGTAGACTCTGACGTGGCCTGTAGTGTTCGAATACAGAGCACGTAAAGTGTTCAGATATTTTGTGGGAACAACTTTTCGCATAAGTATTTCAAACAAAATGCATCGACCGACTGAATCGAACGCACTGTTACAATCGAGGAACACAGTTATTGTCGGTATGCGAGGCGCTGCTTTAATACCTGCTGCAAATTGAATATGTGCTCTATACAACCACGCCTTAGGCGAAAACCTGTCTGCTCTTCCCTAATCCGGGATTCCCGTTCTTCAGTGCGACGATGAACGACTGTTAGCATAATACCCCTTGTGATTAGCACAGTCGGTGCGACTGCCCTTATCTATTGCCACTATGATCGATTCACTCCAGTTAGCCTGGACGGTCTCCTCCTTCCATACATGTTCGAATAGGGAAGTCAGTGCTTTGCAGAGGACCTCACCTCCATCATTAAATACTGCAGGTAGCATGGAGTCCGGCTCAGCGGGACGAAAACGATTGAGGGCTGTGATCATGTTTGGGATCTCAGCCTCCGATAGAGCCTCTAACAAAATCGTTCATGGCCCATCGTGCATCACCTGAGTAGGAAGAGTTCTGGAAGTAGGGACGCAACTGGATTGATGTTGAAAGTGTTCCGCCCAACGAGCCACATGGTGCTCCTTATTGTGAATCAGAGCACACGCACTGTCTCTGACTGTCTCACTGACGCCTGGTTTCCTGGGACCATTAGTGTGGATCAACTGGAAGAGTTTGCGATTGTTCCTCCCTACTGCTCCCGTCTCCTTCATTTTTGAACCCGTATGGTCCACCAAACTTCCTTGTCAGCGTGCAGTTTCCGCTTTAGCCCGCGTCTAATAGTCCATCTAGTCACGTACCCAGAGCCAGCAAGGAGGATTTTTCTAGATTCCAACAGGTTCACTGACCTCCCAGATATCCAGTGACTGGTGCGGTGACGATTAATAGTACCACAAGCCGATGCTCCTGCGTCGTGCGTGGCGACAGAGATCTTATTCCACTGAAGCTCAGTGTCAATAGGACAAGGGAGTGAAAGTTCGGTACGCAGTGCAGCTTAGTGGGCTTGCTTGATTGAGGTCTGGGATGATTTCTCAGTTGCCAATTAGAAGAGACGGTTTGTGCGCCTCCCGGTAAAGTACATGGAAACGCGACAGCAGACCAAGGCATGAGCAGAGTCGACGCAAGTAACCCAGAACGAGCGACAATCCAGGATGGAACTGCGCCACCTGTAACTTATGGCAATGTGATGTATCTGGATGCATCGCTGGCTAGCTACATGAGGACGCCTAGTGGAACTTCCACGTCCACTGTGTCTAAAAGCGGTGCTACTAAGAAATAGCTGGTGTCTCGCACACAGTTGCAAAAGACGCTCGCCGTTGTCCGTACGATCGGAGTCAAACCCATAATCACCAACCAGCTGAGCTTCTGAAGAGTCCAGGCGACCTACTTGTGCATTCATATCTCCTGCATGTACTATGATATCTGAATTGGTAGTACTGGGTATTAGCGCGTTCAGTTCGTGAGAGAAAGTGTCCTTGGCAACATCAGCACTGCAGTCGGAGGGAGCGTAAACGGAGACCATAAACAAACAGCGTCTTTTACTACTTCGTGAATCAGCCTTGGTCGATGTCGTCAAATGGGCTGTTCATCGGAATTCAGTCAAAACAACCAGGATTCAGCCTCCCGGCTGAATACGATACCTACCCCAGCTTGACCAAAGGCTGCCGCATTAGTGTTCCCTGATGCGCGCAAGCAATTGCGAGAGGACAAGCCGGACGCAGTTAATTCAACAACTCCATGATGGTCATTGATCCTAGTTTCGTCTATGCAACACGTCCATACCCAGTGTGTCCCACGTGCGTGCGAGTGCAGCCTGTTGACCTATTTGTCTTAGAGTGGGAACGTTGAACGCCGCCTGGGAAACGGCACAGTGTGGCCTTGAAGGAACTGTTACTGATAGGCGTCCAGTGGGTGGTGCGGGAAAGTAGCTGCAGATGGTTCGACTCCAGTAGCATTACGGCTGCTGTCTATTAGGCTGCGAAGTATATAAGGAAGGTTAGTAATGGGGTTGGGTAGGGAGTAATAGAAACAGGTGGAAAAGACAGAAAGGAGGCACCAGCGGCAGCATGTTTTCGCTTATTCGCCCTGCTGTATGCAGCAGATAAGGTGACCCTTGGTAATCTGCGCGACGGCCGATACAGGATGTAGTTAGAGTTGGAGGAAATGGTCATGGTTGTACGTGGGCTGAGATACTGCCAGGGCACCAAGACCTAGACAGGAGGACGGTTGGGGGTCCTCAAGCAAACACATTGGATCAAAAGGCTGTCCGCAAGGCAGCGGTGGCAATGATTTAGTTCCCACAAATGGATGCCATCCCATTTGAAACCCCCAAACTGGAGGACAAGGAGATTGCGTTTGTCTAACCTTTAACCACGTACGGTTGCGAAACATGGCCCCTTAGATCAGCCGACATAAAGAGGCTAGTTACGTTCGACCATCAGTGCGTTCGTAGTTTGGCTCACATTTGGTGGGAACACTGCGTGAGGAACGAGCGTATCTGACGCCTTGTTTATGGCACAGGAAAAGGACCTAAACCGCTCAGCACCGTCATTTCACGTACCAGGCTCCAAAGGCTCGGCCACGTGTTGCGCATGCCAGCCCACGGACTATCGCGACGTGCGCTGTTTGCGCGCCGGGGGTGTGGATGAAAGAAGAGGAGGGGTGGCCAGGCGATGACTTCGTGGTGAGGAATGAAGGCCCTCACTTCGGAGCTGGCCTCGGTTGGAGCTTCAAGTCACCCTGGTTGGGGTCCAAAAGACGATGAACAACTTTGGTTAGATACACTTGCTGACATGGCTAGGAGTCGACCTCAGTGGCGTTCGTGCTGTGAGTTTTTGTGTCCCTCTCCATCCCATTTAGCCTCCCCATCCAAGCACGATCTCATTTCGTAGCATAATATGGTTTTACGTCATAATTTTTCTTGTTGCCTAATAGCTGGCTGCTAGCTTTCCGGAACGATACCCATCCGTTGCTAGTAGCTCAGCTGACATGCAACTGTCCTGTTTATTTTCTTTTATGTATTGCGGCACAGTAGCGGTGTTTTACACCTCTAGCTAACGTATATAATGATGATATAATGATGAACTTTAACCATTGACCAAGCTGGTAGTATCTCTCAAGTGGCCCGGGGGCACCACCCACTACAGCACAATGGGTCGAAAAGGTACGCAAACCGTCGCACCACGTTAAGGTCCAGTCTCGCTGCACAAGTCGTTATTATGCGTCCATGTATTCAGCGGTCAAAACAACGAATGTTAGTCTTATTTGCAAAGAAATAAATGCTATTTTCAATAGTCATATGTGGCTGAGGGTAAAAGAACTGTCGACTAACTTTCCAGGGGTGCGTTGCTGAATTAGGCTGGGTTGCGAGAATAGCAGGTGTTGACATGGGTTAAAGTCGAAAGAGAAGTAAATTTAAAATTGGCTTGGCTGGTGTTAAAAGTTTCTCATCTGGTGCCCCGTAGTTAGGTACAGCCAAGTAGAGGAGCAAATGATGTCAGGAAAGTAGATCTCTCATAGCCAACTACTAATCTGAGCAGTTGAAGATTGTAGCAAGCATTTCTGGTCCCTATATTCTTTATAGGTTATCAGTAACCACACCAGTTTTAACTACATCACGTTAGCACTGTGAGTTTTAGTCACTGGATTTACTGTTTCTGTACTTTGATCGCAGCTGATGAACTAAAGTGAGCGGAGAAAAGAATAAAGAAGGGGTAAGGATCGATTCAAAGAGTGACATGGACTGTACTTATTCCTTGTGCGCCGCCATGTAGAGCACCGGACACCTGTAGTACAGCAGCGTCGACTCAATAGTAAGTGAATCACGATTGTGGCTGTCAACGGTTAAAATAAAAAGGATAACAAATAACCCATCATGAAATCGCGTCATCTCGTGCATCGACAGTACAGCAAAACACCTTACCGACGCTTCGCTACCAGGCGACCATCACTAGCCGTGCGTGGGCTAAGTATATCGCAGTGGCCTATACCTATGCGGATTCGAAACGAGGAATGTGATAACATATGCACCAGGTTGGCGTATCGAAACCGAGTACCCAGATAGGTGATAAAGGAGGAGGCGTATCACACACAGTAAAGCTAAGGAAGGTATTCAGAGGTTGGAAATATCGCAACTTATACTCCAAGTTTTGACCCACAACAAGAATTAAGTGCACGTAGGACGATTTTGTTTCGGGGGTCCGCAGCGAACACCAAGCGATATTCAACACATGATAGCGGATTGCAGGAGTAAACATGCGTCGGATTAATTGGGGCACGAAACACGAATGAATGGCTGTTTCGTTCACCTAAAACCACAGATGATCAACCGAGTATCAGATGGGTTACTAGACACAAGTCAGTAAGACGGTACACCTAATAAACTATGCTGTGACAAAGCCTGCGGAGGCATAGACGCCTATGGTGACGACGCACGTGAATATGTGCTGTGTTGTGTACTGGTGACGACCGAGATAACAAGGACGATCGGGCATGAGTCGCTTAGTTTTTATTCAAGTAAATTCAAGAAAGTGCTTTATGCACCCATAAGGGTGAATATTCAGCTGTTACACACACGCTTTCAGCATAGTAAAAGAAATAAAGCAGTAAATACACAAGTAGAGTAATAAGTGGCATAAACAGCAGTATGGTTATGATGCAAAGTTGTTTTTAAGCTCCAGGACAACTGATGTCTGGTCGCACAAAAAACGTGCCAGATATGGAATAACGGATGAGTGATAAGCCCTTGTGCGGGCAAAAATGGATCTATACTTTTGTCTGGTTGAGGATGTTGATACACACTCAGACAGTGCGCCATGAAGAGGGTGACTTGTATCAGTAAGTATTCTCGAAGCAAGCCTTATGCATGAATTGGTGTGAGTGGACACAAGAATCTCAACAAAGGTCGGCTTGGGAATTCCACTACACCGAGATAATTGCGTCAGTGACCTACCTAGGATTTTGAAGTGCTTCCTTAGGAAACCAGGAAATATCACAGTGGAGCAATAGGTCCAAAGGGGTAAGACACATGCGGTGATAAATCTCAGAATTAAGTGGCGGGGGACAGAGGAGGATCGCAAACGAAGGGCGTAGAACGAAAGCCTCCTCACCTTTGTAAAAACATCATTAACATGGAGTGACCAGGAAAGATCACGACTGAGTGTTACACCTAGGTACTTCACTGACAATCTGGAGTGCAAATTCTCGCCATCTATGTGAAGTTCGGGGTATTCCATGAGAAGTTGCTGATAACCATGGCCTTTATGTAGGGAGAAAATGACGTTATTGCATTTTGATGCATTCAGCGATAAAAGGTGAGCTCTGGACCATAATACAAGGCTGTCCAGATAGGCTTGTAATTTAGTTGATGAAGCTGCGGTCGGTTGTTGCATACCCAAGACTACATCGTCTGCATATTTCAGCAATACCGCATCGGCAGGAGCAGGTAAAGAGGTGATGTAGGTGGAAAGAGGTATGGAGATAGTATGGCCCCTTGAAGAACGCCAGTGTCTGTGGTGAGCGGCGAGGAAGTTTTACCTCCAAGTCGAATAAGTTGGGCACGTCCATTGAAGTGTCTATCAAAAGCGGGACAGTAGAGAGTTGAATTCCGGCATCGTGCAGGTCACTCAAAAGAAGCTCACGGTTTACACTGCCGAAAGCATTACTGTAATCGAGAAAACACATACGTACGGATTTGACTTTGTTGTCTAGTGACGACAGTGCTGAATGTACAAGATAGGCTAATGCATCTTGAGTAGACCTCAAACTACGATAAGCAAACTGTAGCGGATCATCTGAGTGAGTCTGATTCAGCAACTTTTCAAGAATAATCTTCTCGAATATCTTCAAGTTTACCGAGGTGCAGGCAATTGGTCGGTATTTATCTGAGCCTTTCTTTGGCACCGGTGTAATTCTGGCACTTCTTCAGCAATTAGCAATATTACACTCTTTCGTGCACAACGTGTATAGGTCAGCAAGAGGCTGTGCCAAAGAATCGGCACACACATTGAGGCTAACGGGCGATAGTCCGTCCGGACCACTTGCTTTGTGGGAGTTTAGCTGCAGCAGTTTATTGCGCACTACATTTCTGTCAATGGCAGGTAACAAGGTTGTGGGCCGATCCAATCGTTGAGAAGAAGTGTGAGAGGTGGAGTTAGCATTGAAGCAATAGAAGTTTCGGTTCAGTTCTTCCAGGTCCAAATCTGGATTCGACACTTGGTTAGAGACTCCACTAAGTTGTCTCCGCATACACCAGACATCCCGAGAGCTACTATTTCCCAGTATGGTCTGGACATATAGGTAGTTTGGATGGCGCAACTCAGTTTTGATTTTTTAAAAATGGAAAAGATTTCACCGCAGCGTGGTCTTTCGTTTTGAACGCTTTCTCTCTGAGTCTACGCAAGCGTTTTACGTATGGATATGAGAACAGATCCTCACCGATAAAAATGGTTTCCAGTGGACAGCAGGTATCAAAGCAGAAGTTGATGTAGCTCGTTAACTACTTGCAGTGTTTGGATACATCGTTGTCAGAAAAATTTGCTAAAATCTCTGGATGAAATCAACTCTTGTAATCGATATATGTTTTCAGGTGAACATTGTCTTATTTTAAGTCTGAAATATCTGCAACGGATAATATCTCTATGATTTACTTTGCTGTACACGACAGGAGATAACTTGATATTTGAGTGGTCAGAACTACCAATCAGTGCCTGATTGCACACAAAAAACAGCTTCGCATTGTTAACAAATATAAGGTCTATAGTTGCTTCAAGTCTGGTGGTGGTGGGGGGGGGGTTACAACGTTCTGTAACCCAAGATCTGTGAGAAAAGTGGTGTCAAATCTGTTAAAATCACCAGCAAGGATACAGAGAGAAGAATCGTTAAGGATCAATGACAGCGAACACATGTGCATGGGCACATACTGGCACGTGAGAGAATAAGCTGCTGAGTAAAGAAGTACCCATGCAGTTGAATTCGGCCTAAATAAGCCACGTCACTGGGTGATTAAGGGTAGTAAAGTCGGAAGTAAATCGTATCGTCGCGTAGATGCCAGGCAACTACCACCAGTCGCGTACGCGCTAGGGATACTGTGAGGTCGTCTGCACCATAGCAGAGTTGAGTTGGTGATTTTCGAGAGCGCGAGGTTGACGCCTCCTACCTTCAGTCATCGCCCGACGAAGGCCAAGTGTTCCAAATGTGTTACATGTGGAATAGTACAAAGTGATACGGAATTTCCTGCTAGAACCACAGACTACATATGTTGTGCACCGTCGCGAGAACG
Source organism: Dicrocoelium dendriticum (assembly GCA_944474145.2). Taxonomy (NCBI): domain Eukaryota; kingdom Metazoa; phylum Platyhelminthes; class Trematoda; order Plagiorchiida; family Dicrocoeliidae; genus Dicrocoelium; species Dicrocoelium dendriticum. The sequence continues at coordinate 25,536,675 of OX104064.1, forward strand.
TTTGCAGCAGATAACTGATCGTCCCAATTCAGATACTAGCCTCTAGACTGCATCATTACAGAGACATCAGCTTGAAGCATGAACCGCTTGGGGTCAGCCTCCTCCGTAGTGCTCGCATAGCAACTGAATCGAGCTCCACGTTAGTGGAAATACTCCTTATTCCTTAAAACGGATTATCTGTAGCCAACTGCCAGGCGCCTGATGCCTCGTCGTCAAGTTTTCGAAGCAAAGACAGTAGTTCAGAACCGCAAACGTTCGCCTGTCTACGCCTGGGCAACTTGGCAGAATCCTAGACACGCAACATAATGAAGTTCTCTTCAAACAAGTTCCTGAGACTCTGGCCGTCGGTGCCCTATCTGGTGCGTCAAGCAGGGTGGATGGGAGCAAGGGTGCTACCGGCCAGGCTTACTTAACATCTTATTCCTTCACTTGCGCTTTTTTCCTCCCAATCGTTCCCCCTGTTTTCAACTCCCCAACTATTGACTCTCCCACACCTTGCTTCGATAGTCGCTTGTCTTCGTTTCGACTCACGCGCAATCGCAAGGCGTCGTCACAATCCAATCGACAGATCAACATCCTACCAAACGTCCGACATAAGTTTATCCGTTTCTATTTGTAAACCTTAACCTTTGTCAACACTGACAAGTATCAACATGCGTAAGTTGTTACAGATCGATTAAAAGGCAGCGCTTGCCAGAACACTAGAAACCCTATCGATCGAGACAGGATGCTTAACGGAAACCTACCTGAAAGATTCGAGCTATGTGCTCACCCTGCGATCCGCTTCCTGTGAGACTGACGGTACTCGCCCACAACATGCATACGATGATGCATCTTCAAATGTCGGCTAAGCCGATGTGGAAGTTAGTCTGAGTCCCCGTGGTGAAGCGGCCCTAATCGATTGGATCACATGCAATACCCGGATGCGCCGTCATATTGGACGGCTTAGGAAAAGCTTCGAAGTCAAGCGGTGACAAAGTTTAATTGTCATCGTTTCAACCATGCACTCCTATGTGCTGAGCTGCCGGTGCGATTCAGCTGACACACTCCACCACGCTGTGACCGCATAGACACGCAACAACTGGTGAAGCCAGATGTTCTATTTACATACCAATGAACACAGTTGACGGCCGTTTGCCAAATTTTCACCAGACGTTATTAGCAGCAGGCATGTATTGGTGTAGCAAATCTGATTGCCACCCTAGAAATTGGGTCTCGACGCAGTCTCTAGAACTTCTGGATGCACGTCGACGCATTCCGGGTGGGAGTGAACACAACGGGACTCGCAAAGAGCTAAGTTAAATTGTATGGTAACTTGAAAAAAGACCGTTAAACTTGGTGGTCACACCGTGCATCAGAAACGGCCGCTACACTTGGTAACCATCATAAGTTGTTTCGTCTGATACGGGAGACGAGAAGCATGGTATCTGGTGTTAGAAAAACCATGCGAAGAGAGTACACAAACTATCTACGACCTGTCGAAACGCCTGGAGCGTTGGGCCGAATGCAGTACATGGAAAATTAATCAGCCGGCACTACCAGGTTCGCTGCCAACCAGTGATCACCTTATTTCGTGGGATATCCCTTTGCATTTGCTGCTGAAGCAGAATAAGGCTGCAGAACGACATAAGCTTCCCACAACCATCTTCGAATTCGGGGGACCAGTTTTGTGGACAATTTGCGAAATTTATTAGTGAAACTTTGGCAGGATGAAACTGTGCTAACTTACTGGAACTGCTCCGTTATAGTCCGAACTTTTAAGGGTGGTTCAGGATCGGAATGCAGCAACCATAGATGGACCAGTCTGATCTCAAATGCCTCCGAGTTACTTTTTTCTGTCGTTCTTCACAGATTGACTATAACCCGTGAAAGTCAGATTCGTGAGCACCTTAACTCAAAAGTGAGGCTGTTTTGAAGACATTTTCACTGAGTCAATTGTCGGAGCACCGCCACTTACACTGGCGATCTATCGTAGTTGTGTTCCTTAAAGGCAAAGGTGCTTTCGACTCGGTTGATCAATGTGTACTTTGGGACTGTCTACACAAGAGATGTGCCTGAAAAAGATGTATTACCCGAGCGCTTAACGCGCGTAGCCCGGGCAGAGTGAGGGCTTGCGGAAAGCTGTCGCCGCCCACTAATGTCTCCAGGGATGTAAGACAAGGATGCCCGCTCTCACCATTACTTTTTAACTTCACTACTGATGAAGTCAGGGGAACCGCGTTGATTGAACACGACTTAGATGTGGAGCTGCTCCCAGATGATCGACTTATTGAATCGGAGCATGCAGATGATATTACGATGATCTGTGGCAACTCGTAAAATTGCCAAGCAGCACACTGGCTGTCAGCCGTGTCGGGCTTTGTTTTGGCACCCTTGAAATGCAAACCTATCCTCTAAGATTGTAGGGATCACTCCCTGTACTGACGCTAGGTGGGGATCAAGAATCCGGCTACCTGGGCAGTCGTATTAGCATCTGTGGAACAGAAGATTAAGTGATAAACTGTATGGCCAAAGCTCGAGGCGCTTTAGTCCAACTTCACTGGTTATGACGTTAGTGGAACATCACTCTCCCTTTCTCTGTAAAGCAGAGATTACAATGCAGCCGTAAGCTCAAGTTTACCGCACAACTGCGAAATCTGGTCCAACAGATCGATCGACATAAAAGGGCCTGTTGCGTACGACTACCGGTGCCCCAGTAATCTGGTTCATGTTTAGCGGGAACAACGCATGAGAAGTGAGCGTGTTCAGTGACATGTACCTGTTGCATGAAGAGCGAATGAACCGACCAGTACCGTTAGTTCACGTACCAGGCGCCGATAGCTTGGTCATGTGTTACGCACGATAGCATACCGACTCCCGCAGCGCGAAGTTTGTGAGACCGGGGTCTGGATGGAAAATAAGGGGTCACGCGATGACTTGGTTAAGGGGAATGAGGGTCGTCACTTCGAAGTTGGCCTTGGTTGGAGCCTCGTGACTCCCAGTTTGGATCAAAAAGGGGATGAGCACGTTTGGTTGGAGAGTTGTTGACATGGCGGACAACCGACCCCAGTAACGTATGTGTTGTATTTTGTTTTTCCAACAATGATCTTATTGTCGACGCATAAAATTGCTAAAAAGATAATAGTACTCATTGCTACCCTGGATTTTTTACTATTTATCCTACTGTATTTTTATTTTTACACCATGTCACCGCAACGCATGCGACCGGTGGAACATTAGCTACAAAAGAACCAAGCAGGATAAAGTCATTCGTGATCCATGCGATCAAAGTTAATGAGAAATCGAGCAGTATTATTGTGAAAATGCTGAAAATGCGCGTGTATGGGCGGATAAAGCTTGATTTGACTTGAAACCTGCTTTTGCTGAATAATTCGCCTGTTTGCTCCTAGGTATGTTGCTAAGAAAAACGGAAGCTCCTGATTGACGCACCCATTTTGGCAAGTGCGAGCATGGACTGCTGAAAGTTGAGCACATATCCGCGGCAACTACGTCGGAGGTTCGTTAAGCATAAAGATCGGATGTGCACGGGAAGAAAGGTTATTCTATCCTATGGAAGAAAACGTTGGCCGCTTGGTCTGAGGATCTTACCTTTTGGTCGTCATTGTATAAGCTGATCGTCTCGGGCAATATAAGCGTGTCAGGACGAGAAGGTGCACAAGCGATTACTGGTTGGCTCCGCAGATCAACTATTAAGACTAAATAAGTCGTGTTAGTTCGATCACGCACTATCGTCAACTGAATGGCTCGACGGAAGCGACTAACCTAATAGCGGCAAAACAAGTTTATCACTAGAGTGGAGGCTGTTGGATCGTGTCCATGTTTAGTCTAAGAGAACATAAGAATTACTATGCAACTTCCCAAGTAGGTGTATCTGAGTCACCCCATAGCCAAGTTGTTGATCAAAGGTGTGTAAGGTGCTGGGCTATCCGAGAGATTAAGCCATCTATAGAGAAGGGTAGTGAAATGTACCAAGCACATGAGAACCAATCGGTTGTTACGCTAAAGTGCAAGATCCTCGGACTCGGATGTTTAATGGGAGCATTAAAGTTTAGCATTAAGTATCCTTAAGTCTTCTTATTTACCCTCATACGCAAGATCCCCCATAGCCATATAGCAGTGAAGCACCAGTAGATGTTGATGTGATGGTTATTAGGGAAGCGAATAGTTAGGTGATGCATAGAGATAATGGAAATGTACGAAGTCAACCGAAAGCCGGTGGATGTGGCCTTTCCTGAGAGATATTTTCGGCATAACGAAATACAAAGGCCACGGTGATCATAGGTTCGGGATACCACATCGAGCTGAGCAACTTAAGAAAGACTAGCAAGTCTTTAGGTTCGCTTGCATTTCCGTTTTAATTTCTTCGTTCTTCTTAGTATGAAGGGGAACAATAGCAAGACCCAAGGCAGTTCGGAACGCAGCCACAGGGTTATAGGGTGTGCAAATTGTCACCTTAGTTTTCAGTAGTAGTTGGCTGTCGCAAGGTAACTAGAACTTAACGCAGTGCGAGGGTTTGCTTACCTCAATGACCCACTGAGAGCTACTCCTACCAGGTTAGGCAATGGTTAAAAGTCAGAAAAACAATCGCCTTGTCCTCCAGTTTGGGGGTTTCAAATGGGATGGCGTCCATTTGTGGGAAACTAAATCATTGCCACCGCTGCCTTGCGGACGGCCTTTTGATCCAAAGTGTTTGCTTGAGGACCCCCAACCGTCCTCCTGTCTAGGTCTTGGTGCCCTGGCAGTATCTCAGCCCACGTACAACCATGACCATTTCCTCCAACTCTAACTACATCCTGTATCGGCCGTCGCGCAGATTACCAAGGGTCACCTTATCTGCTGCATACAGCAGGGCGAATAAGCGAAAACATGCTGCCGCTGGTGCCTCCTTTCTGTCTTTTCCACCTGTTTCTATTACTCCCTACCCAACCCCATTACTAACCTTCCTTATATACTTCGCAGCCTAATAGACAGCAGCCGTAATGCTACTGGAGTCGAACCATCTGCAGCTACTTTCCCGCACCATTCACTGGACGCCTATCAGTAACAGTTCCTTCAAGGCCACACTGTGCTGTTTCCCAGGCGGCGTTCAACGTTCCCACTCTAAGACAAATAGGTCAACAGGCTGCACTCGCACGCATGTGGGACACACTGGGTATGGACGTGTTGCATAGACGAAACTAGGATCAATGACCATCATGGAGTTGTTGAATTAACTGCGTCCGGCTTGTCCTCTCGCAATTGCTTGCGCGCATCAGGGAACACCAATGCGGCAGCCTTTGGTCAAGCTGGGGTAGGTATCGTATTCAGCCGGGAGGCTGAATCCTGGTTGTTTTGACTGAATTCCGATGAACAGCCCATTTGACGACATCGACCAAGGCTGATTCACGAAGTAGTAAAAGACGCTGTTTGTTTATGGTCTCCGTTTACGCTCCCCCCGACTGCAGTGCTGATGTTGCCAAGGACACTTTCTCTCACGAACTGAACGCGCTAATACCCAGTACTACCAATTCAGATATCATAGTACATGCAGGAGATATGAATGCACAAGTAGGTCGCCTGGACTCTTCAGAAGCTCAGCTGGTTGGTGATTATGGGTTTGACTCCGATCGTACGGACAACGGCGAGCGTCTTTTGCAACTGTGTGCGAGACACCAGCTATTTCTTAGTAGCACCGCTTTTAGACACAGTGGACGTGGAAGTTCCACTAGGCGTCCTCATGTAGCTAGCCAGCGATGCATCCAGATACATCACATTGCCATAAGTTACAGGTGGCGCAGTTCCATCCTGGATTGTCGCTCGTTCTGGGTTACTTGCGTCGACTCTGCTCATGCCTTGGTCTGCTGTCGCGTTTCCATGTACTTTACCGGGAGGCGCACAAACCGTCTCTTCTAATTGGCAACTGAGAAATCATCCCAGACCTCAATCAAGCAAGCCCACTAAGCTGCACTGCGTACCGAACTTTCACTCCCTTGTCCTATTGACACTGAGCTTCAGTGGAATAAGATCTCTGTCGCCACGCACGACGCAGGAGCATCGGCTTGTGGTACTATTAATCGTCACCGCACCAGTCACTGGATATCTGGGAGGTCAGTGAACCTGTTGGAATCTAGAAAAATCCTCCTTGCTGGCTCTGGATACGTGACTAGACGGACTATTAGACGCGGACTAAAGCGGAAACTGCGCGCTGACAAGGACGCCTGGTGGACCATACGGGTTCAAAAATGGAGGAGACGGGAGCAGTAGGGAGGAACAATCGCAAACTCTTCCAGTTGATCCACACTAATGGTCCCAGGAAACCAGGCGTCAGTGAGACATCGAGCTGATTCACAATAAGGAGCACCATGTGGCTCGTTGGGCGGAACACTTTCAACATCAATCCAGTTGCGTCCCTACTTCCAGAACTCTTCCTACTCAGGTGATGCACGATGGGCCATGAACGATTTTGTTAGAGGCTCTATCGGAGGCTGAGATCCCAAACATGATCACAGCCCTCAATCGTTTTCGTCCCGCTGAGCCGGATTCCATGCTACCTGCAGTATTTAAGGATGGAGGTGAGGTCCTCTGCAAAGCACTGACTTCCCTATTCGAACATGTATGGAAGGAGGAGACCGTCCAGGCTAACTGGAGTGAATCGATCATAGTGGCAATAGATAAGGGCAGTCGCACCGACTGTGCTAATCACAAGGGGTATTAGGCTAACACTCGTTCATCGTCGCACTGAAGAACGGGAATCCCGGATTAGGGAAGAGCAGACAGGTTTTCGCCTAAGGCGTGGTTGTATAGAGCACATATTCAATTTGCAGCAGGTATTAAAGCAGCGCCTCGCATACCGACAATAACTGTGTTCCTCGATTGTAACAGTGCGTTCGATTCAGTCGGTCGATGCATTTTGTTTGAAATACTTATGCGAAAAGTTGTTCCCACGAAATATCTGAACACTTTACGTGCTCTGTATTCGAACACTACAGGCCGCGTCAGAGTCTACAGTGACTAGTCGGATAGTTTTCTGACAACAAGTGGCGTTCATCAGGGTTGTCCAATTTCCCCACTTTATTCAATTTCGTCGTGGACTGCAACAGGGATTGTTCTCTTGCGGAACCTCTTGATGCAGGCGTTGAAGTGCTGCCTGGTGAAAAGCTAGTTGACCTTGAGTATGCGGAAGACATCGTCTTGCTTTTTGGCGATGTTGCGGTGGCACAATCCACCCTGAATAGCCATCTAGAGTGGTCCCATTATTTGCTATGCGCTTCGCACCTTCAAAATGTTGTTGCAGGAGCACCAGCTGTTTGATGACACCTTGACCCTAAACAGTGAGGAACTAGAGGCATTTGATCAACTCACTTGACTTGGCAGCTGTATCAGCAACGATGGTGCATAGTTACTGAGGTCAGTTCACGTATTGTAGAAGCCAGGTCCGCCTGTTTGAATTTGCGACGTCTTTGACGACGGTAAGGGGTTTCACTCCGTTTAAAGACCGTGTTTACAAAGCCACAGTGAGGGTCGTCCTACTCTATGGGAGTGCGACGACCTCTTCGGTCTGAAGTTCTTAGGCGCCTTCAAGTCCCTGAACATCGCAGGTACCGGGTAGCACCAGTGTGTCCGCAACGATGATGTGCCTAGGCGCGTAGTAGGCGGTGATCACGAGGCTAGGTCTTCAGAACAACAGATAGCACTGTATAAGTTGCATTCGTTTGGGGACATACTACGAATACCTGATCACCGATTACCGAAGAGGGTCTTGTTTTGTCTGCCAGATGTAGGGTGGCACAAGCCCCGTAGGTAGGAAAAATATAACTTGGCAGCGAGAAATGAAGTTACTGAAGACCAAACGTAGTGCCGTCGGTCCGTCTTGTCTTCCAGGCGGGGGTCCACGTGACTTGCCTTGTGTTCGACTCGAGACGTTACAGGACATGGCTCGCAGTTGACACCAGTGGTGCGTCTGCTGTCCTATCATAGGGGGGCTGCCTGTTTAACTTGTGCTTGGTGCTGAGTTATCTGCGGGGCAATGGCTGATTAAGACGCGGGGCAGTGAAAGCCGCAAGACTGTTGTCTCGCCGATGCCAGCTGTTTGTGATGGCATGTTGTTGACAAAGTGTAGGCGCTTTGACCCTGAATGTTTGTTTAGAGGAATAAGGTTTTTCCATTAAGTCCCCCTTCTCTTTATCTTATCCTTTTTCGTTCAGTCGGTCGTTGTGGTTGTATGGCGGCGAAGTATCAATTCAATTGCTTGATGTACTGCTGTTGATGATGATGATAGTGGGATCTGGAACATGTATGCAACCAGGTATCGTGACACAATAACATTGCTGTCTCATGGGTTGTTTTTTAGCCGTGAAACAAGACCTTGGTTCAACACTACCCCACGTGTCTTATCGGAAATTATTTATGGAATCTCAATAAGCCGACGAATGCTAGGGAGGTTGGCCAACTATCTGCAACATGGATGAGTATTTGCGATATATATGCCGAGGTTTTTACGTTGTTGAGAATCTGGAAGCCACCAATAATAAAATGAGCTATCGAATGTTTTGGGCATATGGACTTCAGTAATGACAATGTCTGCGTATTTTACCATTCAGATACCTGCTAGCAAGTGTAATGAAAACGTACAACAAATCAGTCACGATCAGACTGCAATTCCCTAAGGTGTGATGGTTTGCGTACTTCTGTGGCTTACTTATGCTCGCCCATGGCTGACAGGTCAATGGTAAGGGACCTAATAGACTCAGCACCCTATTCGTCGAAGACTGGGGATATAGATGGCCTCCCTACAGGATTTAGTCAAGAGACAACAATTTACGAGTTATAAGCTTAACTCTGGCTAGTCTGCCAAACAATCTACTCTTGGTGCCATTTGGACGGATCGGGATTATCCCGTACTGGCAAATGGCTGTGGTATTGCCCCAGGATGTGGTGGGGTTTTGCCTGACGAGCATTCGCTCTATAAACAGCCGTATAAATCTGTTTAACAACAGTGACGTGGCAGACGTGACACACGACTAAATAAAGTCCCTATCCTTACTTCACCTCGGTGAAGAATTGTATTAAGGCATCCTGCTGCTGAAATCGTGGGAAGTATTAGGACCTTGATAGATGGCATACTAGACAGAGGCCGTATGAACCGAGAAATCGGTCAACTCGCAATGGCTGTAAATCCCTGAGTTCGACTTGCGACCTTATGAGTAAGTTATTCAGCCAAAGGCTCAGGGTAATGTCTTCCAAGACAACCGGGCAGTATAGTGCCTTGTGAGCAAAACATGGGCTTAGCAAACAACCTGAGATACCAGTCATCAATTCTATAGCCAACACGGGTTCCGTAAGTATTATCACTATGTCGTTCTGTTCTGTTCGTACCTTCTTCACTGCTCATGCTCCTCCATCACACGCCAAAACTAGTTTCGTTATAATTCTCGTTCCTTAGGATTTACCTCTGATGCCAGTTCCGCAAATGCCCAGAGTCTGGCCAGTGGCTTTTCTTCAACTCCGACCTTTATTCGGGTCAAACAACTTCCAAGTTCGAACCATCATACCGACTGGGCAGCAGGCGAATCGCAGTCCTTCGTTACACATATTCGATGCCGTTCTGAGACTCGATTACAGGAATTCTGCACCGCGCCTAGGTTGATGTCCCCTGCTGACATCGGAGCGAAATAGATACTGGTTGCAAAGAAACAGATGCAGCTAGTTTGACTGTTGTTAACATCGCGATGAGTGACAGAGCAGAGGCCTCGCCGCTCGATTAACTCCCGACTGACAACCGGTCGTGTGTCCTTGTCGGAGACTTCAATGAACAGGCCGGTCGCCCGTTGCCATGCAAACCTCATCCTGGAGCCCGTTAAACTATTGACAAGGATAGAATTGATAACGGAAGTAGACTTCTCAAGTTATGTGAGGATAACCACCTCTTACTGTCGAGCACGAATTTCATGTATTCGAGGAGACGTACCACCACCTGGTGCACCCGTTCGCCAACGTAAGCTGATCACATTGCAACCAGCTCCAGATAACGCAGCAGTGTACGGGATTGCAGATCGATTTGATCCATCTACCGTCGACTCATATAAGGCCCTGGTCGGTGTGGATATCCGTAGTGCCTTCGGGGTCCATCGTAACCAAAGCCCTGTACGCTCGATATCAACAGGCTAGATAACCCCTCCATTCAATCTGCCTATCAGACTTTCCTACCAGAGTCCGCTAGTGCTCCAACTCAAGACGTCAATTATCATGAGTTTCTTGCAGAAACCGATGCTCTCTTTTGGACAATCATTCGGCGGAATCCGTGGGCGTTCTTTGAGGGAATGGGTGCCCGTCTGGTCTCTAGAATCGTTTGACCGTCGCCGAGCTATCTCAGTTGACTCAAACAGAAGTGAAGTCCGCCGCAATCTCAACCTGCAATTCAGGCAAGGCTTGCGTCATGATCGCGAGACGCATGTTCCAATGCGATTCGGAGATAGATAGCAGACATTCCTGGAAACTTTCGTAAGCTTTTGCAAACCATTCGGGACCTTGGCCACAGAAGACCTGACGTCCGTGAGATTATGTTCCAGTTTGAAGGATCAGCGATCACAAATTTGTGTAGGCGCATTGACGGCTGGACTGTGCACTTCCACTCTCAATTCAGTTGGATACCTTCACCCGCCTAGCTAACAAGTATACCTAGTTGTGCGGATTGGAACGTTTCAATGGAACCACTCACCGAAGGATCTCTGCCTTGAGCTCTGTCACTCGAAGCGATTGAAGACTACAAGTTCAGACGGTCATCCTCCGGAGAACTGAGAACTGGTGGGAAGCAGCGAGTAGAGGTTGCTCTGTGTAGCTGCATCATTCGTCGTTTTCGGACATGAACTTTTTATTTATCGTTTCGCTCTCTGTACTTTGCCTCTGCAAATTGTTGGTCTAGTAGCATCTTGAATTTAGACACTGTGTTGGCTTCTACTATATGCTGAGGCAGGTCGTTCCAGACATTCTTGCCATTGCCATTCTTGACATTGCCACCCTGCTCGATGCAGCAGATAGGACGCCGTTTATTATCCTCTGCGACGGCAAGAGCATCAAGAAATTGTTGTAGGAAAGATTCATTGTATTGCGTGGGCAGAATACTGTCAGGTTGCCCAGGCCTAGACAGGAAAAGGATTAGGGTTCTCAACCGAAGCCTTTGGTTCAAAAACCTTACCGCAAGGCAGCGGGTTTCGGCACTGGACTACAGAGCCCGTTTTATGAAATGAGGAGCCACCCCCATTCCAACCCCCAACCTGGAGGACCAGGAAGCTGAGTTTGTCTCGCCTCTAACCATTGACCAATCTGGTATGAGTGGCTCTGAAGGTGCAAAAAAAGCACCACCCAGGATAGCTTAATGGATCTCTGAGGCACGCAAACCATCGCACCACGGTAAGGTCCAGCCTCATTGCGATGGCAAACAGGTCAACAGGCTGCACTCGCACGCACCTTGGACACACTGGGTATTGATGTGTTGTGTGTCCGAAACTAGGATCAATGGCCCTAACGGGGTTATTGAATTAACTGCACCCGGCTTATTTTCTTGTTATTGGTCACACGCATACGGAGACGCCGATGTAGCACTCACGGGTCAAGCTGGTGTAGGTATCATTCTAAGCTCCAACGCTATGCCATCGTTTGTTGATTGGATTCCGATGAACAGCCGTTTATGTGCAGCCCGTTTGACGACATCAGCTAAGGTTGATTCACTAAGTAGTACAAAACGCTGTTTGTTCGTGATTTCCGCGTAGGCTCCCACCGACTGCAGTTCTAATGCTGTCAAGGACACATACTGTCACGAACTGAACGCGCTACTACGCAGTGCTACTAGTTCAAATATTATAGTACTTGCAGGGGAGATGAACGCACAAGTAGGGTGTCTGAGCTCTTCAGAAGCTCAGCTGGGTGGTAATTGTGGGCTTAACTCCGAACGGACTGACAGCGGTGAGCGTCTGCTACAACTGTGTGCGGAGCACCAGTTGTTTCTTAGTAGCACTGCTTTTAGACACAGTGGGCGCCGAAGTGTCACTTGGTGTCCTCCTGTAAGTGGCCAGCGATGGACCCAACTTGACTACATAGCCATAAGTTAAGGGAGCGTGGTTCCATCCTAGATTGCCGCTCGTATTGGAGTACCTGCGTCGACTCTGATCATGTCTTGGTACGCCTTCGTTTCTCCATGCACTTTACCGGGATGCGCACTAAGCGTCCCCAACGAATGGCAACGGAGAAATTGTCCCAGCCATCTGTCAGGCAAGCCTATCAAGAAGCACTGTATACCGAAATTTCGGTGTCTTGTCCTAATGACACTGAGCATCAGTGGAATAGGATCTCGGCCGCCACGCACGACGCAGGAGCATCTGCTTGTGGCACTATCCATCGTCACCGCACCAGTAACCGGATATCCGAGAGGTCGGTGAACCTGTTGGAATCCAGAAGACATCTCCCGGCTGGCTCTGAACACAATGTGGCCAGACGGCCTATTAGGTGTGAACTAAAGCAGAGCCTACGTGATGACAAGGAAGCCTGGTGGACCAGTCAGGCTCAAGAAATGGAGGAGGCAGGAGCAGTAGGCAATTACAATAAGCTCTTCCAGCTAATCCGCACCACTGGTCCCAGAAAACCAGGCGTCAGTGAAACAATCAGAGGCAGTGCGGGTGCACTGATACACAATAAGGAGCGCCGTATGGCTCGTTGGGCGGAACACTTTCAAGATCAGTTCAGCTGCCACCCTGCTCCCGGACCTCTTCCTACTCAGGTGATGCAGGAAGAGCCATGGACGGTTAGTTTAGAACCGCCGTCGGAGGCCGAGGTCCGAAACGCGGTCACATCCCTTAATCGTTTTCCTGCTGCTGGCCCGGATTCCCTCCCACCTGCACTATTTAAGGATGGAGGTGAGGTCCTCTGCAGAGCACTGACCTTCTTACTCGAATGTATCTGGAAGTGTCCCGGCTAATTGGAGTGAATCGATTATAGTGGCAATATACAAGAAGGGCAGTCGCACAGACTGTTCTAACCACAGGGGTATTAGCCTAAGGCCAGTTGTGACAAAATTACTGACCTCGATTCTCGTTCGTCGCCTCACTGCAGAACGGGAATCTCGGATTAGGGAGGAGCAGGCCGGTTTCCGCCCAGGACGTAGCTGTATAGACCATATATTCACTTTGCGGCAGGTGCTAGAGCAGCGCCACGCATACCGCAGACCGACAATAGCTGTGTTCCTCGATTTCAAGAGTGCGTTCGATTCAGTCGATCGATCGATTCTGTTCGAATTACTTGCGCGGAAAGGTGTTCCCACGAAATATGTGAACATCCTTCGTGCTCTATACTCGAACACTACCGGTCGCGTCAGGGTCTACGGTGACCTATCGGATAGCTTTCCGACCACAAGTGGCGTTCGCCAGGGTTGTCCGATTTCCCCATTTCTGTTCAATTTCGTCGTGGGTTCTATCATGGAGTGTTCCCTTGCGGAATCTCACGATGTAGGCGTTGAAGTGCTGCCTGGCGAAAGGTTAGTTGATCTGGATTATGCGGACGATATCGCCTTGCTTTTCGACAATGTTGCGGCGGCCCAATCAACCCTGAATAGCCTCTCTGTAGTTGTCCCGTTATTTGATATGCACTTCGCACCTTCAAAGTGCAAAGTGTTGCTGCAGGACCAACAGCCACTTGATGCCCCCTTGACGCTTGCTAACGAGGAACTCGAGGTAGTTGATCATTTCACTTATCATGGAAGCTGCATCAGCAATGATGGGCGCATAAAAACGGACGTCAGCTTACGTATTGTATAGACCAGAGCTGCCTTCTTGAACCTGCGGCATCTTTGGCAACAGAAGGGAGTTTCCCTCCATCTGAAAGGCCGTGTATACAAGGCCACAGTGAGGGCCGTTCTGCTCTATGGTAGTGAGACTTGGCCTCTTCGGTCTGAAGATCTGAGGCGCCTTCAAGTCTTTGATCATCGTTGTCTGCAAAGCATTGCTGGTGTCGGATAGCACCAGCGTATCCGCAACGATGATGTGCGTAGGCGAGTACTAAGTAGTGATAATCATGCTAGCTCCCTAGAACAACAGATAGCACTGAATAAGTTGCGTTGGCTCGGACACGTGCTACGTATGCCTGGTCACCGTCTACCTAGGAGGGCATTGCTTAGGCTGCCAGGTGTAGGGTGGCAAGAGGCTCGACGAGGAGAAAGTTGACTTGGCAGCGGGAAATGAAGTCACTGACGACCAAACTGGGTGCCGTTGGTCCGTCTCGCCTTCCGGGCTGAAATCTACGTGACTTGCCTTGTGCTTGGCTCGAGACTTGACAAAACATGGCTCGCAGTAGACACCAGTGGCGCGTCTGCTTCCGTCTCCAAATCGGATTGCCTGTTTAAAGTGTGTTTGGTGCTGAGTTATCTGCGGGGAAATGGCTGATGATGACGCGTGGCAGTGAAAGTCGCAAAGAAGCTGTCTCACCGATGCCGCCTTATTTTGCCCGATGGCCAGCTGTTTGTGACGGTATGTTGTCTTCAAAGGGTGCAGGCGCCTTAACCCTGAATGTTTGCTTAGGGCATTAAGGTTTTCAGGCAAGTCCCCATTCTCTCCCTCTTCTTATTCTTTATTTCATAGGTCCTCATCGTTGTATGGCAGCGAAGCATCAGTTCAAACGGCTGATGTACTGCTGTTGATGATGATGATGATCGGTCTAAAAGGCCGTTTGTACAAGGTTATAGTGAGGATCATTTTGCTTCATTGGAGTTAAACGGCCCCTTCGGTCTGAGGATCTGCGGCATCTTCGCCTTTGATGACTGCTGCCTGAAGATCAGAAGAAATTCGCAACATTTGTGTGTGCAGGCGAGTATTAAGTGGTGATAAGCAAGTTCTATAGGACAACAGATAATATTGGCTTGGGTACGTGCCTGATCGTTACCTACCGATGACAAGCTTATTTTGCTTGCCGGATGCACAGTGGCGTAAGGTGGACCAAAGTTAACTTGACAACGGAAAACGAAGTCCGGCAACAAAACTGGGTGCTGTTGGCCAGACTGGCCTTCCCGGACGGAGCCCAAGCGACCCGCTTTGCTTCAGACCCTACAGGAGATGGCTGTCAGGGGACCAGTTGTGAGTAAGCTGCAGTCCTCAAAATAAACAAATAATTCATTCGCTACTTTGATGAGTATAGTAAAACGACCAAGAAATATAAAAACGACCCAGATTTGCCTAAAACATACCGAATATTTGTGTACATGTACGTATACACGCATACATCACGCTTCTTCACTACAGTTGGGTTGTCGATCGCAGAGGCTGGACCTTACCGCGATGCGATGGTTTGTGTGCCTCAACGATCCATTGAGCTATGCTGGGTGATACCTTTTTCGCACCTTCAGAGCCACTCATACCAGATTGCTCAATGGTTAGAGTCCAGACAAACTCAGCCTCCTGGTCCTCCAGGTTGGGGGTTGGAATGAGGTGGCTTCTTATTCCTTAAAACGGACTCCTTGTAGCCCAACGCCAAACCCGCGGCCTTGCAGTAAGCTTTATGAACCAAAGGCTTTGGTTGAGAACCCTAATCGTTCTCCTGTCTAGGCCTGGGCAACCTGACAGTACCCTCCCCACGCAATACAACGAATTTCTCTTCAGTTTCTTGATGCTTTGGCCACCGCAGAGGATATTCATGGTGCCCTACCTGCTGCATTGAGCAGGGTGGATAGGGGTTTGGATGATACTGCTCAAGCCTTCTCATCTTCTTATTCCCCCACTTGCGCTTTTTCTATGTTACTGTCCCGTTCCGCCTTCACTTTTATCCCCACTGTTTAAAACCCCCAAATTCTTGGCCCTCCCCCACCTTGCTTTGATATGCGTTTACCTTCTTGTTCCAACTCACATGTGAACGCGGAGCGTCATTCCTTTTCCGTAGACAAGCCCATGTCCAAGCAAGCAGCCAAGCCCAGTTCATCGACTTCCATTTGGAACCCTCGATCTTCCTTCAGATTGGCATGCCTCAATGTACGCACATTGCTTCAGATCGGTCAACAGGCAGCACTTGAGATCCTCTCGATCGATATCTGCTGTTTATCAGAGACCCGCCTGCAAGACTCCAGCTCTGCTGTGCTCGCTTTGCGATCCCCTTCAGGTGACACCATCAGCACTTTCTCACTGCGCCTATCCGGCGACGATGCAGTTTCGAGAACCGGCCAAGCCGGTGTTAGTATTGCCCTGAGCCCCCGGGTTGAAGCCGCACTGGTTGACTGCCTTCCAAGCAGTAGCCGGTTGTGTGCGGTCCGATTGGCTGGCTCGTTCAAAGCTTCGAAGTCGCGCGGGACTAACGTGTCTATTCGTCATCGCTGCCTATCCACCCACAAACTCTAGCGATGATTCGGTAAAAGACGACTTCTATCGCCAATTGAACGAGCTCCTTCGCCAAAGAAGTAGCTCGGACACGGTAGTGCTGGCTGGGGATCTGAATGCCCAAGTTGGAAAATTATCCACTGATGAACTGCATCTGGTCGGCCAACATGGTGTAGGCTCCCGTAATGATAACGGTGATCGGTTACTTCATTTGTGTGAAGATGCCCGCCTATTTCTTGCGAGCACTAATTTCCGACACAGCACCCGCCGGAGCGTGACTTGGCGCCCACCAGCCTTGGACGCAAACCGATCACACTGCGATAAGTTACCGATGGAGAGGCTGCGTTCAGAACTGTCGCTCGATTTGGAGCACAGGTGTGGACACCGACCAAGCACTTGTATCTGCTGACCTAAGGATGTGTTTTGGCGGACGCCCACGATGACGTTGTGAGCGCATTGACACCAGCCAACTGGCAAAACCAGCTGTTCTGAATGCGTATCGAAGTACGCTAACATGCGAGTTGAGTAAGCGCTCAATGGATGCAGTTGAAGCACACTGGTCTCCTATTCACCAGTCCTTAATAGCAGCAGGAAAATCCTCAATGGTAAGTCTAATCGCCAACATGGACTTCGGGTCTCTTCGCAGTCTATGGACCTTATCGATGCTCGCCGGCATATTCCGACTGGAAGCGAACACAATGAAACTCGCAAAGAGCTCCGGGCAAAACTTCGTGCTAGCCTGAAGAGAGACAGCGAATACTGGTGGTCTCATCGTGCTTCAGAGATGGAAATGGCCGCGGCCCCTGGCAACCATCGTAAGTTATTCCGTCTGATACGGGAAACGGACAGCAGAAGACCTGCTGTTAGTGAAAGTATACGTGACGAGAGTGGACAGCCTATCCACAGCTTGTCAAAACGCTTGGAGCGTTGGGCTGAGCACTTTGAACGACAATGTAATCGGTCAGAATTGTTAGATTTGTCACCGGCCACTGATCGCCCCGCTCCGTAGACTCCCTTTGGATCCACCCACTCGCTCAAAAGCCGAACGTGCAATCGGACGTGAAGATAAATAAAGTCGCGGGACCAGATGACCTACCTCCAGCCCTCCTCAAATTCGGGGGACCTGCTCTTGTGCATGATTTATACGAGTTATTAGTGAAACTGTGGGAGCAGGAAACTGTCCCAACCGACTGGAGCCTCTCGGTCAGCCCCAATTTTCAAGCGAGGCTCACGATCGGAATGCGGCGACCATAGAGAAATCAGTCTGATCTCCATCCCCTAGAAACTGCTTGCCTCTGTCATCCTTCACAGGCTGACTGGCACTTCTGAAAACCATATTCGTGTAGAACAAGCCGGGTTTCGTCGAGATCGTGGTTGCATTGGCCACATCTTCACTTTGCGTCAGTTGTTGGAGCACCGTCACATGTATTGGCGGCCCACCATTGTCGTGTTTCTCGATACCAAAGGTACATTCGATTCGGTTGATAGACGTGCACTTTGGGACTGTCTACTCAGGAAAGGTGTACCGGAGAAATATGTAAATATTATCCAAGCATTATATGCGCGTAGCTCAGGCAGATTGAGGGCATACGGCAAGCTGTCGTCGCCCTTTAATATCTCCAGCGGTAGGAGACAAGGATACTGTTGTCACCTTTCCTCTTCAACTTCTTTGTTGACGAAGTCGTGCAGATTGCATTTACAGGACATGACTTAGAAGGTGTGCATCTGCTCCCAGGAGAACGAGTACTAGACTTGGAGTATTCTGACGATATTGCTCCAATCTGACAGCTCACAAACTGGACAGATTAGTATGGCTGTCCGTCACTTCGGGCTTTGCTTTGTACCATCGAAGTGCAAAGCGTTCCTCCAAGATTGGTCTGGACCGCCTCCTTCGCTGATTCTTAGTGGGGATCAGCTAGAAATGGTAGAAAAATTCAACTACCTGGGAAGTTGTATCAGCGCCCGTGGGATTGAAGTTGAGATCACGAATCGTATAGCAAAAGCTTGAGGCGCTTTTGATAACTTTCGCCACTTATGGCGCCGGCGCGACATCACTCTTGCCCTGAAGGTTAGAGTCTACAACGCAGTGGTACGTACGACCCTACTGTACGGCTGCGAAATCTGGCCCCTTAGGTCAGCGGACATAAAGAGGTTAGTTACGTTCGACCATCGGTGCCTTCGCAATTTAGCTCACATCTGGTGGGAACACCGCGTGAACAACGAGCGTGTTCGACGCCTTGTTTACTGCACAGATAAAAGAAATAAACCGCTTAGCACCATTATTTCACGCACCAGGCTCCGATGGCTCGGCCAGGTGTTACGCATGCCAGCCCACCGACTCCCGCGACGTGTGTTGTTTACGTGCCCGGGGGTGTGGATGGAAGCAGAGGAGAGGTGGCCAAGCGATGACTTGGTCGAGAGGAATGAAGGCCCTCACCTCGAAGCTGGCCTCAGTTGGAGCGTCTCGACGCCCTGGTTGGGGTCCGAAAGACGGTGAACACGTTTTGCTGAATACAGTTGTTGATATGGCTAGGAGCGGACCACAGTGGCGTTCGTGCTGAGTTTCTTTGTCCCACCCCATCTCGCTTAGCCTCCCTCTCCAACCTCGATCTCATTATTTAGCATTTTATATGTTTGCATAGTAAATTTCTTTCTGCTGCATAGTAGCCGGCAGGTAGCTTACAGGAACGATGCCTATCCATTACCGGTAGCTTAGCTGGCTTGCACCTGTTGCATTTTATTCCCTTTTTTCTTTTGGTATTGCGGCACAGTAGCTGAGGTGTTCCCCACCTCAAGCTAACGTGTATAGTGTATGTACAGTTGGGTTACACCGACTTACACTTAAACTAGACCTTAATCTGCATGAAAAACATTACACTAGTTGATTGGCTCAGTTCGGTTATTCTGTTGCATATTCCGTGTCAATTTCGCGTGTTTATATTCCTTCAAACTATATTCTGGCTGTCTGATATCCCCGGCGTAATTGCGCTTGATGTACATGTTGTCCAACAACATCCACCTCGATTACTGGTTCCAGGAGAGAGTTGATTGTTGCTTAGGAAGACGGGATGGACGGTCCTCGTGATGATGCTAGACTCAACGAGTGGTTCCATCCTGTGTGGAGCGGACTAAAGCTCATCTACCGCCTTGTGTACGTCTGGTGCGCATGATTCCTCACTTAAATAGACAGGAATGCTGCTGCTGTGCATGTTGAAGGAGTGTGGGCCGGCTCCGTTGATGAAACGTGGCTCTCATCCACCTGCCACCCCGTTTTATTTCTTCGGGTTTACACTGGATATAGGGGGTGGATGGAGCTATACGGGGTGCAGCGCAAACTACCCTTGGTCCCTGAGTAGGCGCAGGCGCCCTGCGGTTGACCTACGGAGGCAGCAATGACAGGTAAGTCCGGAATCGGATGCCGCTAACCAGTTATGTATGTAGCCGTGTTACCTGTAAATGTGTCAGTCCATTTGTGTAAGTTTGATCGGGTCACCAGTGTGAGAAGAGACCAAAGGAATGTCTGGAGTTGGACTTCCTGTCTAAAGTGTGTATGGTGCAGAGCTATCGGTGGAGTAACGGCTGGTTATAATGCGGAACAGTGAAAGCCACAAGGAAGCTGTCGAGCCGATGCCACCTTACCTTCACATGTAGCCAGGTGTTTGTAACCGTATGTTGTTGACAAAGTGAGTGCGCCCATGCTTTGAGTGTGCTTGGGTCTAACACTAAGCCCGCACTTCCCGTCTTATTTTTCTTCATTCCTTAAGTCATTGCAGTTGTACGGCGACGAAGCATAAGTCCAAATGGCTGATGTGCTTCTGTTAATGATGATGTTCTTTTCGGCACTATTTGGTGTAGAGGAAACGCCATCCAGCTGGTAGTTGTCAACTGTCAATGCGCATACTGTGACGACCCACTGATACAAAAATGCTCAGTAGTGAAGCCGATTCCGAAGGGCGGTGACCCAAGTAGGGTGGGGCGATTACCCCCGCGTTTGTCTGGCCTCCGTTCTAGCCAAGGTGCTCGAGAAGACCGTGAAGAAATGTTTTCTGCAGCTGCTGGAATCGAAAGACATGATGCCGGAACAGCACGGTTTCGTGAAAGACCGCGCATGAATCATTGATTTGCTGGTGACACGGCACAGATTGGCCGCAAGCGATAAACCGCGGGAAGTCGGTAGACGTGATCTTCCATGATTTCAGTAAATCGTCTGACAAGGTGAACCAATAGGTCCTCCTACACAAGCTGAAGATGCGCAGTGTTGGTGGCTCACTGCAATAGTGAGTCAGCGACGCCCTTATTGGTCGGTAGTGGAGGTTACAGTTGGATAATCATGTAACTGATAGGTAACATTCATTCGTTCAGAATACACCTTAGCTACAGATGGAAAACACCTCAGCTATTGTGCCGCAATATACAAAAAACATGCAACAGAAGTACGCCGGCTGAATCACCAGTAGCGGACGGACATCATTCCGGAGAGCTAGCAGGCAGCTATTGTGTACCAATATATATGGTTGGCGGCATCCGGTTTCGGATTTGCCTGTCACTGTGGCAAGCCACAGGACGCCTGCGCCTACAGAGGGACCATGGATGGCTTGCGCTGCAGCACCCACAGCTCCAACCACATACCCCATATCCAGTGTAAACCCGAAGGAATAAGACCGGGAGGCATGCGGATGGGAACCACGTTTCATCAACGGAGCCGGCCCACACTCCTTCACAGGCAAACACAAGCACGTTGTATTTGGGGAATCAACCGCACACAAGGCGGTGGCTGGACCGTAGTCCGCTCCACACTGAGTGCATGGAACCGCTCTTTGAGCCTAGCACGGCCACAAGAACCGTGCACCCCGTCCCCTCCAGCAACGACCAACTGTCTCCTGGAACCAGTATGAACGATGTAGTGGGTAATAGACAGGTAGGCACCTTGTCAACATACACATCAAGCGCAACCATACCAGGGATACCAAACAACAGCCATTCACTTTAAACGACAAGCCGAAATAAAATAAATCCAATAATGCATACAGATACGGTGGCATAACTCTTCGCTAAATTACCATATGAAGTAAGTTGATTAGCAACAAATCCGTGCTAAGTAAGAAATGTCCACAAGTTACTTAAAATGCTACAAACGCAACAAAATTACCGAAGATAAGCGCAATTAGTGTAAGCAACGTGGCCAGTTAATAGAACATTATTCAGGGAGGCAGAACAAACCAAATAAAGCGGAATGAAATTTAGCCAGCTTAAAAAGACCTAGTTTAAGTGTAAGTTGGTTTAGCCCAACTGCGGTGAAGAAGCATCAAGAATGCAACATCAGCCTCAGCATGGGGCACACCAATATATATATATATATATATATATATATATATATATATATATATATATATATATATATATATACATATATATATATACATATATATATATAATGCTTAACAAAAGCTCGTTGTCGGAGGGGAGGCTAAGCTAAGGGGTAAATAAACTCACGACGCAAACGTCACTGAGGCCTCCTACTTGCCGTGTCAACAGGTGTATCCAGCCAAACGTGTCCATCTTCTTACCATCACCAACCACGGAGCCAAGAGGCGTCAAAGGAAGCCAACTTCGAAGTAAGGGCTTTCATTTCTCTTGATCAAGTCATCGTCTGGCCACTCCACTTCTTTCATCCGCACCCACAGCGCGCAAGCAACGCATGTCACGGGAGTCGGTCTGTTGGCATGCGCAACATGTGACCCTGCCATCGGGGCCTGGTGCGTGTTATAACGGCGCTGAGCGGTTTGATTCTCTTTCCTAGGCCATAAATAAGGTGTAGAACACGTTCATTGCCCACACGTCATTCCCACCAGATATGATCCAAAACTGCGAACGTAATTAGTCTCTTTATGTCTGCTGACCGGATGGGCCAGATTTCACAACCACACTGCACGGCAGAACGTACGGCTGCATTGTACTTAACGGCTATGGAGCGTAATTACACGTCCAACCAGACCCCAGGCTCACAAACGCAGGTCGTGGGAGTCGCTGTGCTGGCATGCGCAGCACGTGGCCTAGTTATCGGAGCCTGGTGCTGAGCGGTTCACTCGCTATTCCTGCACCAAATACGCGGCGCCCAGCACGCTCATTGCTTACGCGGTGCTCCTACCAGACATGAGCTATGCTGAGGAGGCAGCGACGGTTGAGCGTAACAATCCTTTCTAAGTTTGTCGACTGGATGGGCCAGGTTTCGCAAACGTATAGGATGGTTGAACAAACGGCCGCATTGGAAACTTTGCTCTTCAGAGCGAGAGTACTGTCACGCCAGCGCCACAGGTGGCAGATATAGGCAAAAGTGCCTCGAGCATTTGCTATGCGGTTTGCGATCTCTTCAATTCCGCTGGCGCTGATATAGTTGTCTAGACACAAATTTCGCGACTACTTCGAGTTGATCACCACAGAGTTGTGTCCCTGCCAATCTTGGAGCTTGCATTTCGAGGATGCAAAGCACAACCTTAAAACGACTGACAGTACCACTTGGCACATTTGAAAGCTATCAAAGACAAGGGCAAGGTCGTCGGCGTAATCCGAGTCAAGAAGTCGATCACGTGGAAGCAGCTCCACAGCTGTAGGTCGTGACTAGTGAACGCAGTCTCCATAACTTTTTCATGGCGAAGTAAAAGAGGAAAAGTGACGGCGGGCAAACCTCGTTTCACACCGCTGGGGAAAGTGAAGGGCGGCGAATGACTGTCGCAAACCCTCACTCTGCCCGAACTATGCGCGTACCGTTATGAAATTTATATATTTCTCGGGCATACATTTTCTCAGCAGACAGCTACAACGCGTACAACGACCAACAGAAAGAGAGGCCCTTTCGATGTCTAGGTGGGTCGCCAATAAACATAGCGATGCTTCAAAAACGGATGTAAAGTCAAATGTGGTCAAAACAGCCTCGATTTCGACTAAACCTAGCCTGCACATCGCGCATCTGGCTTTTACGGATGTCAGTCAGTCTATGGCGGACGACAGAGGCAAATAACTTAAAGACAATTAAGACAACTGATTCCACTGACTGTCGCTTTCTGAACGGGAGCATCCCTTGAAAATTGGGAGTATAATGGAGCAGATCCAGTCTGATGGGACAATCTCATGCTTCCATGGATTTAGTAACAAGCTATGTAAATCGTCCAAAAGAGGTCCCCCGAATTTAGATGGCTGGATGAAGTCCATCTGCTCTGGCGGCCTTGCTTAATTTAAGCCGTCTGATCTCACGTTCGAGCTCTGCATGAGCGAGGATCCAAAGGGACGGCCCAGGAAGAAGGGCGCTCATTTGCCGACAGAGAAGTTGGCAATTTTGACTGATTAAACTATCTCATAGTGTTCGGCCCAACGCTCTAGGCGCTTTGACGAGCTATGGATTCGCTGTCCATTCCCGACCTGTATGATATCGTTGACACCAGGTCTTCTGCTGCCTGATTTTCGTATCAGACGGAATAACTCATGGACATAAGCAAGCTAGAGTTAGGATCATCAACCATCAATACACGTTAGTCGAGGGTGAGAAACACAGCTGATGTGCCGCGAGATTGGGTTAGCCATAGATGTGGAAAGATCGGGGCTGAAGGATGCGGCACTCACTTTCCCAGCTATAGCTGTGGTATCACAACACATTAATGGATGGGTGGATCAACATAACGAAGGTGATGAAACAATGGCTCCACCACGACATCGAGTTTTAGCGTAACAGCTTTTAATGTGATGACACCATGAGTAAAGACGTTACAAATTGTTGGCTATCAGAAAGCCGGGGTCTAGCAGCTAAATTTAACGATGGAGTCGGGATGGACTATCGTCGAAAAACTCAATCTACACCATGTCGATGCGCAATGGCTACGTTCTAATCAGTCGCTCTATTGAACAAAGGACGGAATGGCTGTTGATTATTCCTGTTAGTAGGCTGGGTTGGATGGTCTCAAAATAACGTAGTAAGAAAAAGTAAGGTCAAGTGAGATGCAACATAAAAGAGGATGAATGGAAGAATACCGAATCCCTATCCATGATACCAAACAACGCAAGCGCACCCATGCACACACATACGCAATACCAAAAAGAAGCATTACAGGATGGTAGATGTAACGAACCAGTAGTGGAAAATGATAGCCTACCATCAAGTGACTGGCGATGGTAGGGTCGAGAGAGGGGATCCAGTTCGTGGACAGCAGACAGGCGGCGCTCTAATCTCCTCACCTTGCTGCCAATTGTTGCATCTTCAGAGGTTGCGTGTTGATTGCACAAAAATGGAGTTCCATGATCTGAGTAAGGACGTGGTAAGAAATCGGTGGGCATTTCAAAGGGCTCCTCATCATGATCGATGTATTGGCGCATGCGCGGAGACTCATCACCCAAAAGCACACCATGTAGGGTTTGCTGCTTTCTTCGACGTGATCCAGAGTTATGTGCATTAATCGGGCCACGATGACGGGAGGGAGCCACAGAACCTGTACACTGACGAAGTCTGCACTTTTGCCTCATGCGATTAGGTCCACCAAATTTTCGTCGGTCACGGCAGTAATCACACTTACCGCAATCTTCCAGCCGTAAACAACCGGAGCACGATCCACAACAGCGATTGCGAGGGGACGTAGCTCGGTTCTTATTCGAAGACTGAATCCGTCCGAGGCTGAGAGAATCACTTTCGTACACGGGTTGCTCGCAGTCACGCGACCATACGTTTCTAGAATAATAGCCCATTGGGAAGGTATGTTCAGAGGATTCGTCGTAACTGTCAATGATGCTGGCAGGGGAAACCTTGGGATCGGGGGGAGGCGGTTTTTTCTCGCTATTCGAAGGCGTAGGACTTGCGCAAGTACGTTTGACCTTAGTGTTCGGAGCTTCAACTTATACAGAAGTTAATTAAACCTTTTACATACCTGGGGCAGAAGCAACTGAACTGGTGGTGGAAAACCGCTTCGGTTTGCTCGTTTTAGGCGACGGCTGATCTGCATATGCGCTACCGCTACTACTAGGGCTCATCGGTCGGCGCGACTTAGTCCGTTGGGTACGAGAAGATATATACTCAATCTCAAGAGAGGTGTCCTTCCCTAAAAGCAAGCATTAAGGTACACGAAGATCTTACGCCGACACTGATGGCAGAAGAATGTCTTGATTTGCTCTGCTTGTTTAGGTGTCACGTTAATGCAATCACCATGGTACCACTCCTCACAACGATCGCAAGCACTAAAGACATATTGTAGTAGATTTTGCGCTTACATCATGAAGCGATCACCATCACTGGACCGGCAAATGCAGTAAACAGGCAACACTTTTTGCTCTCGGGACTCGCTTTCTTTTTTTAGACCCTTGCGTCGTTTCTGCATTTTGCCGAGCTTCCTTATTTAAAGGAGTAAAGAAGGATGTGGGAATCGATTCTGATAAAAAGCATCAGATGATTTAATAGTCTAAATAACGAAAAATCCGCGATTTTAATAAGAACACAAAACGCGCGTTCAATGGCGATGGAGATTTGATGGAGTAGAACAATAATCAGATCAAATGTACGCAAAGCAAAGAACAAAATGTATGAGCTTTTACCTGGCTACATGAAATGTAGAAAGCTCAAAACTTGTACAATTTCTGCCGCAATTGAAATATTTGTGCGTGCTGTCTTTTAAGATTTCACTTTCAAAGCAAGGCTCGGAATAGTGTTTACAAATGTCGTGCAAAAATTTGCCTTTTGTCAAAGTTCGTCTGATCCAAATAAATTTGGATTATTGTTTTCCCCGGATTGCGTCGTACCCGTTTTCGGGTACTTATCAAATATCCTCCATGTTTTCGGATTCTGCCTCTGGCACTTTTTGCGGTCTTCTTGTGTTTTGTAATCCGTTTTGCACCTTGTTTTAACCCGTAACTGTTTCTGTTGACTGCGCTGCAGGGTACAGCGTGCCGGTTTTCTTTTGTCACTTAGTGCACACTTTTGGAATTCGTTATATCGGATTCAAAGTATACCGGCGCTAATGTGTCTTCGGCTGCGTTGATCGGCGAAGCTAATGCTGTATGTGGCAGGTTAATCTGCTCAAAACCCCGTGACGGAGGAGGCTGGTGGCACGCAGTGCTATCTATGCCGCTGCTCGTACCATGAGACTTGATCAGTGCATAATGCTTTCGACTAGTGATAGCATGCGGTTCACTTGTCTGCTACGCCGTTGTCGCCGACCTACGCGTCTTGAAGTCGCTGAGGAGACATGTAGCAACTTCGGGCTGGGTAACAAGCAGTTGTGGTCTTTCCTTACATCTCTTGACCAGAAAGTGGAGTTACTGCTGAGGAAAATGGGTGTCTATTGATTTCGGCTCATTGGAGGAAGACACGCTACCAACCACAATTGCTCTAGATGAAAATTCGACTGGGGTCATGGCTACCGTGTCGTGTGCTCCAGCGGTCTAGAACGCCCCTTACGTGGCCTCTGGTGTATTGGAAACCGTCCAAAGCGAGACCCAACTCATAGCCCCTGTGCCCAATAAAAGCAAGAGGAATGGTGCTGAGAAAGTCCGTAAGGCTCCCTCAAAGCCTGGAGGTACTGAAACAATATAAGGTATTGGAGGTGGAGCACATAGATCCAACTCTAATCACCCCAGTTCCATTGGTAAAGAAACGCACCGTGTCGACTTGGGCCACACCCGCAAATTCTGAAAAGACCAGGCCGGTGAGAGAGTTGTAGGTATAACACAAGGCCTGTAAGGAAAGCGCCGTGGCACCTCACTAAGCGTTCAAACCTGGGGTCAAGGCGAAGCCTCGTGGAGTGAATACGCCTTGTCGAGGTGATTCTTTTACTGTTAGTGGCGTTATCTTTCGTAACGTTACTGAATCCGCGGCAGCTCTTCCCATGGAAGGCATGCTAGATTACCTCCAGTGGTTCAAGCTCTGCTTCAACAAGGTGCTTCCACCTGGATTTCCAGGTGTCACTATCAGGAAGCGAACCAGGTTGGGGAACGCCCTTGTAGTTATGTCAAATCCGCGACTCCGACCACTTCATGTAGGTCTCGCAAAACCGGATAAACGCAAAGCGTTGTTACGTTTTGCAATCAAACTCAAGTGTAGTAATGTCCGGTTTCAGCCAGACCACCCACCGGCAGATTGACTGAAGTTAAAGGAAGCCAGCAAAAACGTCCTTAGCAGGTTGGCGGCTGGTAAGCCAATCCTTGGCCTTGTGGATTTTCAGATGGCCAGCCGGAAGTCAAATTCTGTCCTACCAGAACCCCTCAAGGTGATGTACGACCCAGGGCTGGTCGTGCCGAATTCCTTCGGGTAGTGCTTGGTAGTGAGGAAGGCTGCTTGTCGAGGTGCCGTATGATGTGGTTTATTCGCCGCTGCTACGGTGTCCAAACGGCCAATAGCTTTGTGAAGCTGTTCTCAGCGTTTGTGTGGCCCTACTTAGAATACTGTCTTCAGGCCTGTCCACCTTGTCTTGTAAGGAGCAAAATGGAACTGGAGAGGGTTTGGAGAGTGAGTACGAGGTTAGTGCAAATGTTACGGGGCAAACGCGTCTCGGACGCTTGCTTACCTTTTGTATGTACTCAATGCACTAACGCAGAATTAGAGGAGACATGATCCTCGCTTACGGTGTGTTTTTGCCGTGAAGCAGCACAGGATATTTCGGATGGTAAGCCACAAGCTGCATTGCATCCTGTAGGATTTCCATTTCAATAAGAGCCTGATTGTTTTCCTTCGACAGCACCATTTTCTTAATCAGCCCAATGGGAATTGCAAGGAGTGCAATTTCATTCTCAGTCACATCCGACGGCATATTACGTACGTGTATGACGCGAGAGGGGATGGTGGTAATGTGATCCGACTGTGATCTCGACTGCTTTCAATCCTCGGACTCAATTTCCAGCGTGCGTGAACATTTCGAGGTGCTGCTAAGTTGTTATCTAAATCTGACAGCATAGCAACAAAAGCCTGAACACGGTTCAGAAACTCCAGTAAACACTGGTATTGGTTGGGGCGGAGAAATATCAATACACGAAGAATTTTACCCAATCCATGAAACGTTTTGTACAATATGATATGAGCGATTTGCTGACACATGATATTGTCAATCAAAATCCGCAGAACACTATTGGGATTGCCGGACTGAGCACCACTAAGACCTTGCTGCACGGTACCATTGGCACTTTTCACGGCACTATCGACCACATTGTTCTCAGAAGTCAGCTCTAGGCACACATGTGTTGAGAACTGTAAAATAATGTTTTTTGTATCTAAATGGGGAAGATCTGTCCAGATTTGTCCTGGCTATTTACACCCGCCAAGATGCCTAGTATCACAGGTCACCCGTTGAAGGTGCACAAACTGCCTTCTGACTCGGGTAAGGGCGGGAAATCGTTGGTCAGGGCGCGTTATTGAAGGCTGGAACCCGCTTCCGGAGCACGTCGTTAGGGAGTCTACGGTAGAGGGTTTCGAGCGTCAGTTAGATGCCCTTGGAGGCAGCCCAAAACATTCCGCTTCTCTAACCGACTTGTATCGTCAACTTTCCCTTCGTATTTTTGTAAATTGCCTCTCATAGCTTGATACCAACATTATTCATTTCACATTCCTCCTCTTGTTTTCTTAGCTTACCCGTCACTCTTTTACTTCACAT
Source organism: Dicrocoelium dendriticum (assembly GCA_944474145.2). Classification (NCBI taxonomy): domain Eukaryota; kingdom Metazoa; phylum Platyhelminthes; class Trematoda; order Plagiorchiida; family Dicrocoeliidae; genus Dicrocoelium; species Dicrocoelium dendriticum. The sequence goes on from OX104064.1 coordinate 25,565,617, forward strand.
AAACCGGTCCGGTAGGGATTGCTAGGCAGTGTAGTGTACCGGAAAAGACGCACTTTCAGTATTTTGCAACATCGGATTTTACGGTTGGTTTAACCTTCAACACGTTCATTTGTTTTACTGACTACGCATCCGTCGACACAAACCGTTTTGGTGAGTACCTTGCTGCATTTATCGCGCTCTGGCGGATTCGCTTCCCATTTTTGTAGTCTGCACAATATACGTTGGGTTCAGTCTTCTCGGACTTCTGTACTGTCGTATTTGACACACCTTACGAGTCATCGCTTACCGACTAGTATCTCAGGCTCCAGCCAACCGTTGGTGACCCCCTGTTAGGAACACGCCGCCCGCCAGTTTGCATTTTCATTCTGTTGAGCTCGTTCCAGTGCTTTTGTTATTCATTACTTGTGATCATATTGGTTTCTCACCTACTACACTTTATCCGCCTTTTTGCAATGCAGTATCTGGAGGATGAGCCGTCCCTATGTGCGGTTAACGCCGTTGAGACTGTGATGGACATTTCTGTTGTGTTAGCCCCTCTCCTTTTTGGGAAAGCGATCCTTCGCTATGATTATAGAACCTTGAATCCGTATTTTATGTTCGTAGGATTTCTTCTGAGTTCGCTGTGTATAATCAGCTAATACCTTGCGTTCCTCAGAGTATATCCTCGCAGGTTAGAGACATCATACTTTGCCCCTCTAGTAATGAAACAAGAGCATCTTAACCAGCCTATTGTTCAGCGCATCACGCCTTCTGACATGGTCGGTCTGCAGCGACTATTTAGTGATCTGCAACTAGGAACTTGGATGCCCTCAGCCTTGTTGCGAGAAAAGCAACTGCTCATCGGCTCGTCCAACATGGATGTGGGGGTTCTCCGCGAGCTGTGGATGCAACGCCTTCCTGAAAGCACGCAGGCTATCCTTGTAATAGCAAGTTTCCTGCAACTCACAGCAATTGGAGATATAGCAGACCGCATCATCGAACGGCACCAGCCAGCGACTGAAACCAAAGCACCTAAGCAGCTCTGTGCTGGCGCAACCCCACCGACACCCTCGACTAGCCGTCCATCGGCAATAGGCGCAGTATTGTCTCAGTTAGCGTCGCTTCAGCGCCAGATCGAGGAACTCACTCTAAACCGTAAGTACCGCAACCGCTCTGGTGCAGCGCCCCGTCGCCCAAAACCTGGCGCCCCAGGTTACTGCTTTTACCACTCGCGTTTCGGCAATAAAGTGCCTACAGTCATGTAGCTACTCTGCTTTAGGGGATCCGCCACGCCGGCCTGTAGTGGCCACGAACGTCGACAAAGCTCATAATCGTCTCCTCTATATTAGGGATTATGATTCCGTGACCTAGTGCTTAGTTGCTACCGGGGCGGAAGTCAGTGTCATTCCCCCTATGCCAGGTGAGTCTACCGCTTCTCTGTCGATAAGCCTCAGTGCCCTTTATTGCATGCCAGTAGCGACCTACGGTCATCGGTCGTTTATCTTGGACCTGGGTCTTCGGCGCACGTTCCACTGGGTATTCACCGTCGCTGCAGTCTCGTTTGCTATCGTTGACATTGACTTTCTCAGGCAGTTCGACCGCTTGGTCAATGCAAAACGCCAGATGATAGTCGGCACAGCAATGAAACTCGGTGTGCGTGGTATCAACGCCGAACTCGCATCTATAACACCAGCCTACGCCTTTCCTCAGACCTAGCCAGATTACGCCAACCTCTTCTCCCAGTATTCCAAGCTCGTTCAGCTAATGAACGCAGCAGTGTCCGTGGCATCCCAAGTTACGCACCACATAAGGAAGAATGGCGCACCAGTGTCATGCCGTCCACGCCGACTATCGCCTGAGAAAATAAAAGTAGCTAGGGAGGAGTTTGAGCACATGCTTGAACTTGGAATAATCCTCCATTCCGACAGCCCTTAGTCCTCGCCTCTGCAGATGTTCCCATGAAATCCGGTGACTGGCGCCCTTGTGGTGCTTACGCGCACTTAATCGGCTAACCGTCCCAGATAGGTGTCCCATCCCACACATGCAGGACCTTACCGCATACCTCAGTGGTAGGACGATCTTCAGCAAGATCGAGCTGGTTTGCGTCTATCATCAGACACCTGTGGAAGACAATGACATTCCCAAAATCGCCGTCATCCCTCCTTTTCGCTTGTTTGCACTTTTAAGAATGCCATTTGGACTGTGCAACGCCGCACAAACCTTCCAACGCTTCATTCGCGACTTCGCTTATGCTTACTTTGGTGGTGTTTTAGTAGCCAGTGCACTGGAACAAGAGCACCTCGAGCATCTGAAAACTCTGTTTTAGAATTTGACCCAACACGGCGTCACAGTCAACCTGACAAAGTGCGAACTCAGCAAAGCAACGGTAGAATTCCTAGGCCGCCTCGTTTCATCGCCTGGTATCGAAGTCCTTCCTGATATGATCCAGGCAGTCAAGGACTTCCCATCTCCGGCTTCGCACAAGCATCCCCGTCGCTTTTGTGTTTTGCTCAACTACTGTGGACGCTTCGTACCGCGCTGCGCTCAGGTAATGCAGCCACAGACTGAATAACTCAGAGCAAATGAACGTAAGTTTGCTTTCCCTGACACAGCACAGGCAGCCTACGCCGAGCTCAAGGATGCTATCTCCAACATAGCCCTCCTCGCTCATTCTGAATAGACTGCACCCCTTTTATTACGACTGATGCCTCGGACGTCGCGGTAGGATCAGTCCTCCAACAACACGTTGGTGGGCAATGGCGACCCCTTGCGTTCTGCTCCAAGCGCCTGCAGCCAGCGGAATCCCGCTACAGCACTTTTGGCAGAGAACTGCTCGCCATTAAACTAGCGATTCGTCACTTCCTGCTCACACTCGAAGGCCGCGCTTTCATAGTCTACACTGACCACAAGCCCCTTATCTTTGCCTTTCAACCCTACTTGTGACAAATACTCACCACGGGAAACAAGACACCTAGACTTTGTCACGCAGTTCATCGCTGACATACGTCTTGTCGCAGGTGCCGACAATTCCGTCGCCGACGCTCTCTCACGCCTCAACCTCACTTTGCAGTCTTCGCCTACCGTCGACCTTGCAGTCATGGCATCGGCTCAGGCTCAAGACGAAGATATACAGTGCACTCTGCAGTTCACTTCACTGCATGTGCAATCAGTTCCTCCACAAACCGCGGATGCAACCATTCTCTGTGACATTTCCACAGGTTATATCAGACCCCTAGTACCCGTCTCCTTCAGACGCACAGTTTTTGCCACACTGCCCTCATTAGCACCTCCTGGTATCCGTGCATCTCTGAATCTGGTCACAAAACGTTGCGTTTGGCCTCACGTAAACAAAGATGTTTGTACTTGGGCTCGCCCCTGCCTTCAATGTCAACGCTTAAAAATACACAGTCACACCCGCAGTTCTCTTCGTTCATTTCCTGCCCCGGACTCTCGGTTCTCGCATGTACACCTAGACCTATTAGATCCCTTGCCTCCATCACGCGGCTTCGTATACATTCTTACATGTGTCGACCGCTTCACCAGATGGCCAGAAGCCATTACGGTACCAGACTGCACATCTGGGACTGTTATCCGGGCAGCTTTGGACCGGTGGGAAACGTTTGACTAAGTGCGTTCAAGTACTTCAGAGCCGATGAACTAGCTTTTCTGCCGTTCGACCCATTAAAATGTTAGCACACAGGTACGCCGCGGCTCCAGAGCATGGCGTCCATCAGCTGCTGGAAGATGGCTGTTGCGCTTTCACTCCAAAAGGGACGCGGTTGTACTGGTAGGAATCATGATGAGTGTTGACGTTCAGCCATTCCCTCGAACCTTCATTAACCTCGAACTGGAGGTACGCTTCGGACAAGACGAGCTTGGCGAAACACCTCCAACCATTCAGCAGGGCAAAAATATTCTCTGGCATTGAATGCGGGTATTAATGGTCGTTCGGTGCGGCATTCATGCCAGTCAACAAATCGGCACAGACACACACTTCACCGTTCGGCTTTGTCACAGTAACCATCGGCGCAGCCCACGAAGGGTTGTTCACTGGTGCGATGACACCGGGTCGCTCCAGTCGGTCGAGGGCTTGATCAACTGCTGCCGCGGCTGCATATGGTACCGGCCTTATTGCCTTGAAGACGGCCTTAGTTCCTTCGCGAAGGCGAAATTTGCTTTGAATTTAGTGCAGTGACCGGGACCACCTTTAAGAAAGCAGACAAACGTCGGTTAGAGCTTCCTCGTATCGTCTACCATCGACAATGATGCATGGACTGGATCGGTTGGGACTCTATTGCAAACCTGACTCTTTGGAACATCAAATAGTTGTAACTTTTCCATGCGGTAAAGCCCAAGGAGTTTCAAGTTTGGTCGGTCAGACAGGTAGCAGGTTCCGGCCTGTTCCACTCCGTTGAATGCAATTTTGCAAGTTATATTTCCGACCAGCTTCAGCACTTCGCTGGGTGCTTCGTGAACAAACTTGTTGCAAGCGCCCCACTTCGGTGCTTCTAAGTGTTCTTGGAAATGATCGTTTTATCTGAGGCCGTATTGAACTGCAGCCGGGTTGGGATTCCCTTGCTGAGCATAGTGATCAATCGGCGGCGTGTTTTAGAATCGCTGTGAAAAGTGGCAAACACCGAGAGTGATTCTGCGTCAGGCTTCCTGAAGTTCCTCCTTCGATAGGACTGCTTCACGTTCCTTGGCCGGGACCGATGGCAAAAGTCTTTCATGTGACCGCGTTTATGGAACTTATCACAAAAGTCTGCTTGAATGGACAGTATCGTGTGAAATGCCATTCACCACAGGACCAAAGTGGTGTAGACGACTTGTTCAGGACTCTGTTGAACGGCTTGTTCGAGCCAGACTTTCTTGTATTGCACAGCACGAGCAGTATCGGCAACGGTGAGGCGACGACGCGCAATCCTCGCGGTGTCGTGCTTCAGCGTGATTACCCGTCCGCATACGCCTAGAAGCGATTTCAAAGTCAAAACTGGATCTTGCTCCAACTTAGCAAGTAATGGATTGCGTAGTTCCACGTCGCGTGGAGACTGTAAAGCACTGGCAAATATGAGACACACGAACTGGTCGACCGTCAAACAGAGTAACGCTGAACGTTCAAATTCACGATTAGCCACGTCTGCTAGTGCCCAAAATCGTCCGTACCCCGCTTACCAATTTTTAGACATTGATAACATCTGCCAAACAAAGACGATGACTCACCAAAAAGTGTCGGTTAGGGTCGCCACTGTTTAGTTGACAGTGATCTCCTTCGAATCTTTGGGCAGGATGTGTTCAAGGATTCTGGTAGGTTCCTTAATACCGAGCTTGCGAGGCGAAAGACGCACTTCCCTGCATCACACTGACGGCTGAACTCAGTCCCGAACATTATTTACGCTGTCACACTTGAGTAAGAGAGGGCCAACACTATTGTGTTCTTGTCTTATAGTTTGCTTGAAAACACGCTTTCGGTAGTTTACGATATTGGTTTTTACTGTTGGAGTAAACCTTAAGAAGTCCAGTTATTTTGTTGGCACTTTCCTTTTCACAGTGTGCTTCCCTGAGTCCCGTGCTCTACCGTCCCTTGATTTTATTGAGTCACTTCCTACTTTTGTGGCCTGTACCATATACCGTGTGTCACTGTGCCTCCGATTCCTTTTTTCTCTTCTTCCTTGTCTGAAGCATATAAACGTCGGCTGGGAACATTCTGCTGATGCTAACGAATTGCCTTTTCTCCTGCATGGGATGAATTTACCCAAGGTGGACTAACCTGCGACGCCAAGTTGGGCCATGACTCACACACTTGAATGAAAACACAATTGCGAAAATGTCAAGGCCGCTGCTCTTGTCGGCGCTCACAACCTCCCGGACACAGGTCCAGTGTGGGTAGCTAGACATGAAAAGCTTGCATCCCAAGCTCATGTGCCATCGAAAAACTGTAAAAGAGAGAACAGGCCACCCCGCTCACGAATGCCCCGACCTTCTTAGACAATGACCCGCCTACCATACTTATAATATCCATGCGTCCAACCCCTAGCACACACTCCATCCGCTTCAAAAGCTAAAGTTCCTACAGCGGTTACTATCCCACACATAATGCGTACTTTGGTTTCCGCGTCAAATCCACCAGCCACACATGACCTAGTCACCACAAGTGCCTCAGCACTGTAGGAAGTCCACTGCATACATCCCACTTCAGCGCAGCACCTCCAGGTCTGCAACCCTGGCGCACCGACGGACGCGCAGCATCCTTCGAAGACACCGCTGCGGAAACTGATCGAAATACCGCACCACGGTTAGCTGCCGTATAGAAGAAAGGAGAGCACCATGTATTTGTTGACCATCAGCTTCATGCCAAAGGTAAGCGGGTGGTTTTTCTACGTTTGTTACTGAATCTTCCGGAATGTCGTCGCTGCCTTAAAGATGCAGCTCGCTATCAGTTCGCTGGTCAGTCGAAACCACACTTCCAAGGTAGGAGAAGTGATGGGTGGTTTCCAGTACTTTAGCATCAATGCTGACTTGCGACAATCTTGCGGGTTGCATCCCACGTGAAGGCTGAAGGTGACAGGCAGTTTTGCTTATGTTGATGGTAAGTCGGACTTTGGCCGCGGTCGAAGCCAGAGCACCAATCGTATGCGGCAACTCATCGGCGCTGTATGCAAACAAGACGCAGTCCTCAGCGAACAGCCACCTACGGATAGTTGTCACAGAATAGCATTCTCGCGCCGAAACGACGGATGTGCGGCATCCCAGTAACAATAAGGTACTTCACACGAACAACGTAAGCATCGGCGGCATCAAAAACGCAAGCCCTCATGGCATGAATCCAAATAGTAAACAGGAGAGGAGCTAAGACACAGCTTATAAATAAATAAATACTTTATTCTCGACTATGCGAGGCACGCCCATGGAGGCATGAGCAGATATGTACAACTGTACAAACACTTTTATGGCAACTGTAACAGTAACAGTGGAAAATTGGTCAAATGTCCATAATAAAATAAATAAATAAATAGTTGATTCTCAGTTTCATAGAGACGTACCAACTTAGGCATGATCGAGGTTTAAAAACAGATGTGTATCACGACGATACATCGGGTTCAATCGTGTGTAGTTGAACCGGTGTCGAGAAGAGTTGATAAGTGAGTCTGGTCGACTTGCCAGTATGTAGTTGTGTGCTGTGACTTTATTCAGTGGCGAGTCACATCCGCCACGTCGCGGTGTTGTTAAACAGACATTTGTGGCTTTTTATAGGGAGAACGCTTGCCAGGCGAAAACCCACCACGTCTCGCAACACTGCCGTAAAGCATTTTGAACATTAATGTTGAACTGGCAAAGCCGCTTGACGAATGGTTTCCCCTTCGGTTTTTCGCGGAGTAATAGCTTCTAATTTCTTCTGTTAGTTGGACGGGTATTTCGATCTGGGTCGCCATGAATTTTGAGGTCGGTGGAGGAGAGGGACATCGCGATTTTTCTTCTTGTTGTATGTCCAGGTGAGCAAAAGTTCAATTTTTCCGTTGTCCAGATTTTTCAGATGTATAATGTATGGGAGTATGAGGATATGTCCAGTTCTCCATACTGGACAAGGGTTATGGTGATTGTAGGTCGGTCCTTTTGGAGTTCTACCATGCTCCATGTAAGTCCTTGTGGGTTGTTACGTCCGTCTTGGGCCAAAACTGTTCCTCAGTCCAATCCCAGATCTCCAAGAAGTCCCGGACCTCAGAGAAAAGGGAAAGTTAGGGACAACCGAGAGAAGACCGCAAGAGCAGGCATGGAGTTGAATATTGTTAATGTCTTGTGTTATAACATTTGGGCTTGAGACAAAAGCATGTACACTGTGCAACAATAATTATGCTGAAAATGGCTTTTGAGTATCCTATGGAATCATTAGCCGTATAGGTGGATTGCTAACGCCTGCGTAGAGACAAGAGCGTTGTACCAGTAAGTAAAGTACGAGTATCCGTTTGTTATGAGTCGATAGTTGCGTGGGGATAGATCAAAGAGTGTTAGAATGTTGGTAGTGATTGTCAGGTGCATGAACAGCACGTAGTTGGTGTAATCCGAGAGGGGGGCATAATAAGCGAAAATAAATAGGTTGCTGCGAGAGAGTCTTAAAGATCAATTGGTGGCAGGGCAGCGGAAGGACTGGATGCAGATATGCTAAAGGAGTAAAGGTTATTGAGATACCTTGTGGCTAATAACAAGCACTGGATCATCGCATATGCATGGGGCCAATGGCCATTAGCTACTTCTGAAGAGAGATGCCGAATTTACGACGACTGACAGATGGTGGCGCTAGAAGTGACTTAGTCGCCAGATGCAGCTATTCCAATCAGACGCTTGGTCACTAGTGTATAACTATAGGGTCGCTGAGTGTAGCTGTAGGCCAGTGAAGGTAAGTGATAGGTCAATAGGCCAGTTAAGCTGTGACGCAAACAATCCGAGAGAATGAAAGTTGTAAGAGGGAGCGAGCTCTGGATATCTGCAAAGTTAAATGGGAGCTATGGCGACTAGCTGCTGCTACGCAGAGATAGTGGCTCTAGAAAAGAATGAATCAGTGGCTGGTGTAGCCATGTCATTAAGACGTTTGACCACTATTGGATACCTACGGTTTCAATGGAGAAATCAGCATGCGAGCGAAGCTTTAAGAAATAGACGGCAAAAGAAAATGAAGGTTGGAGAGTCAGTGAGTGGCTCCTTGTAATCTACATGGAGCTAACAATGACTAGCTGCTGTCAAGAGGAGTTGACGGGCGTAGGACAAACGACACATAACGGCGCGCTAGGAGAGAGAAGAGTGATCACCAATAGAGTTTGGGCTAAGCCTTCAGTTACTAGTGGATCCTACGGTGGCACATAGGTCAACAAACCATCTGAGCTGTGACGCAAGCAATACAAGAGAATAAATATTGTAAGAAGGGAGCGAGCTCCGGATATCCGCAAACTTAAATGGAAGCTATGGCGACTAGCTGCTGTTAAGCAGAGATGGTGGCTCTAGAAAGGAATGAATCAGTGGCTGGTGCAATGTGGTAACCGCAATGTAATCCGAGGTCTGTCCACTCAGCTGCAACCTCACCCGCATACAAACGGGCAGACATACAACTAAACTTCTAAGCTTACTCGGACAGCCAAACTTACATAACATAAGCTGCGATGCCCTGCGTTTCACCTTAGCAAATGCTTTGATCAAATAAACCAACGGCGAGTACAATGGCTGGTGCCGCTGTATGCACTGCTCCCGCAACTGACGAGATGCAGATACCATCTAGATGGCGCTGCGTCCCGAGCGGAATCCACATTGCTCTTCCGCCGGGTTGGGTTCTACAACCTGCCTGACCGCGTGGTTGAGCAGGATTCGGGAAAGCACCTTGCCCACACAACGCAGCGAGCTGATGCCACGATAATTGGTACAACACTGCTTGCTCTCTTCGCCCTTTTAAAGTGGTGGACAAGGGCAACAATCAGTTCAGGAAAGACATCCTCTTCAATTCAGACTTTTGCACCACTTTTTGCATTGCAACCACCAACCTGGGTCCGGTGCGTTTCAATACTTTAGTTGACCTCCCGTAGGCGCCGGCACACTTGCGTGTTAGCAGCTAAGTGGTCGCTGTGTCTTATTCACTCTTAGCGTGTCCACTAAGCACGCCTTCACCTCGTGCTTCTTCAACCCCTACAATGCAGGCCAGCGAAGCTCTAAACGACTGCAAGTGATGGAAATGTGATTTTCTAAGTCTGCATTGTCTGTAGTCTGTGTGCATTTGGCGCCTTACCCACCAGTCAGCAGTGCCGTCAGCGCCCCAAGCTCCGTACAAACTTGGCCTTCAAGGAGTCAAAGAATGCCTTGTGTCTGCGGCGTTCGGCGTAGCATTCCAACCGTTTCGTCTTCACTGTTTATCATGAATTTGTAGTGCAATGGAGGTCTCGAGTCAGTCGCCGTAGGATTCTGCAAAACTCGCTCTCCCCAAGGCACGGGGACCTGCCACATGCAAGTGCATCATCTTTCTCTGACACCAACGCTCAAATCGTCGCAGTGTTCTCGTCAAACCACTCGTGCAGCTTACCATTTGCTTGCCCTACAGCATCTGTCACTTCGGGCCTGTTGTGCCACAAGTTGCACATTGTGGCTGTACATTCCCTGCCACACAGGAGTACAGCCATCGCCTTCTCCACCTTAATACTCTTCTCCACAGTACCGAGGAAGTGAGTGTTAAATTTACGCCGCTTCACGCCACGGGTGCAGTACATAGTTTTACGAGAATAGATGTACCGTTTGGCTCCCACCAATTTCTGCTCAGTGCCAAACTCAGCGCGACGTAATACACGTGTCATGCGCGCTTTACTTATGTCACGCTGAGGTACCTTAATGTAATCGAGCAGGTGAGCGTTACCACTCCGTGTGTGCGTCCAAGTCGCTATATCACTCCACTCAGTGCAAACCAACTGTCGGTAATCGTCAGGCTGTGAGTGGCACACAGTGAGAGCAGCCCGTCACTGTTCGCATTCGATGAACTGATGTCGTGCAGACCAGAGAAGTCGGTCCACACCAATGCATAACGCACAACGCAGGTTGTAACCACCCAGCAGCAATAGCCGGTCAATCCTCCAATAATGGATAACGGGGTATAGAAATAACCCCCAATGTAACCAAGATATCATCATCATACGCATTGGCTAGCGATTAAGAACACCTCAGCTACTGTGCCGCAATACATAGAAAAAAGGGAAAAATGCAACTGGTGCAAGCCGGCTTAGCTGTCGGTAACGGATGGACATCGTTCCGTTGAGCTACCAGCCGGCCGCTGCGCACCAAGAAAAATTACCATGCAAAATTACATAAGGTTAAACAATGAGATCGGGGTTGGAGGGGGAGGCTAAGAAGGATGGGGTGGGACAAAGAAACTCACAGCACGAACTCCACTGAGGTCGGCTCCTAGCAATTTCAACAAGTGTATCCAACCAAACGTGTTCATCGTCTTTCGGACCCCAACCAGGGAGCCGAGACGCTGCAACCGAGGCCAGCGCAGAAGTGAGGGCCTTCATTCCTCTCGACCAAGTCATCGCTTGGCCACCCCTTTTCTTCCATCCACAACCCCGGCACGCAAACAACGCACGTCGTGGGAGTCGGTGGGCTGGCATGCGTAACACGTGGCCGAGCCGTCGGAGACTGATGCGTGAAATAATGGTGCTAAGCGGTTCATTTCCGTTTCCTGCACCATAAACAAGGCGTCGAACACGCTGGTTGCTCACGCGGTGTTCCCACCAGATGTGAGCTAAATCACGAAGGCACCGGTAGTCGAACGTAAGTAGACCCTTCAGGTCCGTTACTTTCAGCGGCCAGGTTTCACAACCGTACATTAAGGTCGAAAGTACAGCTGCATTGTACACTCTACCCTTCAGAGCAAGAGTGAGTCCGCGCCGATGCCATAAGTGCCAAAGGTTAGCAAAAGCGCCTCAAGCTTTTGCTATAAGATTCGTGATCTCATCTTCAATCCAACGGGCGCTGATACAACTTCCCAGGTAGTTGAATTTTTGAACGACGTCCAGCTGATCCCCACCAAGAATCCGTGAAAGAGGCGGTCCAGACCAATCCTGGAGGAACGCTTTGCAATCCGATGGTGCGAAGCAAAGCCCGAAGTAAGGGACAGCTAGTGCTAATCTGTCCAGTGCCGCTTGGCACATTTGTGAACCGTCACAGATTAGGGCAATATCATCAGCATACTCTAAGTCAAGAGGTCTCTCTCCTAAGAGTAGCCCCATACCTTCTAACTCGTGTCCTGTAGACGCGATCTCTATGACTTCGTCAACAGCGAAATTGAAGAGGAAAGGTGACAGCGGGCATCCTTGCCTCACGCCGCTGGAAATATTAAAGGGCGACGACAGCTTGCCGTAAGCCCTCACTCTGCCCGAGCTAAGCGCATATAATGCTCGTATAATATTCACATATTTCTCGGGCACACCTTTCCTGAGTAGACAGTCCCAAAGTGCATGTTTATCCACCGAATAGAATACACCTTTGCTATCGAGGAACACAATAACGGTGGGCCGCCAATGAACGTGACGGTGCTCCAGCAGCTGAAGCAAGGTGAAGATGTGGTCAATGCAGCCACGACCTCGACGAAATCCAGCTTGCTCTTCACGAATCTGGCTTCCACCAGTTCCAGTCAGTCTGTGAAGGATGACAGAGGCAAGCAATTTGGAGGCGATGGAGATCAGATTGATTCATTTATGGCTGCCGCATTCCGAGAATGAGCCTCCTTTGAAAATTTGGACTATGACGGAGCGGCTCCAATCGATTGGGACAGTTTCCTGCTCCCGCAGTTTGACCAGTAACTCCTGTAAATCATCCACAAGAGTAGGTCCACCGAATTTGAAGAGGGCTGAAGGAAGACCATCAGGTCCCGCGGCTTTATTTAACTTTGACCGTTCAATCTCACGTTCTACTTTTGAGCGATTGAGTGGATCAAAGGGACAGCGCAGAGAGCAAGGCGATCAATAGCAGAAGAGAAATCTAACCATTCCGACCCATTACACTGTCGTTCAAAGTGCTCAGCCCAACGCTCCAAGCGTTTTGACAAGTTTTGGATAGGCTGTCCACTCTCGTAACGTATACTTTCACTAACACCAGGTCTTCTGCTGGCCGTTTCCCGTACCAGACGGAATAACTTACGATGGTTACCAAGGGCCGCGGCCATTTCCATCGCTGATGCACGATAAGGCCACCAGGATTCGCGGTCTCTCTTCAGGCTAGCACGGAGTTCCGCTCGGAGCTCCTTGCGAGTTTACTTTGTTCGCTTCCAGCCAGAATATGCTGGCGAGCATCGATAAGCTCCGGAGACTGTGAAGAGATACAATGTCCATGTTGGCGATTGGACATACCACATGAGGATTTTCTTGCTGCTATTAAGAACTGGTGAATATGAGACCAGTGAGCTTCAATTGCATCCGGTGAGCGTTTATCCGACTCGCATGACAGCGTACCTTGATAGGCATTCAGAGCAGCGGGCTTCGCCAGTTGGCTGGTGCCAATGCGCCCACAACATCGTGGTGGGTGTCCGCCAAAGTGCATTTGCATGTCAGCATACACAAGTGCATGGTCGGTGTCCACTTGTGCACCAAATCGAGCGAAGTTCTGGACGCAGCCTCTCCATCGGTAACTTATCGCAATGTGAACGAGTTGCGTCCATAGATGGTTCGAGGCTGGTGGGTGCCAAGTCAACCACCGGCGTGTTCTGTGTCGGAAATTAGTGCTCGCAAGAAATAAACGAGCATCTTCACACAAATGAAGTAACCGCTCACCGTTATCATTACGGGAGCCTACACCGTGCTGACCGCCCAGATGCACTTCATCAGTGGACAACATTCCAACTTGTGCGTTCAGATCTTCCGCCAGCACAACCGTGTCCGTGCTTCTTCTGTGGCTAAGGAGCTCGTTCAGTTGACGATAGAAGTCTTTTACCGAGTCATCGCTAGAATTTGTCGGTGCATAAGCAGCGATGACGAATAGACACCTGTTAGTCCCACGCGACTTCGAAGCTTTTAAAGAGCCAGCCAATCAGACAGCACACCTCCGGCTACTGAATGGAATCCAGCCGACCAGAGTAGCTTCAGCCCGGGAACTCAGGACAATACCAACACCGGTTTGGTCGGTGCTCGAAGCCGCATCGTCACCAAATAGGCGCAATGAGAAAGTGCTGTTAGTGTCACTTGAAGGGGATCGCGGAGTTAGGAAGGGCTCGAATCCTGCAGGTGGGTCTCCGATAAGCAGCAGATATCGATCGAGAGGGTCTCTACTGTTCGAGCATGTGCTGCCTGTTGACCGATCTGAAGCAATGTGCGTTTTTCTTCTCACCCTTGTTCTACAGGATAACATTACCTGCACCGAACACCGCTGAAGACGTACCTGCGACGCTCCCATGGACACGGATTCAATAAAGAACAAAGAAAAACCCGCACTTCATAATCATGGCACACTAAAGAACCTAGGAAACTGATCAATTCAATACAACTCACCTGAGTCGTCCGATTTCGACAGCCCCAACCACTTGTAATGGACTCCGAAGGCGACTACACAGCCATAGGAAACAAATTGGCGTTGCGTGACTGCGAATATCCGCAAGGATAATCGGTCAGATACCATCTTGCCAATGTATATCAACAGCCGGCAGTGTTCCAGGACGTGGTGGGTCTTCGTCTGGCAAGCGTTTTCCCTACAAAAAGCCACAAATGTCTGTTTAACAACACTGCGACGTGGCGGATGTGACTCGCCACTCAATAAAGTCACCGCCCCTAACACATTGGCAAGTTGATCGACACCACATTTACAAGTTCTGTGCATATATTGGCTCTCGCACGAACACGCCTACATATCTGACTAGTGACATACCACTATTCTTAAGTATTTTCCACCCGTTTCCTCATACTTCACTCACTGACCTACATTGCTTACGGGACCTCATCGGACTAGTTCCTCATCAACATACCAAATAAGTGATCTGATCACTATTTTTACCTCTCGCAATCTGTGTACATGGACTACATACAACCTTTGGGCTCTATGGGCCCACACTACTGTCTCCAACTTTACTACTCCCACTGTTGGTGCTGCTTATTCCGCTATCATGTACAATAATGCAATATGCTGATCATGCCCAAAAAGGCGTGTCTCGCTTTGTCGAGAATAAAATATTTATTTATTTATTTAACATTGAGGCATACCAATCTGAAGGATGATCGAGGGCTCCAAATGGAAGCCGATGAACTGGAATTGGCCGCTTGCTTGGACATGGGCCTGTTGATAGTGCAGGAATAAAGCTCCGCATTCACCTGTGAGTTGAAACTATAAAACAAGCGACTATTGAAGCAAGGTGGGGGAGGGCCGAGAATAAGGGATTGAAAACAAGGGGATGAAAGTGAAGCTGGAACGGGACGATAAGGGTGAAAAAGCGCGAGAAGGGGAATAAGAAGACTGGAAGGCTTGAGCAGCAGCATCTAAACCCCTATCCACCCTGGCCGAGGCAGTAGATAGGGCACCGTTGATTATCCTCCGCGGTGGCCAGCGCATCAGAAATTTGTTTGAAGTGGGATTCATTGTATTGCGTGGGCAGGATACTGTCAGGTTGCCCAGGCCTAGACAGGAGGACGATTAGGGTTCTCAACCAAGGCTTTTGGTTCAAAAACCTGTCCGCAATGCAGCGGGTTTGGCATACGACTACAAGGAGTCCGTTTGAAGGAATAAGGAGCCACCCTCATACTAACCCCTAAGGTAGAGGACAAGGAGGCTGAGTTTGTCTGGCCTCTAACCATCGACCAATCTAGTACGAGTGGCTCCGAAGGTGCAAAAGCACCACCCAGTATAGCTCAATGTATCACCGAGGCACACAAACCATCGCATCGCGGTAAGGTCCACCCTCATTGCGATGGTGTAACCAGGAGAACCCATGGTCGGAACGTAGGTGCTAATAAAGTATCGGGATTATCTCCCTCGAGGCGTAGGCGTACAGGCATCAGTCGCGCACTGATGACTGTTGCTTCCCAATGAGCTAGCCATTGAGGTGATCGGATAGTACACTTGTTGTTGTGGTGACGCTGCACTCCAAGCAGAGGTATTGCCAGTACCTGCTTCATGTAAGTTATCTTGTTCAGCTAGCCTGGTCCCACTGAACGCGTCAATACCGATGTCGCAACGCGGTAATTCCATCGCGACCAGTGCAGTTGGTCGCTCGGGGCGTTCACACGAGTCCCGGTCCAGTAATGTGCGCATACTCCAGCGCGCGATGCTGAGTGAGTTGCAAGCAGGCATCCGATAGCAATGGTGTGCAATCGCACGCGCGGTGGAGGTTGTGCTTCGGAGGTTTGCTTGAGGGACCTCACACAAAGCCTTTAGCCTAATAGCTTGGCCCACGAGACTGTGGGTGCTTTGGAAGTAATCTTGAGGTACGCCGTCCGGAGACTTCGGCTCAATAGCCTGGTCCACGAGGCAGACCGGTGCAGCTTCAGCTCGGTAACCTGATTGCAGAGACGGATTATGGTGTGCTTGTGGTCTGTCCCACACCACCTTTGAGGTACGGGAACGATTTATATATGTTTTGCGACCGTATTAGGGTAGGCGAATACGACCACGTCCGGACGCCGGAGGGAGTTGGCACGTTTGCGTCGATTTAACCAGGGGCGGCTTGGATTAAGGCAAGCAGTAGCAACCCACTGAGCACTTGCTGGTGCACTCCCACCGTAAGTGAAAATGTGTGGCGCTCGTGCTCTACGCCAAGCGAGCGGTAAACCTATAACCCGTAGACCTGTTGTCTCCCATGGCTAGGCCTTAAGGAATGGGGGCCATCAACCACTTCCTAAACTCCGAATTGAATGGGGTTGTTCTAGGCTACTGGCAGGTTGCCCACCAGTGACAGAAGAACGACTCGGGTCCGCGACCCTAGACATTGAACAAGTGTACAGCAGAAATGCAGCGGGTCTAGCAAATATTCTGTTCTGTTACTCAAGGGGACTGGTGTTCTGGACTTTAGCAGGGAGAAGGGGCTAACCCAAGTCGCCCCAGCGGTCACCACCAGAAGGCGTCCATGACAAGTGCCCACGGCACAACGACAGGAGCAGCAGCAGGTATGGTTTCTGGCAGGAGCTTGCCGCCGCACACCACAGCGCACCATAGGCTCCCCCACCACTTACACACGCACCCACCTGTCTACATACGCACATAAATCCAGAAGGTTATTTGGTAACTAGTAATCATTCTGTTCAAGCGAGACCATAAATTTTATTATTACCATGATCATACCTTAGCAGGTGTGCCCTGAGCAGACTGAATAAACCACTTTTTATTTAGTTACTAGGATCGGTACACCAAAACGTTGAAGTGCTTCCTCGTCCTTAGTTGTGCAGCACCGAGTGCAGTGATGTGGCGCTTCTGTTAGCGCTGCCGCTATTGGACCGCTTATTGCACGTGCTGCCTCACGGAAGAGCCAAGGATAATTAAATGGACGGAAGGCTTGAAGATCTTGAGCGCGCCACGTATAAGGCCGTTGCTGGGGTGCTTTCTGTAGTGCCTTTCTGGTGTGTCTCAAGCAGTTCAAGTTGGCTTGCAACGGCACAGCGTGCTACCTGTCACGGCATTGTGCTGCAGAATTCGTGACCCTGACCGGTTGTCGTGCGTGCAATGCTAGTGTACACTCGGAAATATACACTGAGCAGCATTGGACCGTAACCTTATTTCAATGGACTAGTTGTATGGTATATCCATATCAGATCGCGTGGCACTGCTATCCTCCACCGTAGCGATAGCGCGCCAAACCCTTAGCTCATATGCGAATAACAGAGGCTTTGTGGTGACCAACTTCGCTTGGTCTGAAAACCTAACCTTGAGTTACGCCGTAGTGGAGTACGGTTGGGTAGGACACGGTGCTTTGAACCCTTATATTCAGATGAGGTTGTATGAAATTTCACCTATCCAGCCCAGGAAAGGCTTACGGATCCACTACTTCTGAAGTTCATAAAGTGGAATGCGGTAAGCCAGGCGGTAATGCTTTCGAGGAATTCTGATGCGTTGGAGGTTCTCTCATACCGGTATGCACGATTCCGATCAGCATACAAGGGCTGTGAAAACATGCTTTTTTCGAACATAGCTTGTGCTGCAAACCTATGTGCTACAGCCGCGGTACGGTTCCTCTCATATAACGCCCCGCCCCAGAGACAATTGCTCTTTCATCACTCCACTCCCGCGTACCGCGTCTTACCTTTGCTGAACTGGTTCACATTTTCTGATACCTAGTTCCTGTATACGGATATTCCTTTCGCAACGCTACTATAAGAAGGCAGACACACACATAAGGCCGTAGCTTTTATATAACCAGTACGAGGTAGAGAGCGTGCTTGGGCTCCAGGTCGCCAACTCCGCGCACTTCCTCCTTTCCGTCTGTATTATTTCTCTCTCTGAGCTTTTCTCCCCTGCCACTCCGAGAGACCTAGATAGAAGGGATAAATAAATTTACCTCGCTAGTCTTATCTCGGTAAAGACTTTGAAGGTACTCCACGTAGGCCCCAAGGCATAGGTGGATAGCCTGGACCATCATTTTGGGAACTCTGTCCCAAGTTCCAGCGGTTTGAACAATTGGGTTTAACTCCTTATCACTATCGGAACATCTCAAAAAGCATTATCGTCCTGCAAGTTTTCTACTTGCTTGCGCTTCTATGGCGTTTTGATCCGTCCACCTCGTCAGTGGAGTACTCCAAGTAGCAGAATCCCCATACTTTTAACGCTATAATCCTATGGATACCTTAGCCACCTCGCCAGTGTGGTCTGCCCTTAATCCTATGCGCACTGGATGTTTAGCTACTATGGTCCGTACTCTGGCGTTCGGTTATACCTGTATTCTGGAGAATGGCGTGTACCTTACCATCTATCCATTCTACTTGTTTGAACAATCGCGTTAAAATCCCTTACCGCCCCACAAAACGGCGCTTCGTTTACTTGTAAGATTCCTAATTACTTGTGCTAATATGGCGTTGCACCTCGTCCAACTCGTCAGTGGATGACTTCCCTTGCAATAGCACGTTAGTGAACTACTTAGTGCAAATATACTATGGATCCATTCCCCACCTCTCCAGGGTGGTCTGCCGATGATCTTATGCCTTTTTTTCTAATATCGGCTGTGACCTTTACCAGAATATTGCTTTGGCCATTGCGGGGACTGCCGCAAGCCCCTTACTCAGTGTTTTATACTGGCTTGAAGAGTTGGAAGCAAAACCAATTTACGTCTGCAATACCTCACAAAAATCTTTAACTCCCTGAAAGTGTTCTACTTACCTATAATGGTACTTCCGCTTGGACCTGTCTACGAAGCCCACTTGGCCCGCGGGTTATCTGTTTGGACAGTTATACTACGTATGATATATCCGACCCTCATTACGCTGAGGTTCTTGCTCACCTACAAACCTGCATCCTAATTTACATAGCACTACCCCGTCCAGTCCTGCCGGTTCCAAACGTTAACGGTGTATCCTGACTAGGTCTCGCTCAGTCGATGAAAAATAGTGTACCTTGATTGCCATTAGCCGTTCGGAATATCGATCGTAACGTAGCATTGCCAATGGCGCATTGCTATTCCACTTGTGGTCAACGGCAGTGTTTCAGGACGTGGTGGGTTTTCGTCTGGCTTGCGGCCTCCATATAAACGGCCACTTTTGTCTGGCGGATGTGACTCGCCACCAAAATAAAGTCAGTGCCCGCTGCTAGACACTGACAGGATCCCGATAACTGTAATCTGTGAACACAATGGCGTATGCACCAAAGATCACTCACTTGGCAACGTGTTTATCCATCATACCATCGGGTTCATACGCTCGCGGAATAATTGAGGTCATTCACCTGAACTATTCGAACCCCGACCCAGCATTGCCATAACGGAAACACATAGACTGCACAGTACTTCCGTACCACACATCTACCTGACTCAAATGGGCATGCCCATTATCCTTGTGACTTTCTTTGATGGCTGCGTAATTTATCTAAAAAACTCGCTCACAGCAGCAACATTTGATAACCCAGTGTTGAACAATGTTCAGGAATCACTCTGGCTAACGATATCTGTTAATCAGCAACAGCTGCTTATGGGATGCATATACAACGCGCCAAACGGCAGTCAAGAAGACCTAGAGCTTTTGACGCTTGCATTTGAATGCGCCGCTGGCCTACCATTTTTAAATAAGCTTATTGGAGGTGATTTCAATCTGCCTTCGATTTCATGGCCAATAGGAACCGCTCACAGCATGAACGCCACTGAGGTCGGCTCCTTGCCATGTCAGCAAGTGTATCCAGCCAAACGTGTTCACCGTCTTTTGGACCCCAACCAGGGAGCCGTGAAGCTCCAACCGAGGCTAGCTCCGAGGTGAGGGCCTTCATTCCTCTCGACCAAGTCATCGCTTGGCCACCCCTTTTCTTCCATCCACAACCCCGGCACGCAAACAACGCACGTCGCGGGAGTCGGTGGGCTGGCATGCGTAACACATTGGCCGAGCCATCGGAGCCTGGTGCGGGAAATAATGGTGCTGAGCGGTTCAGATCCTTTTCCTGGGCCGTAAACAATGCGTCGAACACGCTCTTTACTCACGCAGTGTTCCCACCATATGTGAGCCAAACTGCGAAGGCACCGATGGTCGAACGTAACTAGCCTCTTCATGTCCGCCGATCTTATGGGCCAGGTTTCGCAACCGTACAGTAAGATCGAACGTACCGCTGCATTGTACACTCTACCCTTCAGGGCGAGAGTGATGTCGCGCCGCCGCCAAAGGTGGCGAAGGTTAGCAAAAGCACTTCGAGCTTTCGCTATACGGTTCGTGATTTCGTCTTCGATTCCAAGGAAACTGATACAACTTCCCAGGTAATTGAATTTCTGAACGACTTCTAGCTGATCCCCACCAAGGGTCAGCGCAGGAGGCGATCCCTGCCAATCTTGGAGGGGCGCTTTGCACTTCGATGGTGCAAAGCAAAGCCCGAAGCGGCTGACAGCCAGTACTAATCTGTCCAGCGCGGCTTGGCACGTCTGGGAGCTGTCACAGATGAGGGCAATGTCGTCAGCATACTCCAAGTCAAGAAGTCGTTCTCCTGGGAGTAGCTCCACACCTTCCAAGTCATGTCCTGTAAATGCAAACTCCATGACTTCGTCAATAGCGAAGTTGAAGAGGAAAGGTGACAGCTGGCATCCTTGTCTCACACCGCTGGAGATTTTAAAGGGTGGCGACAGCTTGCCGTAAGCCCTCACTCTGCCCTTGCTACGCGCATATAATGCTTGGATAATATTTACATATTTCTTGGGCACACCTTACCTGAGTAGACAATTCCAAAGGGCTCATCGATCAATCGAATCGAAGGCACGTTTGATGTCGAGGAACACGACTACGATGGACCGCCAATATGTGTGGCGGTGCTCCAACAACTGACGCAAGGTGAAGATGTGGTCAATGCAGCCACGACCACTACGAAACCCAGCTTGCTCTTCACGAATCTGGCCTTCACGAGCGCCAGTCAGTCTGTGAAGTATTCTGGAGGCGAGTAATTTGGAGGCGATGGAGATCAGACTGGTTGCCGCATTCCGAGCGCGAGCCGCCTTTGAAGATGGGAACAATAACGGAGCGGCTCCAGTCGGTTGGGACAATCTCCTGCGCCCACAGTTTCACTAGTAATTCATGCAAAGCATCCACAAGAGCAGGGCCTCCGAATTTGAAGAGGGCTGGAGGAAGATCATCTGGTCCCGCGGCTTTGTTCAACTTCAACAGTCGGATCTCACGTTCGACTTCTGAGCGAGAGGGTGGATCCAAACGGACAGCCCACGGAGCAGGGCGATCAGTGACCGGCGAGTCGGACAATTCTAGCCGATTAAATTGCTTTTCAAAATGCTCAGCCCAAAGCTCCAAACGTTTTGACAAATTGTGGATAGGCTCTCCACTCTCATCACAAATTGTTTCACTAACACCAAGTCTTCTGCTGCCCGTTTCACGTATCAGACGGAATAACTTACGATGGTTGCCAAGGGCCGCGGCCATTTCCATCTCTGAAGCACGATGAGACCACCAGTATTCGCTGTCTCTCTTCAGGCTAGCACGAAGTTTTGCCCGGAGCTCTTTGCGAGTTTCATTGTGTTCGCTTCCAGCCAAGATATGCCGGCGAGCGTCGATAAGGTCCAGAGACCGAGAGGGGACCCAATGTCCATGTGGGCTTTTAGACATACCACATGAGGATTTGTCCACTGCTTGTAAGGTCTGGCGAACATGTGACCAGTGACCATCAATTGTCTCCGGTGAGCGAGTACTCAACTCGCATGTCAGCGTACTTTGATACGCATTCAGAACAGCTGGCTTTGTCAGTTGGCTGGTGTCAATGCGCTCACAGCGTCGTCGTGGGCGTCCTCCAAAGCGCATCCGCATGTCGGCACATACAAGTGCATGATCATTGTCCACACATGTGCTCCAAATCGAGCGACAATTCTGGATGCAGCCTCTCCAGCGGTAACTAATAGCAATGTGATCGACCTGCGTCCAAGGCTGGTTCGAGGCTGGTGGGCGCCAAGTCACCCTCAGGCGGGTGCTGTGTCGGAAATTAGTGCTCGCAAGAAATAAACGAGCATCTTCACACAAATGAAGTAACCGCTCACCGTTATCATTACGGGAGCCTACACCGTGCTGACCGCCCAGATGCATTTCATCAGCGGACAACTTTCCAACTTGTGCGTTCATATCCCCCGCCAGAACAACAGTATCCGTGCTTCTTCTGTGGCGAAGGAGCTGAGTCAGTTGGCGGTAGAAGTCGTTCTTTACCGAATCATCGCTACAGTTTGTGGGCGCGTAGGCAGCGATGATGAATAGACATCTATTAGTTCCGCGCGACTTCGAAGCTTTAAACGAGCCAGAAAATCGGAGCGCACACATCCGGCTACTGATTGGAATCCAGTCAAACAGAGCAGCTTCAGTCCGGGGACTCAGAGCAATGCCAACACCAGCTTGGCCGGTGCTCGAAGCTGCATCGTCACCGGATAGGCGCAATGGGAAAATGCTGGTTGCGTCACCTGAAGGGGATCGCAGAGTGAGCACAGAACTCGAGTCTTGCAGGCGGGTCTCTGATAAGCAGCAGATATCGATCGAGAGGGTCTCCAATGTTCGGGCAAGTGCTACTTGTTGACCGATTTGTAGTAGTGTGCGTACATTAAGGCATGCCAATCTGAAGGAAAATCGAGGGCTCCAAATGGAAGCCGATGAACTGGGCTTAGCCGCTTGGTTTGACATGGGCTTGTCGACAGGAGAGGAGTGACGCTTCGCGTTCACATGTGAGTTGAAACTAGAAGATAAATGCCTAGCAAAGCATGTTGGGGGAGGGACAAGAATCGGGGGTTGAAAACTGGGGGATATAAGTGAAGTTGGAAGGGGACGGTAAGAGTGAAAAAGCGTAAGATGGGGAATAAGAAGGCGGGAAGGCTTGAGCAGTAGCATCCAAACCCCTATCCACTTTGCTCGATGCAGCAGATAGGGCACCGTTGATTATCCTCTGCGGTGGCCAGAGCATCAGAAAGCATTTTGGGGAAGGTTTCATTGTATTGCGTGGGCAGGATACTGTCAGGTTGAGCAGGTCTAGACAGGAGAACAATTAGGGCCCTCAACCAAAGCCTTTGGTTCAAAAACCTGACCGCAAGGCAGCGGGTTTGGCGTTGGACTACAAGGAGTCCGTTTTAAGGAATAAGGTGCCACCCTCATTCCAACCCCCAACCTGGAGGACCAGGAGGCTGAGTTTGTCTGGCCTCTAACCATTGACCAATCTGGTATGAGTGACTCTGAAGGTGCAAAAGCACCACCCAGCATAGCTCAATGGATCGCTGAGGCACACAAACCATCGCACCACGGTAAGGTCCAGCCTCATTGCGATGGAGAGTTCGGTGCAATCGTTGTCATTCAAAAGCTCCGAAGGTTCGGTGCCTTAGCAAGGCATGCTTCATGGCAAAGTGGCTGCACGGGTGGTGTGTAGAATTCTGAGGACTGCGCCGGTGTGAAATGGTGGGCTGTGACGTTCTTTAGTGTCGAGCCACCTCCACCATGTCGTAGTGTTTTAAGCGGATATTTGTGGCTTTTTACACGGAGAACGCTTGCCAGAAGGAAATCCACTACGTCCTGAAACACTGCCGTAGGTTTCGTTGAACTGTAGTGCAAGCTGGTGATGCATACTAAAGACCGATTTTGCTCCCCGTTATTCGCAGCCGATTGACGGGCGTTTCTTCGCTGGTTGCCCGATTAGGCTATTCATGCTCTGAACGTGTTAGTTGAAACCGGTTGAAGATACACAAGGGTCGTATAGAGGGATGAGTGGTAAAAGTGCGTAAAAACGTGGTTTATAATGGCTGGCTTCTTCTTCTTCCGTATACTTGTCCGGGTTGTGCGGAGCATGTCCAGCTATTCAAGCCGGGATTTTCATGGGGTGGTGAGTACAACGGGTTCTTGTGGCTAAACACGTTCACCCCAGAGGAAGGGCCCTCCTTTTTCCAATGTGGGATGGTTATGAAGCAGAACACCGCACGCGTACACAAGGGTGCAATGAGTAAAAGTCATATTCAGGTTATGAAAACAAATTAGGTCATCAGCACACAAATCGTAACGAGGAATTAAATACGGCAGTTATTGTTGTTTAAACTAGCTGTTCCTCTGCCAAAGCCAATATTTAATGATTGACGGTGGGGCCGCCAATCTGAAAGTAAAAGAAAAAAGGCCAATGCACGTTAGCTTGCTGCCACCACAACCTCCTCCCTACTGAGAAGAGTCGCCCACGGCACTCTAATTATAGGCCGATACGCGGACTCTTTGGTTGTCATCTGCACTTCTGTTAGCACATCCGTCTAGTCACCGACGGTTAATGGAAGCTAATCCAGTGGAGTGAGATGTGTACCATGCGTTGCCAATTAAGACGACTGCGATGAACAAACACTGAGCTGTTGGTGCTTGCGCTTTGTCTGCAGACCTGACATGTAGAGAAAGTAAGTACTTTAGCGACCATGGATGGACTAGACCAATCAGCGTGCAGTTTCAGTGCAGCACACTTGAATGCGTTTGGTTGTTGGAAGTTGAATTTTCTAGGATGAAGCGGTTAACCAAGCACCTTCTTGTTATAGTACTTCTTTTGACGTCCACCGACAGCTTCTGAGTGCTCTCACGCGAGCAACTTAGCTCAGACCAGGTTCCGATGTAGCAGAATGGATTAATCTGTGGCAGCGAGTGAATCAGCAGTCGCAGGTGGTACAGTCCCAATCGCCAATATCATTTCATGCCCGGTTATCGTGATTTGTGGAGCGTTGCCAGTAGACGAGTGAACGCTGTTGCGAAGCGACAGAAAGCACCGTAGAAGCGACATGTCCAAACCGCGGCTGCTGTGTTCCTCTGTGAACGCCTGTAAAGGCGCCTTCTGTGACCTTTTAGTGTGTTTTGCTTGCCGGTTGCTCTGTGAATGGTAGGCTGTGGTTCGACGCTTCGGAATGCCTAATATTTGGCCAAGTCATGCCATTACAAGCTTAATAAATTTGAACCAAGCTCTGACTGGAGTTGCTCAGGAGCGCCTCAAGGTAAAATCCACTGGTCACCCACAAGCTGAGTTCTGGATCTGACCTCATTGAACAGGGTTGTTATGGCCCCCAACCATTGGTAATGTACCCGACCAAAACGAGTACCCGTTGGTTACCCCAGGATGTTTAAAGCAGGTGTCCAACAGCGTTCCCACCTATTGTTTCAATGGAATATCCGCTTACCACAAGCGGAAGGTGACCTACACATACTTAAGGTTGCTTAAAGCGGATGGGGTGCGGGCATTCCTTGCAGAAGTTCGCGATAACACGACCCCACTGGGCCCACCAAGCTGCAGTCTTCACGCTTGCGCTAAGTTCAGTTACACCGCCTGCCCCAACTCCGTATTTAATGTTTTCATTACTCGCTTTAGCATAGACTGCCGAACGACAAATGCCTTGGCTTAATTTAACCCGAAATGACAGTAAATTACACTGTCTAACAACTGAAGCTATGGCCAAAGGGAACACAAGCAGTGCGTTTCCCCGATAGACGCAGTCGTTACTGATTTCATTGGTTTCAAGCATCCCTGCTGTAGAAGCACCTAAATCTACCATGTCGCGGGGTTTGTAAGGTGGGCTAATGCATACCACTTTGAAGCTGAAGGTTTTAAGAACACATGCGCAAGTTCCGAAAGAAACATGGCAGACAGTCCCTATGTGATCCAGGCGGCCGGCGACACGGAAATTTTACCTTACTGCGTTGCTTACCGAAAGCATTGAAAATTTAAAATATAAGGCCTACTAATGTTCGTGCCGGCGTACAATTTATCCTTCAGATACGAGTAATTCCCGCAACCAATTGTTTGCCTGATAATCAGTACGGGCTTCAAAGTACCGACCCAAAAAGCAAGTTTGAATATGTCTAGCGACTGTGACCACAGCATGCATCGCTTACTGGTTATGCAATAGTTTCGCTCCTTCATCGTCAACTTGCGGCCGAAGTAAGCGAACACCGTATTACATACCATCCCCTGAGCCCTGCGCTAGCACGGCTTGTATCCCAACTTCGCTGAACTCAGTGTCCAATTGGTATGGATTTGGTTGCGGTGAAACATCCGAAGGACAAGGCCCGGAAAGCTTGTCATGGAACGACCTTGCTCAGCGAATGGCTCCTTGCACTAAGGGCTCTGGTGGAACGATTGACCTATCCCGGTACGTTGGTTTAATGTCGCTTCTAAACCCGCATAGCTTTCCACGAGGCGTTCGAAGTTCGAATCATTTCCACCGACTCGTGGTGTTCCAAATCCACAAGTCCTGTATTTTGGAGTGGTCTCGCTCAATAGTTCACTGATCACGTGTCCTAGGTAGGTAACCTCGTTCTTCAGTATATTGCAGTTAGAAGCATTCAACTTCAACCCTGCAGTACAATGGTACTGCAGTACTGGTTTTAAATTGGTAAGGTGTTCATCGAGAGTACTTTAATTATCTATGACCTCATCCAGCTAGCCAAGACCTACGTTACGTTGCAGATCTCTGAGTACGATAAGCATCAATTAATGTAAAATCGCTGGAAAATGGACATTCCCAAACGGTCACGTTTGAAACTCATGTAAACCCGCGCCAATAGTAAAAATTTATCTACGTATATGGAATGTAACCAAACTTGCTCATATTCCTAGGCGAAGTCCAAAGTAAAAAAACAGGTGACGCCATCTATTAATTCCAGCGGGTCTTCAATGCGCGGTCGCTGAAAGGAATTCTCCAGTGTAATTTCAGTAGGATTCCGGTTGTCAAAGCCATGTCCATTCTTCCATCCTTCTTATCGCATATGCAATGGGTACAGCCTACTGAAACGCTCAAAGGAAGTATGAAGTTCTCTTTCAACAGCTGCTCCATTACTTACTATAGCTCATGATCACACAAAAGGGGGCGACGCCTGAGTCTTTGCATTAACGACGGAGCATTTCTCGTTTAAATCCATTGTCTGAGTGCGCTAGTGCTCTTCAACTAGGTATTACTAGTGAACGCGTGCTCGTGTAAACGCAGTAAATTCTCCACTTACAATATGCGCAATGGCAGGGCTAATAGAAGAAAACAACTTTGATCGCTCTTTCAAGGCCCACAACGCAAGCAATTAAAACAAAATGTTCTCATAGATGCATATCCGTGGTTTGAGGTTTAGAGGACGTAAAGTGCCACGCAACCTCAAAACTCCAGGATGAGTTCGAAGTGGCATGCACACCTACCCATAAACTGGACCCAAAATTGACTCCCACTGTTTGCTGGAATTTGTAACTTTCATTAGAACGAAGCTTCTGCTAGATCAGAGAATCTACTGCAGCAACGCCGCGAGGTAGCATGGCTATTCCGTTCGCCACTCTGTTATGACGCCCGTGACAAATAACTACTAAGCAAGACAAAGAAAATTTTAAAGTTTACACATCATACCGGTATCGATTAGGGAATGCAAGCGCACGGCGTTAACTTCTACATCAACAGTAGGTTAGTTAGGGGAACTTAAAAGAGGCCAAAGGTTTACAAGGAAGATCCGACACACAATTGGTCGTTCATTAGTTGGTTGGTTGCGCCTTTGGAAGTTACGAGGCATAATTTTGACGTTCCATCAGATTAATTCTGGCACATAGAACATTGAAGTAGCTAAGAGTGTAAACGCTGATCTCGAAGCCTCGGTGGGGTTAAGTCCGCTTAATCGTTCGCCGCAAGCGACTAAAGCCATAAGCTTGCCAAACTTCCGCGTAAGGTTTATGCGAAGTGACACCTCTTTGCGTGAAAGCCACACAAAGCACGCTTAATCTTTCGGGGATCGCAACTAACGCGTACATTAGTGCGACAGGTGTTAAGGCCTTACGTAAATCGCTCCAAGATGAAAAGCCTTCCTTCACGGATTTCGCCGGGAGGAACTTTGCAGACAGCACTCAGTGTTTGCACAAATAAGCTTTGGTTGATCTAGCTTTCCGGTGAAACCAATTCCAGTAGAGTGCTGGCGGGGATGACTTGGGCTTGTCAGAAAATGTCTGCTAGTTGATTCCGAGCTTGTTATAATGCAAATCCCGGTAAACTTAAGTAGATAACAGAAGATCTTGAATCCTGTCGCTGAAAGAATTCACTATAACCGTGCTTTTGTGTTCCTCTGGAACACAGGCAACGGACGTTTCTGTGCACAGAAGCGAGTCGCGGAAATTTCTGTCGACGTCAAAACAGTTGGGGGCGGAGAGACAAATGGCAAAGGCTGAATTCAACCGGTGGCTGTCCATACTGCGATGCAGCGAAAAACACCAGTTCCTTGTTCTTCCCGTTTCGCATGCTGAATGCCATGACGATATACGACCTTTCTCACCAAACACACTATTGTAAATAATCTAGGAAGCATTCAAACGCTGCGTTGGCTAAGGAAAAATGGATAAGAACGGGGTCCGGCGGCAATAACCACTACAGTAGTCAACGCTCCTGAATAAAGTCGTGAGCAGAACACAACGTGCGCACACGGACGCGTACTTGGAATATTTCAAGATCGATTTGTTAAAAGAAACCAGGTCATCTGTACACATAGCGGACTGAGCAATACAAAGACTGCCAATTATAAATAAATAAATAAATATTTATTCTCGACTATGCGAGGCACGCCAGTTGAGGCATGATCAGGTATGTACAGCTGTACAGACAATTTATGGGAACTGTAGTGACAGTAGAAAATTGTTCAAATGTCCATGCATGGAACTGTGCGATGGTGAACATGCGAAAGAACGATTTGTTTGGACATAATCGCTCTGCCATATATCGCAGTCATACCTCAAGTAATAATAGATGAAGAATCCTGAGTGATCCCTTGGAAGATAATTGAAGTGCAAGCTATCCAGTATGATGATTCTAATTGAGCTGCCAGTGTGAAGTTATGGGCTGTGACTTTATTCGGTGGCGAGTCACATTCGCCACGTTGCAGTGTTGTTAAACGGACATTTGTGGCTTTTTATAGGGAGAACGCTTGCCAGGCGAAAACCCACCACGTCCTGAAACACTGCCGCCAATCCATTGAATGGCAAGCTGTAACTGGCTATGTTTCTTGTTGAACGTTCTTTTGCTCCGTTATTCGCAGTCAAGTTGCGTCCCATTTTTCTGCTGATTGATGCGCTATGCGAGCGGCCATTGCGTGCCTGGGTCCTCTCCTGTTCCAGATCGGTAGGTCAGGAACTAAGCATTCTTTCTGGATATGATGTGTTGATCATCTGCAGAACCACGTGAAGTCTCGAAGAATATACGTTGAAATATGTTGAAGTCTTGGAGGACAGGATAGGTTCCGAAGAAAGAATCGCAGATCCCCCGGGGTATGTAGTGAAATTGATTAGAGATTGTGGTAACCACGGCCATTTGAGCGGTCAAAGCGGATTGAAGAGCTTAGAATGACCGATTGTTCAAGCTTTGTCTTGGCAGGAGAATGTGCCTTCCGTAGTCGAAAGTCCTCCAGTCAAGAGATATGTGGAATAGGTATTGTTAGCTAAACTGGACTCAGTGGTTCATGCCGCGGAAGAATTGATTGATTTGTCCAGTTAGTAAGTTGTAAAAAAGTTGATAATTTTCCGCTCATGTCCAGGTAGAGGAACTGTGTGCCTTGGATTGTTTTTGAAACGGAGGACAATTCCTTGGGTGCGTGTCGCCGTACCTGTGACAGACTCGGGAGAAAAAGGAAACGAACAGAGACAGCCACACAGACAGAAGAAAGGAATGCATCTGGAATGCAGTCAACCAATTGCGGCGATGCCTGAACTATTGTACCACTATGCATGTAATTGTTATTTAAATATCGCATATACACGTATATCATAAGTGGTGAAATACGACAAGGATCGAGCGGAACACCGATCAGTAAAGAATGAAAGATTGAAGATGAAGCAGGAGTGATTGGGGAGGGGTCAGAAAGCAAAAGAGCGTTTAGATGAGACTGGATAAGTCAGCAAGATGTAGCTAGGCAGTCAAATTAAAGTGGGGATAACAGTAGTGAATGTCGCGAGAAAATAAATTTGCGGGACTACAGAGGCTATATAAAAAGCCCGTTAGCATATCAAACGAAGCTCTCAGGCTGAGAGACAGGGTGTGTTGTGACTGCACAGCCTAGAACACGTGTGTCTCTGATTTCTGGAAACAGTCAGAAAATAGGAGACTGGTCAGACGAGGCTAGAGTGGAGCCAGGCCCGAAGTGTTATCCGTCCAATGGATAAAGGAAGGCAGTCAGAGTGCGAAAATGAAAGAATGTAATCGTGAAGGAGACACTTAAGGGGAAGTGGAAGAGCCTACAAAAATCTCGAGGTGTTGCGAACGGACCTTTGGACCAGTCGATGGTTCAAAAGTATGGGCTCAGTGTTCGGAAAGCAGGAGACCATGGAGATGAGATGAGGATATCGGCTCATGGAGAGAAAGCCGTATTATAAATGTCAGAAAGTTAACAGAGCGTCAACAGGATAGAAGTGTTAAAGATAAAAGCGGATTTACTAGTGATGAATCATGAGCAGCAGTGCTCTAAAGTCATCGAAATCCTCTGACCTACAACCAATATTTAATGATTAATGGCGGGGTTGCCAATCTGAAAGGAAAAGGAAGGCCAATGGGAGGTACATTATTGCAATTACATAGTAATGCCTCGGAGAGGAGGAAACAGGACTTGTGTGAAATGTCCAAGAGAATACCGCGTTGTAGGGTCAACTCAACAAGATGAATCTCGTTAGTGATGGCACAACTTATATCGTGGCTGTATATTACGTACGTTTATTAGTATAGCTAAATAACTAACAAGTTTATTCGCCACTACGAAAGCACACCTGCGCATGCATGAGCATTGTAATCGTACACAAATTGCTCAGTTAATGTACAATGGAACAATGTAATTGTCACATATTGATGTATGAAGGTATGCATACGTGTATGCAGGCGTGCGTAGCTGTGCTTATGGGATTTGTAAATGCATTCTTGCAATTTCGATCGTGGAGGTTTATGTCGCTAACGGTAAGGGAAGGCTCGCTATCTGTAGACCCGAAGCGGTTTTCCGGATAATCAGCAAGCAGTGACTTTAGTTGGTGGCGAGCAGCAACCGCCACGTCACATGGTGTTATACAGATAATTGTGCCTTTCCACAGGTGGACCGCTTACAAGGCGAGAACCTCACCAAGGCCTGAAACACTGACACTGAACTATTTGCTAGAACGGCGTAAATAAATAAATATATAGTTTATTCTCAAATTTGTCGAGACACACCAAGCGAGGCCTGATCAATATTTACATGCAATATTGCTTCGCAACAAACACGTTGCTATGAGTGTAGTCGGCAGAAAGCCGAAGGTTGTACAGGCCGCGGAAATTGTGTGAGTAGTCATGAGGGATAGAGGCTTCAATGAATGACGTAACGTTTGATTCTAGCGCGCGTAGTTTAAACAGTCAGGGCAATACATGTGTAATAAAAACGATATATATAGGCATGATGTAACTTATTTTTGCAAGTGTCAGGGCAATATTGAATAATGATTCTGGTCGACTTGCCAGTAGGTAGTTCTGGGCAGTGAGCTTATTCGGTGGCGAGTCACATCCGCCACGTCGCAGTGTTGTTACACGGACATTTGTGGCTTTTTATAAGGAGAACGCTTGCCAGGCGAAAACCCACCACGTTCTGGAACACTGTCAGAAATTTGTCGGTGCACTAATATACAACTGGCAGACCAGGTTGTCGACTGATTTCACACTCAGATATCCGCAGTCAAACGACCATCAATTTTCTCTGTTATTTGATCAGGTATCTTGGGCAAGACCGCCATAATGGTTGAGGCGAATGGAGGATGGGGGCTTCACGGAGAATCGTCTTTGTGGGTATCCAGGTGGGCAAAACGTTAGTTCTTTGCGTCTGGAGTTTTCCGGAGTATGTATTTTCTTTTAAGGGGTACGAAGTTCTCGAGTCCAGCTATCACCACTGGACAACGGTCATGGTAGTGAGTGCAGTTGTAGCTGTTTGTTGTACAGCCATGTGCTTCATAGGTCCTTATTGGCTGTCCTGTCCCGGACAAAAGCGGTTTCTCGGTCCTATCCCAGATCCCCAAGTAGTTCCGGACCTCAGAGAAAAGGGAAGGTGAGAGACAAACAAGGCCGCAATGAACAGGCGTGGATACAAACATTGTTAAACTCCTACGTTATAACATTTAGAGTGGAATCAAATGATGTACAACGTGCAGCAATAATTTGGCTGAAAGTGTCTTTTGAATGTTTTTCGAAAGCAGTGGCCCTATAAGTTAGTTGCTACAATCTACAAGGAATACAGAGCGTTTTGCCATTAAGCAGAAACGCAGTATCAGTTTACTATGATGCGACTACTGCGTGGAAAGACACAAAGCAGAGTTCAGGGACCAGCGGCGTTTGAATGGTAGATGGACGGCTTGTGACCAGCCTACATCGAAAAAAACTCAAAGGTCAATTGGTGGTAAGTCAGCGGATAGATAGGACACAAACGCTGCGTAAAAATTATCGGATGATCAAGACAGAAAGCCGACGGTTGTTCAGATAGCCAGCAAATGCTTATTATACGTAACGCCATATAGTTGGTATCCACTCTGTAATGTTATATATGATTACAATAACCTAAAAATAGAACACGCGGGATTTAGGTATTGAACTAATATTACGTATGATAGTTGTACGTGATATATGTCTAAAAAGTGGCGGGAGAGCCTAAGGTGCGCTGATGCTGGTGGTGGCTAGATCCTGACAGATGGTCTACTCACTGCTGCTACTGTTGTGTCATTTGATCATGTCCTGGGCGCCTCCTCGTGGCGACCGCTGGGTGGGATTTGGGTTTCGCCCTTCTCCCTGCTAAGATCCAGGAAACCAATCCGCGTGAGTCAGTGAACTGACTATGTGCTAGACCCGCTGCCTTTCGGGTGTTCATTCACTCAAAGGCTTTGGCTGAAGGCCCGAGTCGTTCTCTTGTCTGATGTGGGCGCCCGGCCAGTATCCTAGTCCATCCTCTTCGGAGGTTAGGAAGTGGTCGATGGCTCACTTTCCGTAAAACCTAGCCATGGGAGACAACAGATCTACGTGTTATAAGCTCACAACTAGATTGGCGTAGAGCATGAGCGCCACGCATTGTCTCTGACGGTGGGAGTGCACCTCTGGGTGTTTAATGGTTTGTTACTGCACGCTTCAAGCCAGGCAGCCCTTAGTCAAATTGGTGCAAACCCACTAAAACCCACCTGCGTCTGGCCGTGGTCGCAGGTGCATATCCTACTACGGTCGCAAAACATATGGAAAAAGTTCCAGAATCTTCAAGGTGCGCGTGACGCACGCCTAGCGGATCCCAATCTGTCTCTGCAATCACACTCCCGAGGTGGATCTGCTCCCCACTTCCTTGCGGGTCAGGCTATTGAGCCAAAGGCTCAGAGTGGAGTCCCTCAAGCAAACCTCCGAAGCGCAACGACCACCTCTCGTGCGATTGCCCACCACTGCAATCGTAAGCCTGCGCGAAAAGCACTCAGCATCGGATGCTGCAACGTGTGCACAATACTGGATCGGAACTCCAGCGAGCGCCCGGAGCGACGCACTGCCCTGGTCGCGATGGAACTGGCGCGCGACCACATCGATATTGCGGTGCTCAGTGAAACCCGGCTCGCTGAGCAAGGTAAGTTGCATGAAGCAGGTGATCGCTACACATTATACTGGGTGGGCAACGCCGCCTCAGCACCACGTAAACATGGGGTCGGGTTTGTAATATCCGATCGCATCCATGGCCAGCTGGTGGGTGAACCAACGGGCATCAGCGCGCGACTGATGACTGCTCGCCTACGACGCGGAAGAGGTAAGTTTGCTATTTTTATAAGCATGTACGTTCCGACCATGTGTTATCCTGATGACACGCGTGATCAATTCTACACTGAGTTATCCTCCGTGATACGGTCTATGCCGAGGAGCGACCGACTATTTCAGCTGGGTGATTTCATCGTGCGCTTTGAGTGTGATGCAGCAGCTTGGACAGATGTTATCGGTGCGCATGGCATTGGCTCAGCGAATGCGAACCGTGCCAGGCTACTCTCACTGGGTGCCACTCAGGGTATGACGATCACGACCACTCGGTTTGCACTGAGTGCAAATGATATAGCAACTTGGACGCACCCACGGAGTGGTCACGCCCACCTGCTAGACTATATCATCCTACGTCAGCGTGATATGTGTGGAGCGCGCGTAACAGGTGTACTGGGTGGAGCTGGGTGTGGCACTGATCACAAGTTGGTGCGGAACCAAACTGTACATATATTTTTGTAAATATATGTATTACACTCCCGCCGTGAAGCGGCGTAAATTTAGGCTTCTCTCCCTCGGTACTATGGAGCAACGTATTGCACTGGAGAAGGTGATGGCTGCACGCCTGCATGATGTGGAATTCCTAGCCACGGTAAGCGACCTGTGGCACCACATTCGCGACCAGGTGACAGCTGCTGCCGAGGAGACCATCGGGCGCGCAAATTGTAAGCGGCTTGATTGGTTTGATGAGAACACTGCGACGGTTGGCGCGTTGGTGTCGGAGAAGAATGCCACATTGGCTGCACATGTGGCAGACACCAGTGATTTGGAAAAGAGTAGTCAGTTTAGCAAACTTCGACGGCAACTGACCCGAGAGTTCCGTCGCATTAAAAATCCGCCGTGGGTGGAGAAGGCGAAGCAGCTGGTATGCTCCGGCGAAAGCCGCCAACACATGTAATGCTTTGACTCCTTAGAAGGCGGTGTATGGACCAGTATTGGATCCGCTGAGGACACTGATCAATGGTAGTTCAGACGCTACCTGCACACAGACTGCAGCCAAAATGCAGATCTGGCGAAAAAACTTTGATTGTCTCGTAAACAACCGTTCAGAGATCGAATGGTCTGCATTGAACAGTCTCAAGCAGCACGATGTAAAGGTGAATCTGGCGGACACGCCGACACTGGTTGAGACGCAGAGAGAAATTGCTCAGCTGTTAAACGGCAAGTGTGCTGGGGCCGACGGGATCCCACCTGAGTTATTGAAACATGGCGGACCCGCGTTGTTGGCTGAGCTGCACCACTTGGTGCAACGTGTGTGGATTGAGGAGGAGGTGCCTCCTGAGCTGAAGGATGCCCTTGTGCTACCACTGTACAGGGGCAAATGTAGCAAGCAATGTTGCACGAATTGTCGTGGCATCAACCTCCTGAGTTGTGTGGTCAAGTTGATTGCCCGAAGCTTGCTCAACCGCCTCGTCAGTCAGGTTGTGGAACCTAACGTGGCGGAAGAGCAATGCGGATTCCGTTCTGGTCGCAGCACTATAGATACAGTGTTTGCGGCTCGTCAGTTGCGAGAGAAATGCAGAGAACAACCCCAGCTATTGGACCCGCTTTTTGTTGATTCCCCCGAGGCATTTGATCCGGTGAACCGCGAGGCATTG
This sequence comes from Dicrocoelium dendriticum, assembly GCA_944474145.2. NCBI lineage: Eukaryota > Metazoa > Platyhelminthes > Trematoda > Plagiorchiida > Dicrocoeliidae > Dicrocoelium > Dicrocoelium dendriticum. Next base: position 25,601,074 of record OX104064.1, read on the forward strand.
TGGCTGGTGTTGGTTAAGTTTGGTTGCCCGCGTAAGTTTGTAAGTTTAATTATATATCTGCACAGTGGTATGCGACCGATGGTGCGGCTGAGTGGAAAGACCTCAGATGATTCCGCACTTGTCTCTGGTGTGAAGCAAGGCAGTGCTTAGCTCCTGCCCTGTTTAATATATATCTTCATGCAATGTTGTCCTGTGTTTTTGATGCCACTTATGCTTACGGTGTTCGTGTGGAGCACCGTATTGATGGTGGGTTGCTGAACGTTCGTCGTTTCGGTGCGAGAACTCTAGTCTGTGAGACAACTATCCGTACGTTGCTGTTTGCTGACGACTGTGCGTTGTTATCACACAGCGCGGATGAGTTGCAGCACATGACTAAGGTTCTCGCTTGGGCATCTACAAAATTTGGGCTCACCATCCACACAAGCAAAACCGCCTGTCTCTTTCAGCCTTCACTGGAGGTGCAATCCGTAATGTTGCCGCAAATCAGCATTGGTGCTGAAGTATTAGAAACCACCTCCCGCTTTTGCTACCTCGGGAGTGTGATGTCGGCTAATCAGCAGCCACACAGTGAGCTGCGTATGCGAGTGTCGAAGTCAGCGTCGGCATTCAGGAAGCTTGAGTATCGAGTGTGGAACAACCACCAGCTTACCGTTGGCACGGAACTGACGGTGTACAAATCCACGGTGCAGTCTGTCCTTCTATACGACAGCGAAATGTGTACCATGTACCGACAGGATGCGCGATATCTCAAGCGGTTCCATCAGCGGTGTCTGCGATGGATTTTGCGCATCGGCTGGGGCGGCGGAGTTGCAGACACGGAAGTGTTGCGCCGAAGTGGGATGTATGCAGTTGACTGCATACTTTATTGCGACACCTGAGGTGGATCGATCATGTGAGCTGTATGGATTCGACACGGATACCAAAGCAGTTATTATATGGTCAGCTGAATATTAGAAGGCGGCACGTGGGAACCAAAGTTACGTTACCAGGACATGATCAAAGTGAGCCTCACACGTTCTAATCTAGATTGCAGGTCATGGGAATCGAAGGCGGTTGAGCGGCGTGCATGGCGCGATCTGATCACGAAGGCAGTTGCTGAGGTGCAGGAGAAAGCCCTTATGCATGCAGAGAAGAAGCGGCAAGTGCGAAAGCAGCAAGCACCGATAAGTTGTGCTCCATCGACGTCAAGCGCATGGTGCTGTAGAACATGCGGTCGCCAGTGCTTTAGTCAGGCAGGCTTACTGAGCCATGAGCGAGGCCACTCGGGACTACGAACGTAAGGACGACGGGTTGTGCAGAGAAGGTAGGCAGAACCGGCACAGCGTTTGTAAGTACCCTGCATTCGCTTTACTAACGGCGTGCTTGCATGATAAGTCCCTTTATTTCAGGTGGTGGGTTTCCAATTTTGCCTAAATGCTTTTATTTCTCATATAAATGATTACCAGTACTCTCTTCCATTAACTTGCTTACCTCGCTTAAGCCAATTGTATTCGATTTCCACAACACTTTTTGTTCGCGGCATGCCGTAAATTATTTTTTTGACCTCGTGAACTTATCTAGGATTCGTTCGTAAACAACTTACTTCACATGCTCATTAACTTAAGGTTTATGTCACCGTTTCCATATGCATTAATCGAGTTACGTTCTTTGTCTCTCTCCGTCTCAAGCGACTGGCTGTTTTTGATATCCTCGGTGTGACTGTGCTTGATGTGCACGTTGACAAGGGGCCTACCTGTCTATTACCCGCTACCTCGTCCATACTGGCTCCAGGAGACAGTTGGTCTTTACTGGAGGGAACGGGGTGCACAGTCCTTGTGGCCGTGTTAGGCTCGAAGAGCGGTTCCATGCACTCAGTGTGGAGCGGGCTACGGTCCAGCCACCGCCTTGTGTGCGCTTGATTCCCCAAATACAGTGTGCTTGTGCTTGCCTGTGAAGGAGTGTGGGCCGGCTCCGTTGAGGAAACGTGGTTCCTATCCTCATGCCCCCCGGTCTTATTCCTTCGGGTTTACACTGGGTATGGGGGTGTGGATGGAGTTGTGGGTGGTGCAGTGCAAGCCATCTATGGTCCCTCTGTAGGCGCAGGCGTCCTGTGGCTTGCCACAGTGACAGGCAAATCCGAAACCGGATGCCGCCAACCATTGCGTAGCATCTGACGGGAGCAATCAAAATATTAACGTATCACAACGTTTGAACCCTCTTTTATCTGCATTCTCAGCTGGGCTTCAAGCGCTTGGGAGTGTACCGCCGTCAATACCGGCGGTTGAGAGGGGACAACATGCTTGTTTACAGACACGGAGGAATCCAAACTAACTATGTCTTGTTGCCGTAAGTGAACCACAACGCAAAACTAAGAGGTTATCCGCTGAGGCTTCCAATACAGTTAACTTGCTTTCAGTATCATAGAAACTTATTTACCTCCCGAGTGTCAGACGTGGAAACTTATCCAACTTAGGTCGTTCCTGTTCACAAGCTAGTTACAATTAAGGACTACTTGACAAAGCGCTGGCATCGTTATATATTATATTGTAACATGTTAGCTAGTGGCTATATAACGCAAAGGTGGGTGAGTTTCCACAGTTTTAACCACTGTGCTTAAGAATGAGTACTTTCACGATGGCCTCTTAATTCTTCTACACACGTCCATGGTAGGTCCAACTGAACACTTTTGGCTTTTTCATGACATTTTATTTTCTCTAAAATTTCAACCCCATTGGACTTAACAAACATTACTTGTTTACCTGTAAATCCAGAGCTCCAGTATTACGGGATCACGGACCATTTGCTATGCTGCGTCCCCAACTTTCATAATCAAGGACGGCTGGTGGTCAGAGTTCGAAGCACACGGTTTGCCCCTTCAAATAGAGTTTGGTGCCTCAGGGTTCAATTCTAGGTTTACACTGTATCTAGTTAACTAATAATAATTTTACTTCAAATGCTATAATTGTCTTGCTTTTGCTAACCGAAACTATTTTAGAGGGTTGCCTATTCCGGGAGCCCAGAGAGCGCTTCCAGAAGACGGATCGAGTTGCAGGGAAACTTTTATTTGTACAGTAAAAGATTCCCTGTTAGCTAGCTATAAACGAACGACACCGTGGACGCTCTAGCTAGGGAAACGGATCAAGCACAGCACACAGAGCAGTCGCGCGTTGCAACCGAAGCGAGCGCCAAGCAAAAATGGCGATGAGCAAGTAAAGCATTCGAACTCAGCAAGCAGTTCAACAAACCACACCGGTTGCCTAAGTGTACAATTATAGAATTTTGGTTAGAATTTTACACAAGCAAACCGGGGAATCTCCAGACTGCTACATAGCCCTCTCCCAGAAGGGACTGTGTAAGCAGTCCTTCGATCTACGTGAGGACTGTCCGTCGCGGGCCAGCCTTCTGCGAGACCAGGTTGTGAAACCCGATGCAGCTGCTGGGGGAGAACCATGCAATCGGACCCTAGCGGGCTCCCACCCGTGTCCTCCCTACGGTGTCGAAACGGTAAAAAAACTGTTTGTGGGGGGACAGTTAATAAAGTTCACGTAGGCAGTTGAGCAGGAAGTTCGTTCCACTTGCAGTTGACGTGCGGGGATCCAGCGAAAGTGAAACTGAGGCGCAACCAACCGGCCGGTGTATATGGAAAGCAAAATGAAAAAGCAGCATAAATGCATAGCCATACACAAAAGAGTGTAAAGCGAAAACCGTGCAAAGCTGTTTTTGGGTTTTCAAAAGGTTTTGCTCTTTTTTGGTAGTTTCTAAAGATTTTGATCTTTTTTGTGGATTTTCAAAAATGTTTGGTAAGAGCAGAAAATTTCGAAGGCACGTTCTACGTAAAAAAGTAAGTACGAACGGAGTCCGAAAAACGAACCTTAGGTTTGAGCTTCCTACCGCGTTGATTGAGAGTAGGGCGAGTAGGAATGCTGTCGGTTGTGGTTGTCGGTTCTGCTGGAGCGGACTGACTCGTCTGAGGTTGCGGTGCCAGCTGTGATGGCACAGGCTGTGAAGGTGCTTGTTGCACCGGCGAGTCAGACTTGTCGAAGAATGCTGGCTTGAGTCGATCAATGGTGATCGTCTCAGTGGTGTTGCGTCGTGGCTTGCTTATGTCGGGATCAGCTTGTTGGGCAGCAGCCATGGCGGCTAGATCAATGTTTGTGCCAGGCGATAAACTGATCTGCTGAATGCGTGAAAGCGCATCCGCGACGGGATTGAGAGCACCTGAGACATGACGTACGTCTGTCGTAAACTGAGAAACGTAGTCTAGGTGTCTGGTTTCCCGCGGAGAAGACTTGTCTGTTGCGCCATTAATTGCGTAGATCAATGGCTTGTGGTCGGTGAAGACGGTGAAATGTCGACCTTCGAGGTAGTGACGAAAATGTCGGATACCTAGGTAGATAGCTAACAGTTCCCTACCGAAGGTGCTGTATCGCGATTCGGCAGGTTGTAAGCGCTTTGAGAAGAAACCTAGAGGTATCCATCGATGGTCGATGAGTTGTTGAAGAACTGCACCGACGGCAGTGTCTGATGCGTCAGCCGTCAGAGAGAGTGATGCAGACGTGTCTAGATGGCCGAGAAGCGCTATGTTGGAGATAGCGTCTTTGAGCTTCTCGAAAGACAATTTAGCGTCGTCTGTAAAGTGAAAAGACCGTTGTTTACCGCGGAGCAAGTCAGTCATTGGTTGGACAATGCTCGCGCAGTTAGGAATAAAGCGTCGATAATAGTTAACCAGGCCAAGGAATCGGCGTAACTGCTTGAAGGAACTGGGAGCAGGATAGTCCTTCAGTGCCTGGATTTTGTCTGGCAGGGCTTCGATACCAGAGGTAGATATGCGGTGGCCAAGCAAGTCGATGGAACTTTGGCCAAGCTCGCATTTATCGGGGTTGACGGTAACCCCATGCTGCGTTAAGCGTTGGAAGAGTGCGTCGAGGTGATGAAGATGTTCTTCGTCGGAACAGCTCGCGATGAGAATGTCATCTAAATAAGGATAAACGCCTTCGAGTCCTCGCGTTACCTCATGAATGAAACGCTGAAAAGTTTGGGCAGCGTTGCTGAGGCCGAAAGGCATTCTGAGGTACTCGAATAGGCCGAATGGCGTAATGACTGCAGTTTTAGCAATGTCGTCTGGCGCCACAGGTATCTGATGGTAGGCGCGAACTAAGTCGACTTTGCTGAAGATAGACTTGCCAGCTAGAGCTGAGGTCAAGTCGTGCATGTGCGGGATAGGGTATTTATCCGGGACGGTAACTTTGTTAAGTGCTCTGTAGTCACCACAGGGGCGCCAGTCACCGGATTTCTTCGGCACCATGTGTAATGGTGATGCCCATGGACTTTTGGACGGGCGGATTATTCCCCATTCGAGCATTTGCTCGAATTCCGCCTTAGCAGCTTTGAGCTTGTCCGGGGCTAGTCGGCGAGGGCGGGCCGAAACAGGTGGGCCCTTGGTGCAAATGTGACGCGTGACGTTTGACGTCACAGGAGGCAAGTCGTTCAGGACGCGAACGAGTTTAGGGTGCTTGCTGAAAAGTTCTAGAAAAGACTGTGAAGCTTGAGGTAGGACACGAATGGGAGTGATAGCAGCCACGTTGGCGCTGGTCCCGATAATACTGAGCTGTGTCCTAGAATCAATAAGCTTCTTCCGTTTAGCGTCGACGATGAGATCGAAGCGTTGAAGAAAGTCTATGCCTATGATAGCGAAAGGCACAGCAGCGATTATGAAAGGCCAGCGAAAGGTTCGCCGGAGGCCTAAGTTGAGCGTTAGCAGCTTTTCGCCGAAAGTTGCGATTGGTGTGCCATTGGCGGCACGCAGCTTGGTCGGCGATGGTGAGACGACCTCATCTGAGCTACGGGGTATAACGCTAACTTCGGCACCAGTGTCTACTAGAAACTCGGTGCCGGAAGTTACATCCCTAACGCGGATGAGGCGACTTTGGTGTTGGCCGGTCGCGTCCGTCGCCGTTACAGACCGGCCGAGGTTACCCTGCTTCTCAGCAAAGTTGCAAGGTTTGACGCATTTACGAGCTGCGGTACCAAAGCGCTGATGATACCAACAGCTAGCTTGTCTGTTGCTAGACTGAGAAAGTTTGAAGGGCGATTTTGAGCGGCTAGGACGACGACGGGTCATAGTAAGCTGTTGCACCTGGCGACTAAGTGTCGCAACTTGTGCTTGCAGGGCTTCTATAGTTGACTGTAAGTCAGTGATAGAAGTGCCCTGGGACGCGACGGCATTCATCTTGCTGGCGTCGACTTGTGGCTGTGATCGTTCAATAACTCGATCCGCTAAGTCTGCTAGTTGAGTGAGCGAAACGGAGCTCACTGTAGCGAGAATCGCTTGCGTGTTTTCCGGTAGCCGTTGTAGCCATAGTTCGCGAAGTAAAGTCTCGTCCATGGTTGAGGAACCAAGGAGTTGCTGCATCTCTCGTAGCAGGGTTGAGGGCAGTTTGTCGCCCAGCTGCAGATCCCTGAAAAGCTGCTGCAGGCGAACTTTCTCAGAGGGCATAACACGCTTAATCGTGGCTTCCTTGAGAGCCTCATAGCGGTTTTCGGTCTGAGAAATGATGACGTCACGAACCTGCATTGATATCTCCTTGGGGAGATAGGACAGGAGCTTGCAGTACTTCGCATAGTCGGAAGTGATTCTGTGGTTATAAAACTCGGCCTCAAGAAGAGCGAACCACAAAACAGGATCCATGTCCCAAAAAGGTGGAACTGAGAGAGTTACGGCGCTTAGTAGAGACTCTACCTTATGGTCTACAGATTCCATGGCTTAAAATATGATGCAAAAATAGGCTACCGTATGCAAAAATAAAACCGGAAAATATGAAGAATAAATGGAACGAACTCACCGGAGAAAAGTTCGAAATATCCGGCGTTGAGATTGTTCCGGATCCGGGGTCACCAATTTAGAGGGTTGCCTATTCCGGGAGCCCAGAGAGCGATTCCAGAAGACGGATCGAGTTGCAGGGAAACTTTTATTTGTACAGTAAAAGATTCCCTGTTAGCTAGCTATAAACGAACGACACCGTGGACGCTCTAGCTAGGAAAACGGAGTAAACACAGCACACAGAGCAGTCGCGCGTTGCAACCGAAGCGAGCGCCAAGCAAAAATGGCGATGAGCAAGTAAAGCATTCGAACTCAGCAAGCAGTTCAACAAACCACACCGGTTGCCTAAGTGTACAAATATAGAATTTTGGTTAGAATTTTACACAAGCAAACCGGGGAATCTCCAGACTGCTACACTATCTCTAGCGTGTGATTCAGGTAAATGCCAACCAGCACCCGCTTCACAGTGAACTGAACGCAGTACATTAGTCGTCACTTCAAAGTCCACTGTGTCGGACTTTGAGTAAATGCAATCTACTACGCACACGACACCAGAGCACCTATTCCTACGGGCTGGGAAAGCAAGCTCTGCGGTAAGCATCTGTAAGACTCAAAGTTGGCCTGTTAGTTTAAGATTACTTTGTTTGTTCCAAGCAACAAATAAAGGCCTCGGTAGCTGGTAAACGCGTCTTGCTGCTGAGATGTACGTTTGGAAATTTGCCTATCTATATTATTTGGCGGTCCCACAGTGCGTATGTTCGCCCACTTGTCAAACGCCCAGCTCAGACCTATCAAGTTTTGTTGAAACACAAACTTGATGCACTAAAGTTGTTTAAAAGTTGGGGTTCCAAGCACTTAATGTAGTGCGCTATATTCCATACCATTACCGACTGTAAAGCCTGGAAGGATCGGCGAACTAGTTCAGCGACTACGAAGCGAACTGATAGTGTCATAATTGAACAATTAAATGGCATAAGCTGCGCTTTAATACAACTTAACAGCAATACAAGGTACAGAGATCAAGCGCAGTTTCTCACAGGGAAGTATAGGTTACTCCAGTGATGTAAGAGTTTAATGCTGTATGCCCACTACACGTGGAACGCCCACCAATTAGGTTGTCACTGTACTGATATTAGCAATATTTGGAAGAAGGTTAGATTGCGCACTGATTCACGTAAATGTTGGTACCCACCAACTCTCTCAATGTTAAGCAGAAAAGAAAAGTTAAATATTTTTGTTGCCAATGGTGACCATAAAACTAGGCAGTTTGAAGACTAACGTAACAAGTGTTACGTCTCAGTTTGAATATTTCAGTAGTAATTCGAAGTATAATTTTTCGAGTCCTTCACCTAAATGCCCAAAACAGAGCTTGTAACGCTGTGCGTTTTTCATTCAACTTTCCTCGGAATTGACCTTTCCTAAAGTAAAGGACACGCTCAACACAAAAGTTATTATAGTCACGTTGGATGAGGAAGGGCGGAGCTCCGCATAGCAAATAATGAAATGCGCTGATTCGAAGCCAACCCACCTCTGCTACGCTGTTATTTAGAATACAACGTTGTTCCACACTTCTTGCTAGCGCTTTTTCTTTTCGGTGGAATAAAAGAACTGTAGGCATCCAATAATGGACAAACGTCTTAATGCTATGGCTGCAACAGCCACTGATTCATTCTTTTCTAGAGCCACTGTCTCTGCTTAACAACAGCTAGTCGACATAGCTTCCATTTAACTCTGCGGATATCCGGCGCTCCGTAGGAGTCGCTCCTTTCTTACAATGTTCATTCTCTTAGATTGCTTGCGTCACAGCTCAGATGGTTTGTGGACCTATTAAGTGCCACCGTAGGATCCACTAGTAACTGAAGGCTTAGTCCGACTATATTGCTGGTCACTTTTCTCTCTCCTGCGCGCCGTTATGTGCCGTACATCCCACTCGCAACAACTCCTCTTGACAGCAGCTAGTCATTGTGGACTCCATGTAGCTTACAAGTAGCCACTCCCTAACTCTCCAACCTTCATTTTCTTCTGCCGGCTGTCTATCTAAAGCTTTGCTCGCATGTTGATCTCTTCATCGAAACTGTTGGTATCCAGTATTGGGCAAACGTCTTAATGACATGGATACACCAGCCACCGATTCATTCTTTTCTAAAGCGGCTACCTCTGCTTAGCAGCAGCCAGTTGCCATAGCTTCAACCTAACTCTGCGGATATCCGGAGCTCTGTAGGAGTCGCTCCTTTCCTGCTATATTCATTCTCTTAGATCGCTTGCGTCACAGCTCAGCCGGTTTGTTGATCTATTATGAGCCACCGTAGGATCCACTAGTAACTGAAGGCTCAGCCCAAACTCTATTGCTGGTCACCCTTCACTCTCCTAGCGCGCCGTTATTTGTCGTTCGTCCCACACGCATCAACTCCTCTTGACAGCAGCTAGTCATTGTTGGCTCCATGTAGCTTACAAGTAGCCACTCCCTGACTCCCCAACCCTCATTTCTTTTTGCCGTCTGTCTCTCTTAAGCTTTGCTCGCATGTTGATTTCTTCATCGAAACTGTAGGTATCCAATAGTGGACAAACGTCTTAATACTATGGCTACACCTGCCACTGGCTCACTCTTTTCCAGAGCCAATATCTCTGATTAGCAGCAGTCAGTCACCATAGCCTCCATTTAACTCTGCGGATATCCGGAGCTCTGTGGGAGTCCCTCCCTTCTTACAATATTCATTCACTTGGAATGTTTGCTTTACAGCTCAGATGGTTTGCCAACCTATTATGTGCCACCGTAGGATCCACTAGTTATCGAAGGCTTAGCCCAAACTCTATTGCTGGTCACTCTTCTCTCTCCTAGCGCGCCATTATCCGTCGTTCATCTTACTCGCCTCAACTTTTATTGACAATAGCTAGACATTGTTGGCTCCATGTAGCCTACAAGGAGCCACTTCTTGACTCTCCAGCCTTCATTCTCTTCTGCCGTATGTCAATCTTAAACCTCGCTTGCCTGTTGACTTCTTCTTCGAAACTGTAGATATCTAGTAGTGGACAAACGTCTTAATACTATGGCTGCACCAGCCACTGATTCATTCTTTTCTAGAGCCACTATCTCCGCTTAGCAACAGCTAGTCGCCATAGCTTCCATTTAACTCTGCGGATATCAGGAGATCTGTAGGAGTAGCTCCATTCGTACAATGTTCATTATCTTAGAATGTTTGCTTCACAGCTCAGATGTTCTGTTGACCTATTATGTGCCACCGTAGGATCCACTAGGAACTGGAGGCGTAAGCCCATCTCAAATGCTTGCCATTCACCTCTCTTCTAGCGCGCCATTATCCATCGTTCATCTTACTCGCCTCAATGTTTCTTGACAATAGGTAGACATCGTTGGCTCCATGTAGCCTACAAGGAGCCACTTCTTGACTGTCCAGCCTTCATTTTCTTCTGCCGTATCTCTCACCTAAACCTCGCTCGTCTGTTGACTTCTTCTTCGAAACTGTAGGTATCAAATAGTGGACAAACGTCTTAATACTATGGCTGCACCAGCCACCGATTCATTCTTTTCTAGAGCCACTATCTCCGCTCAGCAACAGCTAGTCGCCATAGCTTCCATCTAACTCTGCGGATATCCGGAGATCTGTAGGAGTAGCTCCATTCTTACAATGTTCATCCTCTTGGATTGCTGGCGTCACAGCTCAGATGTTTTGTTGACCTATCATATGCCACCATAGGATCCACTAGTAACCAAAGACTTAATCCGAACTCCAATGCTGGCTCTCCATCTCTCTTCTAGCGCGCCGTTATCCTACTCTGGTCAACTCTTCTTGGCAATAGCTAATCATTGTTGGCTCCATATAGCTTACAAGTAGCCAGTCCCTGACTCTCCAACCCTCATTTTCTTGTGCCGTCTGTCTCTCTTAATCTTCGCTCGCATGTTGATTTCTTCACCGAAACTGTAGGTATACAATAGTGGACAAACGTCTTAATACTATGGCCACACCAGCCACTGGTTCACTCTTTTCCAAAGCCAATATCTCTGCATAGCAGCAGTTAGTCGCCATAGCCTCCATTTAACTCGGCGGAAATCCGGAGCTCTGTGGGAGTCCCTCCCTTCTTACAATATTCATTCACTTGGAATGTTTGCTTTACAGCTCAGACGGTTTGCCAACCTATTATGTGCCACCGTAGGATTCAATAGTTACTGAAGGCTTAGCCCAAACTCTATTGCTGGTCACTCTTCTCTCTCCTAGCGCGCCATTATCCGTCGTTCATCTTACTCGCCTCAACTCTTCTTGACGATTGCTAGTCATTGTTGGCTCAATGTAGCTTACAAGTAGCCACTACCTGACTCTCCAAACCTCATTTTCTTTTGCCGTCTCTCTCTCTTAAGCCTCGCTCGCATGTTGATTTCTTCATCGAAACTGTAGGTATCCAATAGTGGACAAACGTCTTAATACTATGGCTACACCAGCCACTGGTTCACTCTTTCCTAGAGCCACTATCTCTGCTTAACAACAGCTAGTCGACATAGCTTCCATTTATTCCTGCGGATATCCGGAGCTCGCTTCCTCTTACAATGTTCATTCTCTTGGATTGTTTGCGTCACAGCTTAGCAGATCTGTTGACCTATTACTTACCTTCACTGGGCTATAGATACACTGATCGACCCTATAGGCATACACTAGTGACAAAGCGTCCGATTGGAATAGCTGCATCTGGCGACTGAGTCACTTCTAGCGCCAACATCTGTCGGTCGTCATAAATTCTGCATTTCTCTTCAGAAGTAGCAAATGGCCATTGGCCCCATGCATATGCGATGATCCAGTGCTTGTTAATAGCCACCCCGTATCTGAATAACCTTTACTCCTCTAGAATCTCTGCATCCAGTCCCTCCGCTGCCCTGCCACCAATTGAACTTTAAGACTCTCTCGGTGCAAACTATTTATTTCGCTTATTATGCCCTCTCTCCGATTACACTAACTACGTGCTGTTCATGCACCTAACCATCACTACCAACGTTCTAACTCTCTTTGCTCTATCCCCACGCAACTATCGACTCAAATCAAACGGATACTCGTACTTTACTTACTGGTGCAACGCTCTTGTCACTACGCAGGCAATAGCAATCCACCTATACGGCTAATGATTCTATAGGATACTCAAAAGACATTTTCAGCATAATTATTGTTGCACAGTGTACATGCTTTTGTCTCAAGCCCAAATGTTATAACACAAGACATTAACAATATTCAATTCCATGCCTGTTCTTGCGGTCTTCTCTCGGTTGTCTCTCACTTTGCCTTTTCTCTGAGGTCCGGGACATCTTGGAGATCTGGGATTGGACTGAGGAACAGTTTTGGCCCAAGACGGACGGAACAACCCACAAGGACTGACATGGAGGATGGTAAAACTCCGCAAGGACCAACCTACAATCACCATAACCCTTGTCCAGTATGGAGAACTGGACATATCCTCATACTCCCATACAGTATACATCTGAAAAATCTGGACAGCGGAAAAATTGAAACTTTTGCTCACCTGGACATACAACAAGAAGAAAAATCGCGATGTCCCTCTCCTCCACCGACCTCAAAAATCATGGCGACCCAGATCGAAATACCCGTCCAACCAACAGAGGGAATTAGAAGCCGCGAAAAACCGAAGGTGAAACCAGCCGTCAAGCGGCTTTGCCAGTTCAACATTAATATTCAAAATGCTTTACGGCAGTGCTGCAGGACGTGGTGGGTTTTCGCCTGGCAAGCGTTCTCCCTATAAAAAGCCACGAATGTCTGTTTAACAACCCTGCGACGTGGCGGATGTGACTCGCCACTGAATAAAGTCACAGCCCACAACTACATACTGGCAAGTCGACTAGATTCACATATCAACTCTTCTTGACACCGTTTCAACTATACACCATTGAACTTGGAGTATCATCGTGATACACAACAGTTTTAAACCTTGATCATGCCTAAGTTGGTGCGTCTCTATGAAACTGAGAATAAACTATCTATTTATTTATTTTACCATGGACACACGACCAATTTTCTACTATTACTGTCACAGTTGCCATAAAATGTTTGTACAGTTGTACATATCTGATCATGCCTCCATGGGCGTGCCTCGCATAGTCGAGAATAAAGTATTTATTTATTTAATTACGGATTCAATACCGAAACGCATTTTTACTACTCCCTACACACCTCTACTGCTCGGTATGTTTGAACCGCTACAAACTCGATCTGTAAACACTTTCTTAGGAACGTACTGTACACAAATCCTTTTGGAAGATACAATTACAAAGTTGATCCGATTGACTACACCATCCGTGTCTCGCATTACGCAGAGATAATCTATTCATTTATTTTCGGTAATTTAATACTACCATTTTACAAGTTTATCGTAATGTTACATATTGCTTCTTCTGTCCCGAAGGCAACAGTCTAGGAAGAGAGATCTAACCTCATTACTCAGCGTTTTCAATTCTTCTGCTTTTCTAACGCGAATAAGTGATAATGCGTCCAAAAATTATTCTCAGAACTGTCTAGCATATAAGACGTACAGCAGTCAGCTGCTTTCTACACTTCCGCAGTCCAATTTGGTCAATCTGTCTTTTCTGCGCATATATTTTATCGCCTTTTACTTCCCTGTATGCTACAAACAGATCTATCTCATACATTATGGACTTTAGATTACAACGCTACTAACTATATCTGTGCAATTTGCCTTGACATTGGTTCTTTGGTGATAAAATATGCTTTACACAAAACCAGTTGCTGATACGCTGTAGGTGACTTGACTGTCCACACTATACTATCCAAAAGCAACTCTAAAAAGGAGCTACATAAGCGATGTCGTACCTAGGTTAAAAGCATACCAGCACATTGTCAGTAGAAGCGCGGAAGTGTGGGTAAAATGAAGCCTCAAAGGAACCCGCATGGAAGCAGGTCCCTAGATGTAGGTTCCACCGGTGCCGTATTACTTCAATTGTACGCTTTATTCATCTACCCTTAATATGCTGTAAAACCTTACTAGCTTCCCGAAAGCTTTAAGTGACCAAATAGCCATTACCGTCCATAAGCTTGTGGACTGTGCTGAACTACTGAAAACATATAACATCTGCTCCTTACTCTTCTACAAAACGCCGAGAACCGTACCAACTTGTTGGACTGTGCTTTGCTCCGAAGAGAAATTACCGTTCTTTTATATTAACTACTTCATGTTGCCCAGGCTAGGGCATGGTACTACCGGTAGAAATTTGATCTGGACGTGGTTTCTCAATTAAAGTGAAATATACACAATAATATTATCATTAGTATGATTCTTATTACTATTAAGAAACCAAGTTACTGTTTAGTTGAAGTGATACACAAGCTACTCGCATTGCTTGCGATCTCAAGACATAGGACCGCTGGGGCATATGACCAAAAGCACATTAGGCAGGAGCGTATTATTAAGCTCACGTGCCTTGCTCATTAGTAGCATACGTAAAGTGTTTAGTTTGCTTTCTCATAGACACATGCAAGGTAGTATAGTAAGCTATAAGGGTGAAACGGCAATGGCAGACGACGTACTATCTTGCAGGTGAATCACGTAACTTGTCCGAAAGCGGTTATTCCTCCCATGGCTAAAAGATACATTTAAACATTCTAACTGGTGTCATCGCTCTATGTAGGCACTTCTGCTACCTGCTTTAGGCTGCCGTGGTTGCATCCACAGTCGTTGCTATTAGGGCATGTTGCCTTCGACGGATGCACCAGGTTCCGCATAGATTAAACCGTCCATTCGTCGAGAGCGGCTGTCGATGAGCTCGACACACTACCTAGGTTTATCTCGTCAGCGCACCACCGCCGGGCGGCAAGTTGCACTACACTCGAAGCCGGTTATCTGGGGTCGGGACACTTAACGTATATGCCCATGGTCACCGTTCGATATAAATTGAAACCTCAAGTTCTATTCACTTACGTGTTTCCCGAGCGCTTGGCAAAGATGAAACAGTGCTGATGCCTCGTGCATTTGAGCAAACATCCTATATATAATATTAGTGCGTATCGGTATTGTGTTGCGCTTGGTAACCCGACAGATTGAATAATGTGATTAGTGGTCTAAATGATTCCTCAAGAACAAAGCCATAAATTATTGCTTTGTTCTAATTAACAGTCAGTTAATACCTAGCAACAATTGAAGCGTATTAAATAAATAAATAAATAAATATTTTATTCTCGACTATGCGAGGCACGCCCATGGAGGCATGATCAGCTATGTACAACTGTGCAGACATGTTATGGCAACTGTAACAATGACGGTAGAACATTGTTCATTTGTTCATGCTTGGAACTGTACAATGGTGAAAATGCGAAACAATAATTTGACTGCCATGAGACCGGGACCTTGACTAATACTAGATTGAGAATCCTGAATGATCCATTGGAAGATAATTGAAGAGCACGCTCAAGAGAGATATGACAATACAGTGAGTTCGTGCACAAGTAACGCAAAGGTCAACAGTGATAACGTAGAAAGCAAAAAGACGACAGTATATGCAGATGTAGAAGTCCCAGTGTAACGAACCTATCTAAGGTGGTGACGCTAGTTGGCCTGCCCGTGTGAAGTTATGGGCTGCGACTATGTTTCGTTGCCAGTCACATTCTCCAAGTTGCAGTGTTGTTAAACGGACATTTGTGGCTTTTTATAGGGAGAACGCTTGCTAGGCGAAAACCCACCACGCCTTGAAACACTGCCGCTAATCCATTGAATGGAAAGTTGTAAGTGGCTATGTTTCTGGTTAAACGTTTGTTTGCTCGGTTATTCGCAGTCAGGTTGCGTCCTAGTTTTCTGCAGGCTGATGCGTTTGCCGGGTGCCTATTGCGTGCCTGGGTCCTGTCCTGTGTCCGATTGGAATGTCGGCTACTAAACATTCTTTAACCATGTTGCGTTGATACTCTGCAGAACCACGTGAAGTCTCAGAGGGCTATACATTGAAATTTCTTGAATTGTTGTTGAAATCTCGAAGGATAGAATATGGTTCCTAAGAAAGACTCGCAGATCCCCGGGGTATGTAGTGAAATTAAGTAAAAATAAAGGAAACCACGGCCAATCGAGCAGTCAACGCCAATTGAAGAGCCCATAATGACCAATTGTTCCGGCATTTTATCGCAGGAGAACGTGCCTTCCAAAGTCAAGGGTGGTTCTCCAAGCAAGAATTATGTGGAATAGATAGTGGTAGGCAAACTGTACCCAAAAGTTCAAGCCCCGGAAAAATTGTATCCGTTCATGATAACGAAGGAATTGTCCGGTTAGGAAGTTATAAAAACGGTTGATAATCCTTCGCTCATGTCCAGATAAAGGAACTGTGTGGCTTGTATTGTTGTCGCAACGATGGACCATTCCTTGGGTGCGTGTCGCCGTACCTGCGACAAACTCAGGAAAATAAGGAAACAAACAGAAACAGCCACACCGACAAAAGAAAGGGATGCGTCTGGAATGCAGTCGATCACTTGCGGCGATGACGGAACTATTGCACCCCTCCACGTGTAACTGTTGTTTAAACGTCGCATATACATGTGTAGCATAAGTGGCGAAATAGGACGAGAAGCAAGCAGAATACGGATCAGTAGAGAATGAATGTTTGTTTCAAAATAGAAATGAAGATGAAGAAAAGAGAATTAGAGGTGTCCTATGCGCATATGCTCAATCAGTTGGAACCAGAGGGAGGTGGACGAAGTGTGCAGATTATGGGAAAGAGTATCACTCAGAAGGAACGACAGGGACGCGTTGCCTCAGTCTTAAATTGGTAGGAACGCAAGAAGTCAGAAAGGACAGACGCATGTAAGTTAGCGTCGAATGAAAATGGTATTCAACAGAAAGCATAGGAAGGAAAGAAAGGGTCGGTAAAAGAGGTTCCATTGAAGAGCAATGGAAAAGCCGCCGACTCACGTCAGGTGATGCTTCATTCTTGTTGATAAAAAGAAGGATGAATAATGCCCATGATGTAATTAAGGTGAGGGTAACAGAGTGTTGCGTCAGCTGAGACTAGGTCAGTTAGACCTCAGAAGTCCGAGAGAGGTCAGAAAACAAGAGACCGTTCAGCCGAAACCAGGTAAGTCAGCAAGATGAAGCTTGGCCGCCAAATATAGCTAAGTATAACGTAATGTGTGTCAGCCAAAAAGAAGCAGTTTAGGACAAAAGAGCTAAACGAAACTGCAGTTAGCCTCGGGGTGTTGTGAACAGGCCGTAGGGTCAGTTAAACCCTGATCATTAGGGACACATTGATGGCAACCAGCCTAGCGTGGGTGCGTACGGCAACTGAGTGCCTCAAAGTGTGCATAGAGCCAACCTAGTTTATTGCCTGAAGTGTTAGGTTTAGATTTATTGGCAAGTGACGGGCGGCACGAGTAGTATTGAGGCAAAAATCACAATGAATGTCTCAAAAGCTGCAACATCAACTTATCAACACAAGAAAAGCCATATGCAAAAGATGCCGCATTTTTTCGTCTCTCTACTAGGCGCGCTTACAGCCAACACAGGAGCTTGCAATACATACATCGTTCTGTTTAATTATGCTGCATATTCTGCAACACAGTAAGCAAATTTGACGTTGTTTTGATGCAATGGTAGTAAACAGCAACAAAACAAATAAAAAGGAAATGTTGATGCTTATGATGTTGGCCGCTGGTGTTTAAGTTGATATTGCTTTTAGAAACTACCTTGGTTAATAGGCCTCACTAAAACCACTGGTGGCGAAAGTTTAGCTAAGCAAATCTCTTTTTTGAGCGCAGGTGTCTTGCATGGCTGTAACATATGAACCTCTTGTATTTAGTTAATCACCGAGCCTTTAGTTCACTTTTCTGTTACCACTGCCGCTTGGCTATAGTTGTCTCGGTCCACTGCTTCAGCTCGTCTCACTTGGCAAACTAGAACCACATAAACAACTGAGCGCCGCTGTGCCTAAGCTTCATGTGCTATGAACGCTTTTACAAGTTTACTGTAGGCTTGTACCTTGCCCCTCCGCTGCCCATCCGTCAATAAGCCTTCTTCAGCTCCCGTATCCTAGCAACCTTGGTAGGCTCAGTTATGTGCGCGTCCTTGCGCTTCAGTCACGTTTGTCCTGAGTTTAATTCTTCTTCTGCTCATATTTCCTTCCCTTACCCTATACTATTCACTATACTGGCGCTACGTCACACAAGTCGCTACAGCCCTCCCCTCCTAGTAAGCTAGGATTGCTTGCTTAGCCGGCGTGCCGCTACGTTTTAGAAGTAGGTGTTCTTCTGTCAAATTACTTTTGCCAGTTGACCCGTTTTTGGCACGTCGCCAGCTCAACCACTGTCTTTACATTACACGAATTGTCTTAGCTCACTTCCAGCACGCAAGGGCGGCTTACGCCACTGCACGCCGCCGCGTTTTGGCTCCATACGCTCTGACTTATACAATAACATTGCAGTATTTTTGCATGTTTCTATCCCGCGACGCTTTCATTACTAACACCTCTTAGGCTCTTACCCAGTAGCAAGCAAGGCTTACTTACCTGGTCTAGGCGCCCATGCGCTGCAGCCGTGCGAACAATGATAATTACTTATCCTTCAATCGCTGCAACGTCGTTGACACCTCACCTTACACAGGTGCCCAGCATTATACCTAAATCAGTCTGGATTAACTTCCTTATCCCACCTCTGTAAGCGCCTTCTGACGTTGCACAGTGCTGCCATTTAGCCTAATGTGCTCTGACATTTTCAACAAATTTACCGTGTGCTTGCACCTTGTCCCTCCGTTAGCTTTCCAGCAACAAGCCCCCTTTAGCGCTCGTACCTGAGCAAGCTTAATAATTTTTTTCCATCCTCGAGACGCTGTGCATTAGCCAACTATGTCCCGAAGTTTACCCTCCTTTTCCTCATAGCTACTACTCTGACCCCTTAATAAATACTGGCTTCTTTCGCCAATGGTTACAGTGCGACATTGCACCTTGTGCGGGTGTCCAGCTTTAGCACGGCTTTATCTTACCCAATATGCTTATCTCTCTTCCTCTGCTACGCTAGGGCGACTACGCCACTGTGCACGTATGAGCTCTTACCCATACAATAACTTTCCAGTATGCTTACATTCTACTAGTACACTGCCTTTCCATCAACAGTACTACTTAAGATCTTACCATCTAGCAAGTTAAGATGAATGGATTTGTCCGCGAGGCGCTGCACTTTAGCCTCACATCTACTGACCTCCATCCCTCTCTTATCAACCGTCACGTACTTAGCACTTCTCCTTATATAGGGGATCTGCTCTATCACTGGACTTGACCTAACTCTGCCTTAGAGCTCCCGTCCTAGTGCGCTAGGATGACTTACGTAACAGTGCGTTGCTGCGCATTAGAATGACGCGTCTTTTAATAATCTGCAAGTCCGCAGACCACGCCGGAACTATTTACAGTGCTGCAATAGCTGTCAGCATTATGCACCCCGTCGCAATGTATACCCCTTTGCCCAGAACCTACCTAACTCGCTTGCGCTCTCAGTTTGTTTAACTTCTGTAATTGAACGGCTTATTAGCAATGCTCCGTAATGATATAGATTGTCCGACCATTATGCTGCATTTTTACTGCTTCAGACTACGGCGATTAACCATTTACGCTCGTTACACCCAAGGTTCTATATCATTCACCTTGTTAGCCTGGTTGGCTTTACTTTCCCTTAGTCAATATAGCCCCTCTCATCACGACACTGTTATTAAATGCTTGCGACCCGACAGTTTACTTCCCCTCAATTGGACTTGTTCCATCCGATGAAACGCACGGACCTAATATCCTATGACTGGTCACATACTAGTTGTCTGGTTCCAGACTACTGAAGCGTAAACAAGCTGGGTTCGACATACGCAACGCTCTATTCACTTTACCACGAGCGGCATTTTGGCCACAATCACCCTACTTTATCCTAGCCGTTTTTATCTGGGCCAGTTCCTTTCCTTATCGCTCTCTTGGCCTGCCTTCCTTCTACCATTGCACGGCTAACTCTCAATACGTCGTCATAGTCTGGTTTTGTTTGGCCGGTCGCCCGCTATCAGACTGCATCCAGAACGCCGAGACCTAAAGTATCCAGGCACTTCAGATGCAACCACCCCGTTCCCATCACTGAATGTATTGCTGTGTTGGTTCACCTAACTGCATTTAATAGGCGCTTGGAATTATATCTCTCTTACATTGCCGTCCTATTCCCTCTAAAACAGACCGCTGATCTTCCAAATGCAGGTCGGGTTATGTTTTTCTACTCTTATTTTTTGTATTTGTTTGCCTTCAACCCACTGAGCGCTAGCCGCTTTAACCACAGCTCTAATGATTTTATTCTTACCTACCTGCCCTGTTGATTGCTTTAGCCACCTGACCACCCCAGAGCATAAGGTAGCTGCACCTGCTTGCTGCTGGCGTATACCAAGCTTAGTTAGTTTGGGTTACCCAACTCTATGGCTGGGCACCGCAGTTACACTTTAAGGCGCTCGTCACGCTAGCTTACCTTTTTCTAACCCTTGCGACATGTTTACTTAGTCTTTACCGGTCACCGTCACCATCGTACTCGCTAATCACAACCGCATTGTTTATATTCTCACTCTGCTACTTCTTCTCTATTTTGGTTCGTCTATTCCCACTTATATAAATAAATAAATAAATAAATAAATACTTTATTCTCGACTATGCGAGGCACGCCCATGGAGGCATGATCAGATATGTACAACTGTACAAATATTTTATGGCAACCGTGACAGCAATAGTAGAAAATTGGTGGTATGTTCGTGGTAAAATAAATATATAGATAGTTTATTCTCAGCTTCATAGAGACGCAGCAACTTAAGCATGATCAAGGTTTAAAACTGTTGTGTATCACGACGATACTCCGGGTTCAATCGTGTATAGTTGAAACGGTGTCAAGAGGAGTTGATATGTGAATCTAGTCGACTTGCCAGTATGTAGTATGGGTCCGCCGATCTTCTAATCGCAACGGGACTACCGTCATTCTGCCCACCTACCTTCCTTTTAGCTTGCGCCTAGATTAAGGTGCGGTAATTCTACCCGAATTAACTCGTTCCCCATTTTTTGCTCTTATACCCCTACCCGCTCGGCTTCCAACCATCAATTTTCCACTTCCAGTTTGCTAAGAAATTACCGGTATCGTTCAAATCTGGCTTATTCCAATACATCTACATAGTATTACTCATCTTAGGACAACGCGCCGATGTCGCTGCTTTTGAGCGATGTGCTTGATTCCTATCCAAAGGTACACTGAATGCTACTTAGCTTGGCTGCTAGCCTGCCTCCAGTCAACCGGGCGTTGAGCGTTTCCGTAACATCAAGTTCGGCAAACTTTTGTTGTAAAATTCACCCAACTGCACCGCGTTCTCTCTTCTCTCCTCAGAAGCACTTTTGAGCTTATCACACTTGTGTCTACTCAAAGGTGCCGCCCTTTAACGTTACCTGTCAAGTTATGGCTACCTAACCTCAACTGAACGTGTTATCCTTGATCAAGCTACGTCTGCTTTTTCTCACCTTCATATTCCTATTAAACCGAGCTTGCTGAGCTCCTATTCTCCGCAAATATTCGTCTCTCCGACCTTATATTTACTTTCCTTTCGATTATTAGCTACTATCGTTAACCTTCTCCGTGATTAATCGTCTAATCCGCACAGGCCCTTATCTCCAGTACTTGCTCTGCTCTTGCTTCCATCATCCACAAGACACGCTGCAGCAACCATGCTTCTGCTTGCCTCTGATATCTTTCTAGGCAGTTTACATAAAGCCACTTATCCTTGTTGCTCGCTTGCCTTTAGACTGTTGATAGAAGATTGTCTTTGATGCACCACGTCCACCAACGTTATGCCCCTTTTCCACTCACATACACTACTCTCGCCTTTTCGTCTCAATGCCCTTTCGACGTTATTTTTCCATATTACGTGAGTCACCTATTCTCATTGCTTGCCAGCCTCCATGCGGTTATTTTTTGAGTGCTATCGATGTGCTCCGTTCAGTACTCATTTTGCTTAAGTATTCACCTTAGCTCTGCTACATCATCTAGTCGGACTTTTCCACCTTCCTTCATCAACCTTCGCTTTCCTTCGACGTCTTGAACCCTCACCCATCTAGGGGCACCTGCCTGGACAGCAAACCTCCGCTTACACTTCTTCCGACCCATTTGCTTAGCGGGCTCACAGCCCTCTGAATGGCGCGTTGGGGTTTTTTAGCTCCGCGTGTCTCCTTTCCTCAGCGGATGGCTTAGGCACGACTACGCTTAAGATGCTCAACTGGCCATTCATTATGCGCAAAAATGCAACACCGCTGTATAACTTCGTTACTGCGTCGAGCTGTTTGCCTCGGTATCATAGAATCCGTTTTTCCTTAGTCCCGCTCTGTCCATCTCTTGCGCTTCGAAGCCGAATAATGCATTTCCGCCTTTGGATCAGTAAACTTTGCTGGTGGTTTACTTTGACGCCTAGTCCCTTTAATTTTTCGCATCGCGCATGGAAGATCGCTTTCATTCACTACCGAGCCCGGATCATCCTGCTCATTTTCTTGCCCGATTTCACTTTGTGAACACATGCACAAGAGGTATTTAGGTAAGAATGTTAACGTTTATATAAGGTTATTCGTTGAGTTACCATTGCAGTGGTCCTAGTTTCAACTGCATTCTAAATGCATTATTGTTGGCTCTTTGTTTGCCCGCCCTTGGTCGTTGCCTTTACCGCGAGAGTTTCTCAGATGCAGCGGCTAGCAACCAAGGAAACGTCCACCGCTCTGGCATATACACTCTTCAACGAAACGCAACGTACATTTTCCTGGCAATTGATAGTTGATTATGCGGATGTTTTTAAGGCTTAGCGGCTGGACAAATTGTTTATTCGCTCGCTTTTATAGATACCATTCTCTGAAGGACCGTACAGCAGGGTTTAGTTTGCCATCTAACTTTTTCTTCTAATAGCTCTTGCCCGGAGGTTGCTTGCTGACACGGATGTCCACGCGGGCTTTAGGAATCCTTTCGGAAGATAAATTTTTGTGCCGACACCACACTTTTCTACTTGAAAAACCGCACTTCAATACTACCTTTCGCAACGGAGCGAGCAATTTCGTCCCACGTTATTCTGTACCGGACAAACATTTTACACTTACCTCGCATATGAAGCTATTCACACAGCGTTGATCATTTACTTGGTCATGGATGTCCGTGTTTACAATCAATACAACTTACCCAAGGAAGCATTCCGATCCACTAGTACAAACGACTTGTCATATTTCAGGACCGGAACATTTAGTCCCAGCCTTTTACGGGTTCCAGAGGTAGCTCAGCATGTTACTTCTTGGATACATCTCGGTGACAATACACCACTCCACAGACAACTATTACATAACACTCCAAGGAAGTGCCTTTCAAGATCTACCTACTAAACAGGCGGAGCCATTCCGTCAGAACACGACAAGACACATGGACAAACCATGCTCTCGCTTATCAAACATCGGTCAAACAACAATACCGGTGTTTTTGACTGCGACTAACAGCTTAAATAATCGGTCTATAAGCGGCAATGCCAGTGAAATCTAGTTGTTCAACAAATCGTTGGGGGTGGATATTTTCCTGGCAAGCCTTTTCCCTACAAAATGTTACTACTATACGTTCAACAGCCCTGCGAATAAACAGACGTGACTGGCCAACGAACAAGGTCCCAGCCCATTACCTAACACTGGTAAGTCGACCAGAGTCATATTTTTCCATTTGGATACGTCATGACATATCACATCAGTATATTCACTCTCCACACTTCGTTGTGCGTATTCACCGTTGAGCTTTAAGGTGAACTCACATGGACCCAGTGGATCGTGAAATCACTGCTGAGCATTTTCTTCAAAGGTGCTTCTCTAATGGCTGGCTAGCCGGACAACCTCCTCGTGGTGCCAGCTGGGTGTTTCGGGTTTAACCCGTTCCAGCTAATAGTTCGGCGGCAGTGTTCCAGGACGTGGTGGGTTTGCTTCTAGCAAGCGTTCTCCTTATAAAAGGCCACAAATGTCTGCATAATAATACTGTAATGTGGCGGTCGTGGCTCGCCACAAAATAAAGTCACTGCCCCGTGGATATCTGGATAATCCTTTTCAACCCACGGACACCAATCTTCTACTCGCACATTGGTGACGATAGGAAACACTTAAGTATGGAGCAGCACAGTTACGAGCGCAACTTACACAGCTACACAAACGCACACACAATTACATACTTACATTCCCCTTGCGCAACCAATCACTGTTAGGGCAAACATATCGGGTTTTTGCAAATGTTTGATCACGTATTGTTTGGCCAGAATGATCATGCCTGTAAAGGTGTGTCTCGCCTTGTCGAGAATAAAAGTTTTATTTATTTATTTATTTCTTGAGCTATTCGTGTCTGATGTTACTGTAACTCATGACGGATTGTTTATTCCCCCACAAAGGTACCCGACCCCGCGAAACTTAACTCTACTCATTTTTACATTTGTCTTACTTTCACGGTTTCAACCATGAACAGCTTAACAACTTCCAATTACATTGTTACGATTACCGTGAAAGGTTTCTATAGTTGCATTTATTTCGTCATGCCTACGTAGGAAGGCAACACGTATGCAAGAATAAATAGTTAATTAGGTGTTATAAATATAGCCACTTTCATACCAAGACTGTCCATTTCTGCTGACGCTATTTGTATCCCACGCCACCTTTTCGGTTTACCCTAAACCAGCCGATTAAACTAATCTCGTCTGAGTGGGCTACTGCACTTTGACTTTTAGCATAATACTCTGGCGGTCTCCATCCAGTTTCGGCGTACCCAACGCTCTATTCACTATACTTAGAGAGCCTTGTTTGCTTTATTCAGCTTTGCCGTTATAGCCTGTTCATCCTGCCCCAGTCCTTTCTTTATCGCTCTCTCCCTTTGTAGTCGTTCGTGAATTGGACTACTCACCTTTAACGCGCCGCACTGATCTAGTCGCTTCGGACCAAACTCCTGCTATTTGACTGCCTTCAGACTACTGAGGCGCAAACGATCTATGCTCTACAGCTTTAATACGCAGGTTTTATCCATTCGAGCGCACTGCTGGCTTGTTTAATCATTCATTAATACAGCTCTTCTCATCACTGTGGCATCTCGAAATGGCAGCAGACCTGAGCACTACGGAACGTATTTATGGAAAAATTGGCTGTCCATACCAGCTTTACCCTTAAATCGATACGCGTTCGAATTACAATCAATCAAATGCAGGGTCACATGACTGGTTAATGGTGCTACATAGAAATATGAGTAGCATAAGCGGAGCAATAACAGCAACAAAGCAAAGTATTTGTGCACGATATTTTTCCCTCCTCGGTTTGTAAAAATATGAACATTGCATGTCCATTAAGGTTTTAACTTAATGTCACCACCCGGAAGAATTTCATGTGACGTCAACAGTTAAAGGGTATTGGTAGACAGGACGGCGTATCCGACCCAAACGTAGTAAGTTTGTATTTGTTTGTAATGGGCGCTGTCTTGTAGGCGTATTCGTCTGTTCAATGACACGCTGGGAAGCGCTGTCTGCAGCCATCTTTTATTGAGCTTTGTCCCATAAGCCAACTTTTATGTTCCTGACGTGCACGGCGATTCCACACGGGGTGGAGATCCGAATACCTTACCTCCTTTCCGGGAGTCAGGTAGCCTCCCCTGAACAAATGACCCTGGAGGACGCATTTTCTTAACCCGTGTATATTAATATGGTAAGCGGTCCGTCTTATGTATTCTCTGTTATTGGCGGTTTCTTCGGATGTAAAGACTGCGTTTAATCGACTTCCATTTATTTTCCCTAGCAGTAGCTCCAAGGGGGCCTTTGCCTTGGAGTATGTTCAGCGGTTCCGTATACCATTAATGCGGTTACCAAAGCATAATCCCTGGATTCTACAAAAGCCAAAGTTGTTGCAGAGATTCTTGCAATGAACGAGTAAGTTGTTCGATGAGTCCATTCGCTTCGGGATTATGTTATAAATAAATAAATAAATAGGTATATTTCTTGACTAACTAGATGCTGAGCCCGTAAGGGAGCAGGTCCATATCGTCGTTCATCCCATTCATTTGCAGGGGTGTGAGAACAGCAAGCGTATATGTTCCTGGTTGGCAATTACAAATGTATAGGTTTGTTAGGTTTACAGCTGAAGGTGTTGTACGCGCCCACTTTGAGATTTGCTGGGTCTTTCAGACAATCTTTGAGTTTGCGTCTTGCGAAAGTTGCGCAGAGCCGCATTTTTGCATGGTTTCTTTGTCAACAGGATCCAACTCACTGCGCCTTCACTGTAATTTCTTAAGACTATGTCGACCCGCTCAATCGTTACGAGTATTGGTACGCATATAGAGCGAAATAAGAGCAACGGAATTATAAGTAAAAAGAAAAGGTGAATGATAAATTTAGAAATAACAACAAAAATCAGCCGTATTTGTTGGGCGACATACTAAGGCAGCGTAATTTACTGGGAAAAAACAAATCAACAAAAAATATAACCAAATTCTTTTGCGTTAAATTTGACCTCTGGCGCCAAATTGCAAACTGAATAAAACTCAAAACAATAGAAAAGCCTATCCCAAGGCTAAAATATTTCAAAATGTGGTACACAAATAATCTGCTCATGCATTTGGTACCATTGCACTCCAGAAATTCAGCATATAAGGTACTTCAAAACAGCGGGTCATTAGCAGTGATTAATTCATCTGGCAAACCAAACTTTGCAAACAAGCACCGGAGCCACGTTATGATTACTGCTTTAGTTACGTCCCAGCATAGAATAGCCTTCGGCTATTCGCTGTAGAAACAGGCAGCTACTAGCACGTTTTGCTTCTGTGGAGTGCTTTGGCAAACGAGCCATTTCTCACCTGCCCAGACGCATTAGAGGGCCCTTAATTTTACCGATGAATAATTTCTTGCAGTATCAGAGACGGTATGCGATGCGTATGCAATCACATTTTCCTTCCTTCGTGCCTCCGGCACAGAACTGCACCTAAACCATAAGCTGAAGCATCCGTTGAAACAGTCGTCGGAAAATGCTCATTAAAGAGCGCTACCGTGGGAGCGCCTACAATCATTGCTTGTATGGTCATGTAATCATTGTATTGTCCAGCAACCCAAAAGTCTTCTAACTTTGGCGCGTAAACCTCCGCAATGGCTCGGCGACAGTCGCAAAAGTCGGTAAATGTTAACAGTAATAAAACACTAACTTTAGCTACGTTTTATCTGTGTTAGGTTACATTCTTTTAGACAGTCGAGAATGGTTTTGGGTTTCTACACATAAGACCTAATACCGAAGGTAGAAATAACATGTCCAATAAACCGAACCTTCGTTACAGCGAAGTGAACTGGTATTCATGCAGAGAAATAGTTTATTCAGTTGATGCAACAAGGTATGTACGTTTTCTTGGTGTCCGGTGGGGTTAGTAATAAAGACACAAATAGGATCCATATACACAACACCTCCTTTACGATCTGATAGCGATATAGCACTAAATTTCTACTTAGCTGCTAGGGCACTATTAAGGCTAATTTGTAACACTTTGTATTGATACAAACCATCTTTCTTGAGGAAAGCGGCCAACTGTCGGCAAGCTGGAGTCAACAGAATGTAGTAGTATGCCCTGCCAATATCCAGCTTTGAGAACATCGTGGAAATTGAAAGCTTAAGCGTCAAACCGTCGAGAGGAGGCAGAGGGAATTTGTCCACAGTTATTTGTCGATTAAGCCCTTAAGGGCCGTGCCTAGACGAAGAGAGCCATCTTGCGTTTAAACGATAACTAATGGATTTGCTATTTCAAATCACTGTCTGAGTTCTATCAAGCCTTCCTTGACAATAGTTTTAAAGCTTGCGACGAAGCCACTCGCTTGGTTAGAGGTACTGGCCTATGTTGTCAAACGCTGAAGAGTTTGTAATCCGCGCTCAATCGAATGCAGTGTTTTGCTTTCGGGACTCTACCAAGATCCGGAAGAAGGTTATTTGGGTGACTTGACTATAGCGAATGAATATTTACGCAAGTAATAAGCTTCCGGCTGACACATGGCGATACTTTCAATAACTCCATGGCATTAGGTCCCAGTATAGGCTTACTGTCAGTTTCAGAAACCTAAGTTTTCACTATGCGCTTCGTGCTGTTTATAAACAACGTTGAATCCATGAAAAAACGAGTAGGTGTACATCCCCATTTGAATAGCTGCCGTAAGTGCAAGCGGAAGGTCGTACAGTTAAATAACAAAAATGCTCTTTGTAAAAACAACATGGCGCACAGGTGGTTTGTTGTCGCTGGACCTAGTTCCATGTCTAAACCAATGGTTATGTTTCTAACTTCAGAAAATACAACGAATATTTTGCGCGGGTAGTTTGAATTCTTGAGTTGACGACAAAACGTTGTGTTTGCATTCGTTAAAGCCCTATATAGATTGTTCAGTGGCGGCCAGAGAAGCTTCAGAATCGTTTGCCAAACCCACTAAATAAATGGCGCGGGAAAGACGAATCGGGTCCAAATACCTGGCACTACCATCCTTCCCGCAGGTTGAACCCTTTGTAGGACATGACTTATCTTTTGCAGGAGGTACAGCAGTTCCACCATGATAACACTTAATTTAACTGGGGATTACGTAAAGTAGCGTGTAGTTTATAAACGGTCAATTTCAATAGCACCTGTGTTAGAGAGAAAACGTTTTTTCTTTCCGCGACTGCGACCTTTGCGCGAGTTACCTCACACGCACTGTCCCATGTGAGCTATTCCGCGTTCTTCAGTAAGTGACTCCCACAGAGCCGTGAAACCGCGAGGCCAGGCAGCCATTGTTGTATTTAGATAGTTTCTTGCACTTTCTCTTTGGGGTGCTGTCACCCAAGCTTTTAAACCTATCAAAGACGGGGGAAAATAATGCATCCATTGATTTACCAGCTGCTTGTTTTAGCTGCAAAAATTTGTGCGCAGAATTATTGGTGTTCACAACAAAACACCAATGTTTGTTGAGGGTTGTCAAGGCATTTGTCAAGGTGGGTTTCTCCAGCAGCTTTAGAGCATCAAATATACGTCTATCCTGTGAGCCGCGGTGCAAGCGCAAAAGTATTAAATTATCTGCCGCTGTTTTATCGTAACGAAGGGCTTGTAAACGGGGTTCAAAGAAATATACTCTGAAAACAATTTTTCCAGTCTGCCCAGTATTCTGCATTTAGTGTGCCCCCAGAGATAGTCCAGAAAGGTGCAGAAGCAGTAGCATGCACTACACCGGTAACACGTGACGTCATTTGCTGTATCCCAAAAATAGCAGCAGACCAGAGCAGCACCGAAAGGTATGTATGGAAAATCTGTCTGCCCATGCGCGCGTTCCAATTAAATCGATAACCTTCAAGCTGTAAACAATCAAATCCAAATACACATGACAGGCCAACGAGTGCTAAGTGGGAGTGTGAGTAAGATAAACGAACTGCTGGCAAAATGAAAGCAAAGTGTGCCGGCTGCGTGGTTGGGGTTAGTTCAGTTATAGCGGATAGTTTGTCGTCTTGGTTACACCCCGAGTTGGGTATTCGCTTGGCGTGTGCTTTCTATAAATGACCACAAAAATGTCTTAACGACACTGCAATGTGACGGATGTGGCTCGCCGCCAAATAAAGCCAGTGTCTTTTCCTTTTCCGGAGGACCTTACCCGATTCGCGAATGTTATGCATTTCGAAAATTTAATTTGCTCTTCGTAGATTAGTAAACACATCGAACCATATCTGGAATTTATAGTTACCTTAACAAATTCTTTTGCCTAGCTCACTTACACACATGGCTGGCGACCTCCGGTTTCGGGATTGCCTATCAGAGTGGCCTCCATATGGCCGCCACAGGACGCATACGCCTACAGGTAGACCATGAGTGGCTTGCGCTGCACCAAGCAGAGTTTCACTTAAGCAATCTGTATCCGGTATACACCCGAAGGAATAAGACCAGAAAGAACATGGATGGGAGCCACCTTTCATAAACGGATGGGGCACGCATTACTTCACAGTCAACAACAAGTGCGCTCTACTTAGGGAATCACGATCACACAAAGCGGTGGCTGGAGCATAGTCCGCTCCACCAACAAACCACGTGCATAAAACCACTCTTCCAGCATATTGTGGTAACGAAGACCCTGCGCCCCGTTCCCTCCAGCAACGACCAGCTGTCTCCTTGGGACAGCACTGAGGAGGGAGTTGGTAATAGACAGGTAGGCCCATTGTCGGCGTGCACGTCAAGCGCAAACATACCCGGAATGTCAAGCAGCAGTCACTCCTTTGTAATGATGCTTTCAAATAAAATAAAGCAGATTGAACAACCAGCTAGACCGACTTGGCTCTGCCCTAAAATAGCATTGGAAATAAACCAGTTATCAAGTTATTCGCGATGGATTCAAGATGGCATAAAATAGACCAAACGTGCATGCAATTAACAAACTACACCACTTAACGAGTACGTTAAGTGTATAAGTGTATAGAAGATTCTTCAGGTAGGTACAGATGCAGGTAAGAAAGCAAGTAGAAACCAAGTATTGCAACCCACTCCCTGAAATAAATAATTTGAGCACGCAACTATGCCATTGGTAACTCGTATGCAGCATACCTGCCAACGCAGCGCCGGCACTGTGTACGCTTTTAGCAGCGACCTTCATAAGTTTGCTGCTAGCCCTGAGCGATTTTACTGGTGGCTCACTAGGTCAGCCTGGCCCAGGCACTTGCAACCGCATGTGCTTCAGCACCATGCACTGGACGTCGATGGAGCACGCCCGTTGGCGCATGCCGCTTCCGCACCTGCCGCTTCTTCCCCGCATGCACGAGGGTTTTTCCTTGCGTCTAAGCAATTACTGTCGTGTTCAGATCGCGCCATACAAGCCGGTCAATAGCCGTATATTTCCAAGATCTGAAATGAACATTAAAACGCGCCAGGTTTACTTTTATCATGTCTGATAAGTGAAAATCGGTTACCTTACATGCCGCTTCCACACACTTCGCTGGCCATAACACAGCTGTTTCGGTATCCGCATGGAATTCCTACGTTACACATGACCGGACCACCTTAAGTGTCTCAACAAAACTATGCAGTCCACTGCATACATTCCAGTTCGGCTCAACACTTCCTTGGATGCAACGCTTTAGCTTCAACCGGTGCGCAGAATTCGTCGCAGACTGTTGATAGAACCGCTAGGGCATGGCACATCCTGACGTCCACGTTGCACTGCTTTATAGAAGAAGGGAGAGCACCATGTATATGTGCACCATAGCTGTCCCTTTGATCCACTCAATCGCCCAAAAGTAGAACGTGAGATTGAACGGTCAAAGTTAAATAACGCCGCGGGATCTGGTGCTCTTCCTCCAGCCCTCTTCAAATTCGGTGGACCTACTCTTGTGGATGATTCACAGGAGTTACTGATCAAACTGCGGGAGCAGGAAACTGTCCCAACCGATTGGAGCCGCTCTGCCATAGTCCAAATTTTCAAAGGTGGCTCATTCTCGGAATGCGGCAGCCATAAAGGAATCAATCTGATCTCCATCGCCCCCAAATTGCTTGCCTCTGTCATCTTTCACAGACTGACTAGCGCTTGTACAAGCTAGATTCGTGAAGAGCAAGCTGGATTTCGTCGAGGTCGTGGCTTCATTGACCACATCTTCACCTTTCGTCAATTGTTGGAGCACCGTCACGTTCATTGGCGGCCCACAGTTGTCGTGTTCCTCGATACCAAAGGTGCATTCGATTCGGTTGATAGACATGCACTTTGGGACTGCCTACTCAGGAAAGGTTTGCCCGAGAAATATGTGAGTATTATCCGAGCATTATATGCTCGTTGCTCGGGCAGTGTGAAGGCCTACGGCAAGTTGTCGTCGCCCCTTAATATCTCCAGCAGTATAAGACAAGGATGCCCGCTGTCACCTTTCCTCTTCAACCGCTGATGACAAAGTCATGGAAATCATGTTCACAGGACACCACTTAGAAGGTGTGGAGCTACTCCCAGGAGAACGACTTCTCGACTTAGAGTATGCTGATGATATTGCCCTAATCTGTGACGGCTCACAAATGTGCCAAGCGGCACTGGACAGATTAGCACTAGCTGTCCGACAATTCGGGCTTTGCTTCTCACCCTCGAAGTGCTAAGCCTTCCTCCAGGATTGGTCTGGACCGCCCCCTACGCTGACCGCTGGTGGGGATCAGCTAGAAGTCGTTCTAAAATTCAACTGCCTGGGAAGTTGGATCACTGCCCGTGGGATTGAAGATAAGATCACGAGCCGTATAGCGTAAGCTCGGGGCGCTTTTGCTAACCTTCGCCACTTTTGGCGCCGGCGCGACCTCACACTTGCCCTGTAGGGAAGAGTATACAATGCAGCGGTACGTACGACCCTACTGTACGGTTGTGGTACCTGGCCGCTTAAAGCAGCATACCTCAATGGGCTAATTAACTTCGACTACTGGTGCCTTCGTAATTTAGCTCACATCTGGTGGGAACACGGCTTGAGTAGCGAGCGTGTTCGACACCTTGTTTATGGCACAGGAAAAGGAACTGAACAGCCCAGCGCCATTATTTCACGCAACAGGCTCCGATGGCTCGGCCACATGTTGCGCGTGCCAGCCCACCGACTCCCGCGACGTGCGTTGTTTGCGCACCGGGGTTGTGGATGGAAGAAGAGGAGAGGTGGCCAAGCGATGACTTGGTCGAGAGGAATGAAGGCCCTCACTTCTGAGCTGGCCTCGGTTAGAACGTCTCGGCTCCCTGGTTGGGGTCCGAAAGACATTGAACACGTTTGGTTGGACACACTTGCTGATATGGCTAGGTGCCGACCTCAGGGGCGTTCGTGCTGTGAGTTTCTTTGTCCAACCCCATCCTTCTTAGCCTCCCCTCCAACCACGATCTCTTTATTTAACTTTATATAATTTTGCATAGTAATCTTTTAATGCACAGTATTCGGCTGGTAGCTTACCGGAATGATGTCCGTCCGTTACCGGTAATTCAGCCGGCCTGTACCAGTTGCATTTCCCCCCTTTTTTCTATGCAATGCGGCACAGTAGCTGAGGTGTTCCCCACCTCTAGCCAACGTGTATGCTGATGATGATAGCAACTTGTTCTTTTCATCCCTAACGTATCGTTTCCTGCTTGCAATGTTTGCTGACACACCTGATTGACTTGGCCAGTTAACTTTATAATTGCCTCACGCATCTTTACTCGTTTGTCTTCTACGCTGACTGATCCGAGATAGTGAGACTTAAACGTTATAGCGTCATCATACGTGTCTTACCATTTGTCGTTCCTCCATAAGACGCGCGTCATTTTTGCTCTTTCTTAACAACATCTTTTGTTCTGGGTCCGTAAATCATCAATGCATCTTGCTTCTTATACTTTCCCATCGCCTTTTGTTTGCTGGCCCCCAAAGCGCCGCTCGGTACTAGCGCAGTCGGGCCCGTCTCATGCGTTATTACTCCTTTCTGTTTACTATTTTGGCACCATATAGGCACGTCACTTATTACCTCTTACCCACATACGCAGGTTGGGCTTGCTCACTCCTCATCACAAAAGGTTTTCACTCGGAAAATATCCTGCCTCTTTTAACTAGAAGCGTTGGCGGTGTCTGTCGGCTAGCAAGAATTAACTTTTATACAACCAGCACCTATCTTGTTATTTTCTCATTCTCGCTCTATTCCATGAAAAGGGTCGTTTTTAGGTTCCATACGGTTAATGGATTGCGCTACGCGTCCTCCTGATCGCTAGCTAAGTCTCAGACTTAAGTGCTCTAGGCTTGACCGATCATTCTAATTATCATGCTTACTTTCTTGCACATCCGGTTCTTCACTAATTGCGCTTGCACGCTCTTTTATCACGAACCAACACACAAGAACGTGTGTATCAATTATACATAAATACAAAGTTTACTAATCATCGAGCGAAGCAATAAGTAAGCCAGCGTTGCAGGTACTTCACATTTTAGTTTGTTGCCTGTTGTCTGTTTGCTTGGCTGCCTCTTGTTCGTTGTCCTTTTGTTTCCGTGATTCCCACGGAGGTGCCCACCGCCACAAGTAGTAGCTTTTACTCGCTCCGGTTGATCCAGCAGCTACCTTCTTTCTCACTTGTTCCACTGAGAAGCACGAATATGGATAGAACTTTTTTCTGCGGACGTTGTGACTTTGCTTTCAGGTTGGGATTTTTATGCATCACTTAGGACTATTATCGCTCACCTTAGGTCAAAACAAATGGGTTAAGTTTGCCTCATTTTCACATTTACCAACTGTAAATAAATGAATAAACCAGTAAGAAGTATAGGTATATTTCTAGTCTTGGCTAAAAGCTGTGTCTTTAAGCGGTCAGACCAAAATGTACAATTATCACATCCACTTGCATGAGTATTATTGCAGTTAAGTTTATGTACTCCTTAATCACGAAACGGTTGAAATAGCGTTTGTGCCGCGTAATAATTCAACAGGCGGGTTTTTCGGCTGCTTGCACATTGTGAACAGGCTTCAACGCGTTCCGTGATACCCTAGGTGAATTCCACCGTCGAGCATAATGCTCCACCGTATTATCCTTGGAGTCCCATTTCACAGGGGCCCGTTTGTGCACCTTCCAACCACCGTACGACGGTGCTGTAGCAACCATCCCTCGGCGAAATGCATTCCAGCTCAAGTAACTATTTTCGGTGGATCAGGGATCCAGATAGATGGTAGGCTCTTGGAAGGAGGGAAATAAAGCGATGGCCCAAAATGTCGGAAATGAAATTTGCATGGATTTCTAGTATAGTTAAGTAAGGAAACCATTAATAGCAAGTATTTTCTAAAAACGGATGGCAAGCAAGCGTACTTAGCTTACCCTCATAATCGTATAATATGGTGAATGTCGCTGACTACAGGATGACCTCGATTGGCAAAAATGGCTTTAGGCGCAGCAAAAATTAGCAAGCTGTATTGAAACGAAAGTATTGCTAAGCAAAAGACTAAAAGCTAATCAAAACCTTGCTTGATCTCTGTGCAACATAAAACCAGAAGTACCGCAATCTTTGTGGTATTTCAAGAGTTCTACAGCGACCGTCAGTACCGTAGCCAAATTTATTGCCACAAATACCACTTTGCTTTTCAAGTATATACACAGAAAATAAGTAAAATTAGAACACGTCGCTCGTTGCTATAGAAGCTTATAAGGCATGCGTGCCCATAAAGGTATAATATAGCTCTAAAGGAGCAAAACAGTTTTCCCAGCTTGCGAAGTAAAACATGGACGAATAGATGTATACAATACACATCCACACTTAAAAGCCATTATAGCAGGTTATGCGTGTGGGGAATTACATGACGCGTTGTAATTACGCCACGGTCAAAACTTCCCTGGGTCGGTTTCAGAGGCCAGGGGGTCGAAGCAACCACTGTAAGTAAACTCCACAAAATTATTCAACTTTAAGCTGTTTCGAAGGTTGTCTCGGGACAACGTCAGTCTGTTCTATGCGCATAAGTCAGAACAGCTCAGCGTCCATTTGGCATGAATGCGCTTGCAAACCCTATTAGTTTCTTAGAAAATTCCGCAAGTTTTCTCCATTTTAGCTCATTTTATGCATCACTATACATAACCCACACCGCCAGTACGCTACGTAGGTCTATCGTCAAGCATAAAGCAATGAGCATCCGAAAAGTTTGCAAAATGTTTCCAAACGTGCACTTTGCTTGAACCTGCATGGGTAGGGCCTTAAGAACTTTGATTTCTATGGGTAGGGTTTTCCAGCCGTAAAACATTATTG
The DNA here is from genome assembly GCA_944474145.2 of Dicrocoelium dendriticum. Classification (NCBI taxonomy): domain Eukaryota; kingdom Metazoa; phylum Platyhelminthes; class Trematoda; order Plagiorchiida; family Dicrocoeliidae; genus Dicrocoelium; species Dicrocoelium dendriticum. Next base: position 25,636,617 of record OX104064.1, read on the forward strand.
TTTCCATGTGTTGGCAGGCTCTGCTGTGCAACTGTTTGCTCTTTATGTGCATTCGATATAGAAGCTAGGAGACCTATTGTGGATGACTTTATGTAACATATGGTTGTATGTCCCACAAGCTATTACGACGGTGGATGTGTTTGTGAGATCTATTCTAGTACGTCAGACAACAAAATACGCAGGAAACGCAGGCTGATTGTCTACTCTTCTCTCGGCCTGACGCAGGGTAGACCATGGAGCCAGTTAAAAGAAATATTTCGTACAGTTAAATGAATAAACGTGGATTATTTCTCGAAAAGCTGAGACACGACGGTGAAGACCTTCAATCATAAAAATGCAGAAGTGTATGTGCAAACGTTTATGCAACAAAATAGCTGTATGGCGGACAAGACCTTAAAAAGAAACTAATGTCCCACACGTTACACCAGCAACGGATAAAGTTATTGGTTGCTGATCAGCAAGGTCCTGTAAACATTTCAGGAATGGAATGCAACTAAAATATTGCACGAACACATGGTGTCATCAAACATGAGGTTGTTTGGGATGCTATGGTCCAAGTCACAGGACTCATTTTCTCTTCTGCGTAATGATTGAACGAAAATCGATATTTTGTTCCGAGCGCGGCTCGTCCCATCCAAAGGTAAAATGCAGTTTTCTCCATCTTTGACTTTAATTCAAAAGTAGAACTCGGGGCTTGTCAGGTATGAATGAAAATAGCACAGATGATGATTAATAGAGGGCAGCACGTCCTCGCCTTACCGTGAAATAAATGAAAAATATTTTCGAGTATATCGTACTATTTCATCAACTGCTTTTCAGCTACATTTAGCGCCTCCATATAATAATTTGGCAATAAGCCATCAAAAATATTTACCGTAAAAATATTTCCTTTTCGTCATAATGGACTAAAGGATAACGTTTCCCTCACCGGTAGGACTTCTTCCGTGCATGTGCAAAATACTTCCTTATAAACTAAAGTCCAGTTATTCAGTTTCGCTGGCCTATTAGGTAAAACTATAAATAAAAAAATAAATATTGTATTCTCGACAAAGCGAGGCACGTCTTTTGGGCATGACTAGAATATTGCAATACTGTACATAATAGCATGATTAGCAGCACCAAGCGCGGATGTGGGGGCTGTTCGTAAAGTTCATGCAGGTGGTAGAGCAGGAAGTTCGTTTCACTTCCAGTTTAGGTGAAGGGATCCAGCGAGAAGTGAAACCAACGTACAACCACCCGAAAGTGTACACAAAAAGCAAAATGAAAAAGCAGCCGAAATGCTTAACAGTATACAAACGAGTACAAAGCGATAAAACGTACGAAACAGTTTTGGGTTTTTAAAAGATTTTGTTCTTCTTGGTAGTTTCAAAAGGTTTTGGGTTTCCCTGTAGGTTTTGGTGAACGTTTGCTAAGAGCAGAAAAACAGGAATTAACTGTTCTATGAGAAGTAGCAAGCGCTAACTACTTTGGAAAAACCTACTGTGGGTTTCACTTCCCTACCACTTCGATTGGTAATGGGTAGTGCGGGGGTGACGTCGGTTAAGACAGTCGGTATTGCAGGAGTGAACTGACTGGTCTAAGCTTGCAGTGCAAGCAATGATAGCGCAGGCCGTGAAGGTGCTGGTTGCACCGCAGAGTCAGACTTGTGGAACAATGCTGTCTTGTATTGATCGACGTTGATCGTCTCAGTCTTACCATAATGGTCAATGGTAAACGCGGTCAATGGTAAACACGGTACGGACAAGAATAAATAGGTTAGATTGGTCGGCGTACGCTGTCAGTGCGAAGGCATACTTGCTTGCAAGTAGTTAAGTGTTCGTCCACGTTGGTATGCAGGCTCGGTGCTCTGGGTTGCTCAGGCTGAATCTGTCGCGTGTGATGCGATAGGCGAGCTTCGTAATCGCCATAGTCGAAAGTTGTTGGTGGTTTTGGTGAGACTAGTTCACAAGGTAAGCTTTGTGTGCCTCCGAAGCCTATCGAAGGTGGAGTGGCATATAAACCCACTTTACTCATGTTCCTTATGCCTGAGAATGCGCGGAAGTGCTTCGTGCCGGTATGTTCTAGGCTGTACACCATGTGATGCTTTGAGTTGCCAGCTGAACATTGCTACCATCCCGTTTGCCACGGGGTGGTATACAGTAGTTTGGTTGTGTTGGCAGCCAAGAATGTTGAGAAGTTTGCTCGAATATCTGCCAAAACGTGCTCCTCAGTCGGTGCTGACTGCTCTTGGGCAATCGAATTGAACTACCTAGCGTTCTAGAAAACCTTGTCTAACTGGCTCAGATTAGCAGTTGGCTATCGGAAGTGCTTTTGGCCAACGGGTGAACCGGTCGAGAGGGTGAGGGGGTACTTCTGGTCATGCATGGGAGCAAAGGTCGGACCAATTCGCCACTGACGTGTGCAAAACGTGAGCCCGGTGCATGTATGGGCTTTTGGTGTGTCTACATGCCTTTTCGCGCTGACACTCTAAGCATGCTCTTGCCCATAGGCGGACATTGCGGTTGACGTTTGGCAATACCAAGCGTTCGGTTACGATCATCTGCGAAGTGCTGTGCCAGGATGAGACAGGTGGTGTGAAGCGCTGAAAACAAGTCGACGCATCAAATTAGGGACTACCGGTCGGACAGAAGTATGTAAGGCGCCACAAAAAGGGTCCTCTCGGATGAAGCTAGTGGAACTTCTCGTAGTTTCAAAGTGGGGTTGCGTCGTAGCTTGTTTAGTTTAAGAACTACTTGTTGGGCAGCAGCCATGGCGGCTAGGTCAACGTGGGGGCTGTGCGATAAGTTGATCTGAGGATACCGTGAAAGCGCACTTGCGACGGAATTGAGAGCAGCGGCGATACGTCGTACGTCCATCCTAAACCAAGAAACGTAGTCTAGGTATCTAGTTTCCTACGGATAATACTTGTCTGTTGCGCCCTTGATTGCGTAGCTCATTGGCTACTGGTCAGTGAAGACAGTGGTATGTTGCCCTTCGGCATTGTGACGGAATAGTCTGATACCTAGGTAGACAGCTAACAGTTCCCTACCGAGGGTGCTGTACCGCGATTCGGCAGGTTGTGCAGGTTTCGAGAAGAAATCTAGAGGTATCCTTCGATGGTTCATAGGTTAGCGAAGAACTGCACTGACGGCAGGCTCGGATGCATCAATGGTCAGCGAGTGTTGTGTCGAGGTATCTGGGTATGCAAGAAAGGCTAGGTTTGAGTTAGCGTCTTTCAGCTTCTCAAAAGACAGTCCAGCGTCGACTGCAAAATAAAAAGAGCGCTATTTAACGCGGTGCATGTCAGTCATTGAATGAGCAATGCTCGTGCAGTTTGGAATGGATCGTCGATAATAGGTGGCCAGGCCAAGGCAGCGGCCCAAATGTTTGAAGGAACTGTGACCAAGAGAGACCTGGATTTTGTCTGGCAGAGCTTCAGTATCAGAGGCCGATGTTCATTGTCCAAGAAAGTTAAGAGAGCTTGGCCAAGCTTTCATTTATCGGGGTTAACGGTAAACTAGGTTTCGTGAAGCGTTGTAAACGAGCGTTTGGCTGATAAAAATGTTTATCCTCGGTAGATTTGGTCATAAGCATGTCATCTATATTTGAATAAACGCCTTCAAGTCCTCGCGTCACCTCATGAATAAAAAGCTGAAAAGCTTCAGCAGCATCGCTGAGTCCGAAAGATTGCTAAATTATTCGAATAGGCCGAAGGGCGTTTTGACTGCTGTTTCAGCAAGGTCATCTGGTGCCACAGGTATCTGATGGTAAGCGCGAATTAGACCGACTTTGCTTAAGATAGACTTACTAGCTAGATTTGAGGTTAAGTCGTGCATGTTCGGAATGGGTTAGTTATCCGGGAGAATAACGTTGTTATGTGCCCTGTAGTCACCACAGGAACTACATTCATGGGATTTTTCGGCACGATGTGCACTGATGATGCTCATGAACTGTTGGACGGGAGGATTATCCCGAGTTCTAGCAGTTGCTGGAATTCCGCCTTAGCAGTTTCGAGCTTGTCGGGGATAGTCTGCGAGGGCGGGCCGAAACAGGCGGACTCCCGGTGCAAATGTACCGCATAACGTTTGACGCCACAAGTTGCAAGTCGTTTGGAAAGCGACCGAATTTAGTGTGCTTGTTGACAAGTTCTACACAAATCGGTGAAGCTTGAGGTAGGACACGAAGGGTAGTGACAGCAGCCACTTTGGCGCTAATCTCGATGACCTTGAGCTCTGTTCTAGGTTCGATAAGCTTCTTCCTTTTAGCGTCGACGATAAGGTGGAAGCATTGAGGAAAGTCTATGCCTATGATAGCGAAAGGCACGGCTGCTACTCCGAAAGGCCATAGAAGGGTTCGCCAAGGCCTAAATTGAGCGTTAGCAGTCTTTTGCCGAAAGTTGCGATTGGTATGCCATTGGCGGCAAGCAGCCTGGATGGCGAGGGTGAGACGACAGCATCTGAGCTATGGGGTATAATGCTAACTGCAACTCCAGTGTCGACGAGGAACGCGGTGTCGGAAGTTAATTCCCTAACGAGGATGAGGCGGTTTTGGTGTTAGCCGGTCGCATCTGTCGCCTTTACTAGCCGGCCGAGAAGTTACCCTGCTTCGCGGCGAAGTTGAGGTTTGATATCTCAACGAGCTGCGGTACCTTAGCGTTGATGGCACCAACAGTAAGCCAGTCATTTGCTGAACTTGTAACGTTTGGAGGGCGATTTTGATCGGCTATGACGACGACGGTTCATAGTAAGCAGTTGAAGCTGGCGATTAAGGGTCGCAACTTGTATCTGCAGAGCTTCTATAGTTGACTGTAAACCGGTGATAGAAGTGTGCTGTGGCGCGCTGCCATTGTCCTTGCCGGCATCGGTTTGTGGCTGTGATCGTTTAATGACTCGAAGAGATAAATCTGCTAGCTGAGTGAGCGATACGAAAATTACGATAGCAAGCACCGCTTGCGTGTTTTTTGGTCACCGCTGTAGCCATAGTTCGCAAAGTAAAGTTTCTTCTATGCTTGAGGAACCAATAAGTTCCTGCAACTCTCGTAACAGGGTTGAGAGCAGCTTATCGCCCAGCTGCAGATCCCTGTAAAGGTGATGCAGGCGAGTATTCTCAGAAAGCATGACACACTTAATCGTGGTCACCTCGAGAGCATCATGGCGGTGTTCCGTCTGAAAATGAAAACTATGCGGACATGCATTGATATCTTCTTTGGAAGATAGGGAATGAGCTCGCGATACTTCGCATATTTGGTAGTGATGCTGTGGGTATAAGACAGCCATAAGTTAAGAGAATCACAAAAAATACCTGCGTCCCAAAAGCGCGGCACGTAGAGATACAATGCCAACGCAAGGTTCTACCTTAGGGTCTACATATTCCACGGTTCAAAACATGACGCAAAATTAAGCTGCCATTTGCAAAAATAAACCGGAGAATGTGCGAAATAAGTGAAACTTGCCCATCGAAGCAAAGCTCGAAAGATACGGCGCTGAGATTATTCCGGAGTCGATGTCACCAATTTAGCCAGTAGCCTATAGAGGGAGCTCGGAGAGTGATTAGCAGTGGCAAGTCGGGTTGCAGGGAAACTTTTATTGGTAGAGTAAAAGATTACCAGTTATCTAGCTATAAACAGGCGATCCTGTTTACGTTGTAACTAGGGGAACGAAGGATGCGCAGCTCACCGAGTAGTCGCGTGTTGCAACCGAAAGAAGCGCCAAGGAAAAATGGCAATGAGGAAGTCAATCACTTGAGCTCAGCAATAAGTTCAAAAACCACACCGGTCACCCAGGTGTACAATGAAATAATGTTACTTAGAAGTATACACAGGCAAACCGGGGAATCTCCAGACCGCCACACAACCAAAGCAGTTGAATCTTACTAGGAGGGCAGCACGCCTTATAAGTCATACGCTTATTTCCAATAAGGAAACACTTGGTCAGGTGCATTTGGGTCTTTTCCGGAAGTTCCGGTCGAATATTTTCAAGCTGCTACATAGGAATATGCAATATTCCAGTTTCGAACGGATGTACATTCTGTAGAGTTCCAACCTAGTTTCAGCAGTGTAATTGTGCCGGCTTGCCTAACAAGCTGACTGTCGGGATTTAGCTTCGCCAAGATAAGCAAGCAGTGGTTCGAAACAACTACATTTCTGGCTGGCTTGTGTGGCAGTGGTCTGATACATGGCTAGCTTCCTTGCGGTGTAGTATAATGTGAAATATTAAATCAGTTTGGCATGAATGGCGCTCAATATGGATCTAGTTCATCAATCCGCCAGTCTACCAGTGTTCCCAATAGTGATTAGCAAGTTTTCAATCCAACTAAACGCTAAGCGTTAGAGGTTTAAGTGCAGCTAAATCGGAGTGCAAACTGTCTGCTTTAGGAGACAGTGACTCAACTGACGGCGCACATAATATTACAGTTGGTTCAGAAAATTGTAACAGCCTAGTTTTGTCCATTATTCGTAGTGACATGTTGGAACAATGTATGCTTCCAGCAGCGGCGCCATCGAGATGCTAACGTCCATTACGAGGATAAGTGTTAGTGGGGTTCCCTAATAGCTAGGTCTGCAATGCTTTTAGTAGCAACCATATTTTCAGAGCCACGGCTTAAACGGATGAGTCGGTATTAAGGGAAATATAGGTGCCTAATAAAGGGAGTTGAAAATATGGTTGACGGAATAATAATAAACGGCGCTTATGTAGGCAATTAATTGTGGGATCACAAGAGTAGATTTGCGTTGAATAAGACCGTTAAGTTCCCTTGGAGTTAGGTAAGAGCAGCTGTGAGATAAACTGCACGGAATATCAGCACGTCTGTGTGCTTACCCGAGTCCCAGTTACGAAAAGTATCGCAGGATAAAAGGTTACCAAGTGTGCTTCAGTCACGCGGAGCCACAGAAAAAGCTTGTTAATGGGTGATAATGAATAAATGAATAAATAAATAAATAAATATTTTATTCTCGACAAAGCGATACACTTCTTTTGGGCATGATCAGCATTTTGCAGTATTGTACACGATAGCAGAATAAGCAGCACCAACAGTGGGAGTAGTACAGTTGGAGGCAGTAGTGTGGGCCCATAGGGCCCTAAGGCTGTATGAAGTCTATGTACACAGAATGCGAGAGGTAGAGATAGTGCTCAGATCACTTATATGGTAAGTTGATGAGGAACTAGTCCGATGAGGTCCCGTAAGCAATGTAGAGCAGTGAGTGAAGTATGAGGAAACGGGTGAAAAATACTTAAGAATAGTGGTATGTCACTAATCAGATATGTTGGCGTGTTCGTGCAAGAGCAGGTATTTGCACAGAACTTGTAGATGTGATGTCGGTCAACTTGCCAATGTGTGGTAGGGGCGGTGAATTTATTGAGTGGCGAGCAACATCCGCCGCGTCGCAGTGTTGTTAAACAGACATTTGTGGTATTTTGTAGGGAAAACGTTTGTCAGAGGATGACCCACCACGTCCTGGAACACTGCCGGCTGGTGATATAACATTGACAAGATTGTATCTGACCGATTACCCTCGCGGATATTCGCAGTCACGTAACGCCAATTTGTTTCCCATGGCTGTGTAGTCGCCTTCGGAGTCGACTGCAAGTGGTTGGAGCTGTTGAAGTCGGACGACGCAGGTGACTTGTATTGAATTGATCAGTTTTCTAGGTTCTTTAGTGTGTCATGATTATGAAGTGCGGGTTTTTTCTTTGTTATTTATTGATTCTGTGCCCCTGGGAGCGTCGCAGGTGTGTATTCAGCGGTGTTCCGTGCAGGTAATGTTATCCTGTAGAACAAGGGGGAGAAGAAAAACGGACGGAGCAAACTGCCAACAAGATTGAACAGGACTATGTTATCGTATAAATATAAAATTCATGGTAAAGTTGTGCTGGTGGAAAGCAATGGAGTGACCGGATATATTATACATCATATCCGTATCCGTAGTTTTGCGTTGTAACACGAGACCCGATATTTGCTGAATGTGAGAGGAAGATGCTGGCCGAAGTAGCCTAGCGTACGCAAAAGTTGTCCTGTTTGGAAACTGTGAGTATCAGGCGTTGTAAACCGGTAAATGCGTTGAGGGAATCAGAAAAACATAGTGAGTGTTTTAATAAGCGCTTAAGACATAAGTTGAGCGATCTGCTGACATTGCTAGGGCTCATCGTTCGATCATGTACGAGTGCCAGTAAAGTTATTACGCCGGCTTTGAGGCCATGAAAATAATAACGCAACATGTTCTGAAATCGGATGCTAGACAGCTGGGTGAAAAGGTGAGACGGAGTGACAAATTTGTGACGAGAATGGGATATATATACTAAAACTGTAGCGACAGTGCGGTTGCAATACTAGCCCTAAGGGGACCTCGAATAGCGGAACAAGATAGGGACTTCTACATTGTAGCAAACAGGTAAAATATACGACAGGAAAGGGTGATACTGGGAGTCGGGTTAGTTAGGTGGAAGAAACTGCTTGCTAACAGGCCTTTAACTTTAATAATAGGAGAGACAAGGGCTTGCATACTACAGGTTTAGTTAGAAAAGGGTTGTAGGGCCAGCGCTGAAGGGGACCTGGAATATCAGTATTATGAGCAGTAGCCGCAAAAGATGCTACGTGTGCCATTCTGATGTAGGCATCCACGGTGGAACGTTGAAGTCAAATGGACTGCTAGTTTTAAAACTCACTAATTGGTGAGTTGCTGGCGACCTGATTAGTTAGTATACAGGAGCGGCACGCTTTATTAGGCTCAGCATAGTCTGATAGGTGTACAGTGTGGAATACAAGAGAGAAAACAGACAGCAATACTTGCGACAGCTGTAGAGAGAAAACGAGAGCGGTGCCGGCTCCGGAATTGACCAAGGGTCAGGAAATAATACAGACAACACCGCCAATTGCCAAGATTTTATCCCAAGATATGCGATGACGAGAGGAGGTGCAGAAAAAGTATACAGTAGAATATGGTTAAACAAAGGAGTGGATGAGACCCAAAGAAGTTCAAGTGCTCAACATCTGGCGCTGGTGGAATAAGAAAGCCATCAGTACAATAGACGGGGAAGTGAGAATTTAAATTGCATGGCAGCCGATGAGCTGAGGCTGGTGGTACCTATACCACAATTGAATAGTTGCGATAGGAACGAAGAGAGACGCCAATCAAGAGAGGAAGACGTTAATGTGACCTGAGAGCCAAACTCAATCAGAGACCGGAAATTTGGATTTCGGTAGGCGTTACCAAGCATAGAGATAATGATTCAGAAAAAGAAGAGTATCATAAGGTTCTAACTCATACCAATGAGAACTTGAGTCGATGGCAGCCGATGCTCAAAATGAGGAAATGGTGGCGAGGTTATGGTGCAGGCATAAAGTGCGTCAAAACAGAGGGGTTCGCCATTTTATTCCATAACGTTTTTAACAAAACCGAAAACTAGGTAAATAAGTGTGGTTTATAACTAGGTCTAAAAGGTCTACGGCCTATAAAACATCGGGGTGGATCAGTATCTGTGGCTTTGCGGAAGAAGAAAGGAATGCAAAGTTGTGAAAACAATAGAGATGTAATTGAAGGTGGCCTTTCAAATGGGACACAGGAGCATAAAGAAATAAGGGTCATACCACTACCTACTTCTTGCGGGAGAGACACGACCGTCCATTTTACACCTGATTGCCGCTTAATTCTTAAGAGTCATAGTCTATTCTGTTTGTAAGTCTTGCGTCGAAGCTGGGGCATGGGGTGTAAGCAGGTTTTACAGTTAAGCTTAGCACTGCTGCGCAGTACTCACTAAAGCGAGGTAAAGAGGGGATAAGGAAATGATGGCCGGTTAGTAAACCTTTGCCAACGAAGAGGTCTCTTTCCCCGGACATGCGGGGTTGCAACTCTGTTCAGTAGTGGTATGTGAACTGTCGCTCCTTTCGTGCCGGATTAAAATGGCAAGCGACGTGGACAGCCACGAAGCCAAAAATACGTACTGGGCTTAATAGACTGCCGATGCACCTGCACTTACCACTGTCACATGTGTTTAAACGACCTGGTTAACTGAAGCCGACCTAGAACTGGGTCAATCGAGAATGAAAGCTGTTGAATCCAGCCATGTACTCGGGTTTGCAGCCTTAGCTCCTGACTTATTGTGCAGTTGATCCAGGCGAGATCTATGGGGTGGAAAGCACGGATATTAAACGAAGGGTGATATAAATACCTCGTACAAAGGTATCGCAAGCTTATTTGGCTAAAACACAAGGTTGCACCCAGTTACACTCTGGTCGTTCATCCGCCACCCGGCCCAGTCTCGTAAAGACAATCAACCAAGTCAGAGAAGTTAAAGAGCCTTTGTGCATTATCCAGGCACAGGAACGTTTGCACCTCCATCGCGTAAGCCTGCGGGTTCTGGATTCCTCGCGGAATTGTTGGTAGTTCGTTCCAATTATTTATATATGCAACTGAGAAGGGACGTGTGTGTGGTTTCTTTTTCGCTCTCAGCTAAGTACTAGTGCTACTGTTTATACGGTTACGTTCTATTCCATCGCTCATATTATGGCTAGCAATGTCACTATGCATCGTTATATATTACCTAGTGTTCCTGGACGTGTTGGGAATTCGCCTAGCAAGCGTTCTCCTCATAAAAAGCCACAAAAGTCCGTTTATCAACACTGTGACGTGGCAGACGTGACTCGCCACTGAATAAAGCGACTGTCCACTGTTACACACTGGAATACTGCCTGGACATTTTTAAATATTTTACTGTCACGTACAACCAGGATACTTTTAGTCTTCATCTACTGTCCCCACCCCACATACCGTGCTTTTTTATTTACTCTACGCACAATTGAAACCCTTTTCTTGGCACTTCACTGATGACCATGCTCCTCATGAGTGCTTCGACTGTTTCTGCAAATTCTACAACTTTTGGCCAAAGCCAATTACTTGCGTTGTAACGTATCTGTTGCGCCACATAATCGCTTGTAAATGTTGGTCAAACCTGAGAGGTTATGGTTCGATGAATTCGAGAATAAAATATTTATTTATTTATATATAAGGGCACTACGTTGCAGCCACAGAACTAGGAGACTGAGCTGGACACGCCGCAGTCTGAAACTGAACGCCTGGTGTTGTAAAGCGACCATTTTTAGTGCACGGTCTTTGGCCTTTACCATGCAAGCAGGAAGATATAAAAGCGCAGTATTCCATGATCTATAAATAAATAAATAAATAAATATTTTATGCTCGACTATGCGAGGCACGCCAATAGAGGCGTGATCAGGGATGTACAGTTGTACAGACATTTTATGGCAAGTGTATTGACAGTAGAAAATTGTTCATATGTCCATGCTTGGTACTGTGCAATGATGAAGATGCGAAACGATTTGGTTGTAGTGGGATCGGGACCCATTTTTTGGACGTAATCCCTCTGCCATATACTGCAGTCGTACCTCGAAAAATAATATATTGAGGATCCTGAATGATCCATTGGAAGATAATTGAAGAGTATGCCAAAACGATGACGCTAGTTGATCTGCCAGTGTGAAGTTATGGGCTGTGACTTTATTCGGTGGCGAGTCACATTCGCCACGTTGCAATGTTGTTAAACGGACATTTGTGGCTTCGGTAACGTTCTATAGTGCACTGACAGTGTTTATGTGGCGGCTTATATGGAAGTTGAATTGTCCAGCCTTTGCGACTTAAAGTACACTTGCTTTAAAGTTGAGATGCCTAGAATAAAGCAGGACCATGTCTTTTGCTGTTGGATAGAGCCGAATAAGAATGCCGTAAATAGTAAGCGCCCTAAAAGATACTGAGCATTCGTACGTAAAGGCAGGTGATGTTTTAGTGAGTAAAGTTAATTCCTACTGTTAATATCATGACTTCAGGGCACTTAGGGCTTCTCGTATTGTGTCATGGACCAGTAAATTGGTACCTAGGGGATAAAATAGACGATTTTATAGCAACAGCGAATATCAAGAGGCGACCGCTCTGTACGCTGTTGCAGATAAAATTGATATACCAAAGTACTAATGTTGGACCTAAAACGCTTTTCTTATAACACCTCTCTAAGCTGTGGCCCTGGAGGATTCAACGTGATATTTTCACTGATTGTGTGCGGCCGGTTATGTATGGTTTAAACCGATCCAACAGATTGCTCCCCCATCTATAAGCATTGACCGTTTTATTAGTTGTTTATGTGAAATTGTGGTGTTCTTCTTGCATAACGAGCTAAAGCGTGAGTATTTCTTGATCTGAGCAAATCGCCTCGATGTTTGGGTTTAGGAAATCAGCTGGCATGCCGTGCAGAATCGAGCCCTAAGCAATCTACGTTGTTACTTGTATAGGTAGTTTCCTTAATACAAAGGGACCATGCGAGTTTGCTTAACAGTTTTTTCTATTACTCTCTAGATGATAGTTGTATGGTTTATTGAGAGGAAATTGGCAACCTCCCGCAATGAGCGACTTGTGTGACGCGGTGTGAATATAGTCTTTCCAACCAGAAGGATATTTTCCATTCTGCACGGAGGTTGGAAAATGTTTTAGGGAGCGTATAGAAAGTTTTCATCCCTTATTGATTATCGTGGGCGGGTGGTTGCCTGGACCAAGTTGTGAAGTTGGCTTAATGGTCGAAATCGCAGGGCAATTACCAGGGATGTCCAAATGTACCATGAACAGTGAATGGCTAGCGGTCACGTGCAGCTCAGCTCTGTCTGGATCTATTTCTAAACGTTGAGCCTCCTTAAATTAGGAGTCGAATGCCACACATATAATAAGTGGATCGTTGGACGTTTCGTTAGAGCCCATGCGTATGAGAAATATTTTGGCACTTGGTAAGAGGTGCGAGAAAGCAGTTGCTAGCTGCGTTGCTTGGCTCTATTATCACTATCATTGGCTTCCCGTTCTAGATCAGTATGCTGTTGCGCAGGTCTGGCTGAAAACGCAATAGCGATTTCATTTGCCTTCATGGTATAGGCAAAGATGAACGTCCTACAATAGGAGCGTCGTAGCTGAAGCGTTCTTTTGAGCAAATTTGTTTGGCTGGTTTTTCTTGGCAGGCCTCATATTAGGCGGGAAATAGGAGCCCTGCGGTCCAGATATAAAATAATCTCCCTATAAAAGACTTTATCAGGTTGCTTTGGGGAGTTGGAAAAAACATTTGTCGTAATTGCTCGAACTAATATGTAAGGCAAAGGTAGCCCAATTTAGGGAATTCACTTGCCAGGGAAGCTGTATGGCGTCTGGTCAAGCAGGCTTAGTGAAGGCACATTTTACTTGTAACCAGCAATGCACTACTATATGATCGCTTACATGAAACTCCTGGCCCAATGCTACTCCCAGTTGTTGGATACCCATAGTAAATACAGCGTCCTTCTGGTAGGGGCGGGAACATGTTGCTCCTGGAATATTCAGGAGACCACCTAGATTTCCCGTTCACAAACTGAGGTCGAAAACCCTGTAGATATTGTAGTTTACCTAACGCGATGGATTACCCACGCTTTCACTTGGGCAGCTTAGAATATCTGGGTAAAACCATTATACCTGTTACAAGAACATCTTTTCCACACCTATTTATTAGGTTTAAGCTGAATGCCTTAAGTCCGCTTACACTTCGCTATGCTCGGCTGTTTCTCCCGTTGAATGCATAAGTTGCTCTTGGGCGTATTTCTATTTGGTATTGGGCAAACTGGTGGCCTTTTGCGAAGCATGCATAACTGGCATGTCTCTCTCTACCTCATACAAGCATCTTCCGCAAGCCATACTCCCGGAACCCTTCCGGTGTCAGTACTTGGTTCTAAACACGAATGATATCTCACATTCCAATAAGCCCAATCCTCACATTTATACACACAACTTCGGTAGTCCCTACTCGAAATGAAAACCTAACGATTTTGAGTGGAAACAAAACTAGGGACTGTGGTCATACAAGTCAAATCTGCGACTTTGATGGAGCAGGCAACATGCGTATAGTTTATTCGGAACTGTTTGTACCGAGATCCTGTGCTTACAAAATCGCATAGCTTTCAATATAGCACACTTACATCGCATTTCGTCTATTGCCACTACAGTTGTAGCTTTGAACGTTCCGCGCACTAGTGCCATCATCTGCCCTGCTCCCAGTATTAACACACAAAATGCTTACATGTAAAAACCTCGAAGCTTTGCATAAAAGATGTTTTCCTATTGGACCGTGGGATATGCCTTCGGCGAACAAAGGAATAGTGATAGCGCCGCTGTGGTACAAGTGGGACGTTAAGTGCTACTTGAATGTGCTTATAAGTGCTGTAGACCGGGGTTGGAATCCTTGGTGTGGCAGGTATTTTACTTACTCCAGCTGAACAGTTACCGAAATTGCAACAATACAGAAAAGATTGTGAAGGCCCCTGCGCAAAGATGACAAACGTCTTGTAATTTAAAATACTTCTAATTAGATGCTTCCCTGTATTCCAATGTCCTGCTTGCACGTTATTCTGAAATAAGATAGGTATTTTGGAATGTAGTTAGTCACAACAAATAGGGCATGCTCAGAATCATACAGGCCAATATAAGTCTTAACAGGCACGTTGCGTTACTTGGAATTTAAAGATGGCTGACGTGTAAGAGTTGCAGAACTGGGTAAAGTAATAGTGAGGACAGAAGCGGCGGTGTTGTGACCATTGACATGGATTAGGTAAGTGTACTGTAGAGAGGTAATATAATAGCGTAAAAGTGTGGTGGTGACGGAATGTGAAGACCTGAAATTATCTTTAATTATATATATACATAATAGTGAAGCGTGGCGCTGATCAACTTGCCAGTGTGAAGATGCCGAATTTGAAATTATTCATTAGCGAGTCCATGGTAACACATATATCTTCACATAAATTGATGCGTTCAGCAAGTACTTCCTTACCTAAATATACGCGGCTAGTTGTTTACTTAAAGCTGTCCTGCCAAACGTTTTTCCCTTGGTTTACGCTGGGTTGTTGGCCTTAATCACGGTCCAGCTCATAGTTCGGCAGCAGTGCTCCAGGAAGTGGTAGGTTTTCGCTTGGTAAGCCTTCTCCATACGAGAAACCACAAAGGTCAGTTTAACAACACTGCGACTTGGCGGATGTGACCTGCAACTAAATAAAGTCACCGCCTCTTCCGCATTTCGGTGAATCTTCACTTCCCAGACGTCATCCAATTCAAAGCTTTTTATTGACCCTTCTTTCGATAGCCAAGGCAGCATGCAAACTCAAGAAACCATTCACACTGCACATTTTTGTTCACAATGCCCACTAACACATACACGCAATATACGGACGCACAATTCTGGTGTGTTACTGGTCAACCTGCCATAGTTTATATGATTACCAAACATAATAAACGCAAGCCTGCAAATTTCCACAATAGGTTACGTCCACATTAACGCAAACACTTGCCACTTCACTCTTGATGTTTTCCTTACGTGTGCGTTCTCCATTTATGCATACAACCCAATGTGTCATATGCGAAACTTTGTCCGTAAAAATTTATCTCGCCTGATAAGCTGTGCTTCCTTGATATCGAGAATGACATATTTGGTTATTTATTACTTGCACATAGTAACTTTAATTACCCAAGGAAATTGCACTTAACACGGACTCAAAAAAGGCTTCAGTGCGGAACTTCAAAACACCGTGACACTCAGTCCTCTACCGGCGCCTCTGTGTAAAGAAGCGTGTCACCCTGCAACTCACCATCTGTGAGTTGCCTGCACCATACACCTTTAGCTGCACGCAAATAAATAGCCCTATAGTCTGAAATAAGACATTATGAAACCAGTTTATATGAAATGAAAGTTACGAGCCGCGTTTCTACCCCAAGTAAGAGCAATGGGATAGAACGCCTTTACCTCCTCGGTTTCCGGAAATTAGAAACACTTGCGTTGGACGGAATCAATGGAGATCCAACGTTGTCTGAACTGAAATCGAAAGCATATGTACATCCACAGATGATCAGAAGGAATAAATTTCCGGTAGCAGGCTCTACTCTCGCATAATTATACACCCACACCAGTGTATTGCGAATGCCGACAATCGCTGGCTGTCTGTTGCCAAAATTACGACGCTGTCTGGATGCGCATCTGACGCAACGAAAACACTGCGGGGAACTTTTGTTCACAACACAAGGGCGTCGTGACTTTGGGGTGTTGTATGTGTCAGCAAAGTAGCCGTCCTACTGTAGTTGCGAATGCGCAGGTTTCTCAACTCGCCGAAACACCTGAGACGTCGGCTTACGTGGACTATGAACAATACGGGGCTACTTGTGAAGATTCAACTCCAATGGAAAAACGGGATAAAGGTCCTGTGGTCCAAATTCACGCACGTCATAACACAAAACAGTGAGCAATAGACCTTAAACACTAAGCCTTGGCGCCAATGGGTCTCAACAATCTTGTTAACCGTCTTAGGAATCATTGGCTGTGCTACAGGGTAATAATGTTTTCACCACTTTTTGTAACCCAACACCTACATCACCAAGGAAAAGCTGAAGAAGTTCTCATCTGTCGTAGAGTGCAATATACTACGCTTCACAACAGTGCCAATGTACAGCAAGAACTGTCGATACTCTGTGGAGTACCAGCGGTCAGCAGCTACGAAATTGGGTTCTTTCTGGGGAAATATACCGTCAGAGGATAGCGGCATTGCTTTATCCGGGAGTTACTATCCGATGTATGCATAACAGACAAGCGCACCTTGGCGGATGTGGGGCCCTTGCGCCACAAATTAAACAACCGCCTCAAGAACCCAAGACAAACCATGTGCATGCAATCAAGAGGAACGTAAATAAATAAATAAATTTTGTTCTCGGCCACGCGCCGCAAACCAATGAAGGCATGGTCATTTTAAAAGTGCAAAAATTGAACAAGAAATGTGCAATAGTACGAAAAGACTCACATACATATGGATCCTTAAGTGTAGGCATGTAGCTAGGTGTGTCGCTTTTGTTTGTACACGTGTTGCTGTTCTTTTGAATGAGTTCGATCAAATGGTCAGTGTCTAAGGAAATGCTTGACATCCATGGATTTGCTAAGGTTGTCCGAGTAAGCAACAGCAGTGACTTTATTTAGTCGGGAGTCACATCCGCCACGTGACAGTGCTGTTAAGCAGATATCTGTGGCTTTTTATAGGGGAAACGCTTGCCAGGCCAGAACCAACCACGTCCTCGTACACAGCCGCGAAGCGCCCCAGATAGCATCACCAATGTGATGTTCTTTTTGAAGACGCAGACAGAAATCTTCGTTCCTTAATATGTTACCCGGGTCCAGTGGCAAATAATGCGACCATCTACACAAACACCCGTAGGAACTTATCAAACTGCTAACGAAAGTGGAAACTAACCAATAACGGTACATTTCTCGAATGCGTAGCAGTCATAATGCTGCTTTACTTGTCAGACCGATGCCCGAGCAGAGCATCCGCAATCACACAATTATAGGTAAGTACCACCAAAGGACCCACGGGAGCTAGACGGATTCCTGGGTGCATACCATCTACCAGCACAGCGATACTTGGTCAGCAAAACTTATCTACATTTTCAAGTTTCGATGAGCCGAAGTGCAATCCGATTAGGAAAACGGACGACAGCGGATCCGTGAGTTTAGCCAAGACAGGTCACAGTTGTTTACGCGCACTGTGAAACAGGGTAAGTCCATATATGTGTGGCTACAGTTGCACATTCGACATGAACATAGCAGCACTGCTTTGCAATACGCGGTCTGTTCCTGTAATCCGTCCAACGTGCACTTACTCGCCACCCTTAAAACCGGTAACCGTGCATCCTAGTTGTGTACCTAGCAATGTGCGACAATCGCACGACAATTCAGGGTGCAACTCACGTAGGCTCCGAAACATCAGGTTACACGTTCGAGCTGGTAACTATCCATTAATCGCGATACTGCGGCCGACTGCAGTAGTGTTTAACCACTGTGGTCTTGATATCACAGGTGGTACCTTAGCAGAAACATCCTAAAGCATGTTACACGTTGAGAAAGTCCGCCTTCCAATAATCGACTCCAAAGATTGCGCTTGGAAATTATGTGGACCAGAACGAACCATGTCCACGGAATCCATAACTCGCTGTGTGGAAGTACCATAAACATTTGTAAGCCATCTGGAAAGCCGGGCCTGATCAGGAAAACGTCTGAATTGCCGTTAACCAAAGGCACACGTACGTACCGGATGTGGCATTTCGATGCTTTACGGTATGGTACGTCATTAAGCAAGAGTCGATAGACGTTAAACCGAGCGTCACCAGTACAAGGTCCTCGACGTCTGCGAATGGAAAATGCACGAACGCGAGAGTCCGGACACTTCGTTATCCGAAAGGTTGCAACAGACCTGCGGAGCCACGTAGATGTCTAGACAACGTAGCACGACCACTTAGTACGAAAGACAAGGGAAGTGGGCTGAATTTTATTTCAACACTCAAGGGCAGCGCAAGAGAAACAACGAGGTACCAGCGATCAAGCGAGGTGCAAGCCTGCGTGCGTGTACAAAGTCATGTCAATCGGGAGTAGGAAGCAGAAGCTAAACAAGGTCAAGTGCCTGGTAAATTTTCTCCTTGGGGTGCTTCATCCATATATCCTACTGCAGCGGACCATCCTGCAAATGAAAGAAACGGCAAATTTGTCTGGCGCGCAATACAAGTGCATCTGCATATGCTACAGCGTGGTGTGACCACAAACTTCACCGCGATATCAATGGCGAGAAAAGGCCCGATGTATGATTTTCTGGTTCTGTTAAACAGACGTTCAGTGTGGCGATAATCCAAGCTGTAAGCTTAATTAAATACTATTCCTTGTTGCCAAGGTTAAAACAAAACTGACCGCAAAGTTTTCTTTACACCTGTTTATTATTTTACGCGTGACTAAAATGACTTCCAAGTGGGACGCTCGACCGTCCATCTGTGCGCACGAGGGATATCGTGAACCTGGGCATGTATACATGTTCCTTATAAAAGCCATTAAACGCCCAATTCACGGAGCTTAAGGAGAGGCCAAATTCTGTAGCGGTAGACGTTGCTCAAACCTCGAATCTAATTCTGGTGCAGCAGTTAAATACTTGAGACATGGTAACCACATTGCGTACATATTAGCGAGGGGCTCAATATCTGCTACTATACGGCGGTTTCCTGCACGGATTGACCTATGCCAATACAGATAAACTTTAGAACCTTGCGGGGTGCGGAGGCGCTGTTCACACAGGAATATTGCTGTACCGGGCATACCCTCTATGCTGTGTGAAGTATGTATATTGGGCTAGCAGGAAAAGGGTGAAATTTTTGGCGAGCAATCCAGAGTATTCAGGCGCTTGCATGACCGACTGTAGGCTGGGTCACCACCGCTTCACTCGTTCCTCTGTAAGTAATTGCTTTACTAACCTTTATTGGTACAAATGTCCGCTTCCGAATATCAGCGTTGGCACAATAGCAGGCGCTGATTAGTCGAAGTCAACGCGACGTGATCTAGGGTTGGTAAGCTGCGGTAAAATTCCCTGCACAGGTGCGTAAGAGCCACGTTTACGTCTACTTACTCCAAGAAGCAAAGTCAGAACCCAGATCAACACACAACCGAGTCCCAACTCGATGTGGCGGTGCAGCAACCCTTTGGAAATATGCCCCCAATCAGTTCCTTATTTGATCCCAGCATGGAAGATAAACTAACGGAGAGCAGCCCCAGTTCTGCCTAGTATGTTTTTGAGTTCATTGATTGTACGCTGAAGCACAGGATATTAGTGAGTTTGAATAAAGTCGCCGCAATCATCAAGTGTGAACGAAATTTTGGTCATACATATATAAATAAAATAAAACATTCTGAATAAAACAAAAGAAGCACCATTTAGCACGGGCGCTACTTAACAGTAATGAACCACGCATAAAAGGAGGAAAATTGTTATATCGGATCGGATAAACAATCAAAGTTTTGTTGAGGGATTATCAAAATGGCTTCCAACACTTCTGATGATACGCCATTTAGGTTATCACAAAGTGAATATTGGTTGCAGCTCCATACCGAACTTTCTAATTCGAAGAGCTTGAATTCGGACGAAATAGAGTGCGTATTATCCACGATTGAGGAGGTCTTGTCATCCGTAGACTTTCAGTCTAACCCAATTCTTGACTCAATTATTTTGGTGTCGGGTAAAAGAGTCTTATGCATTATCTGCAGTTATGTGCTTTGAGATTATAACTAAAGATGAAGCACTACACTCTGATTCCTCGTTACAGAAATATTTGTACAGAATTGTTGTGGTGAGCCATAATAAAATTTACTGACCTTGTAGCCACTGTCGAAGACCACAGAAAATGGTAAACCACAACTAAAAATTTATTCTTCTAGCTGGATACTTGGTTGCTGAGAAATTTTTGTGTCAAGCTCTAAAACTAGTTTCAAATGACGTTGTTAATCTCGACGTCCGGCTCGAAGTAAGTTTGTTACAGTGACGCGATTGTTGCTAATAACGTCAGTATTCGTCACACTGTCTCTCGTGGAGCTTAGCGTAACGTTGTTATGTTGTCCTTATTTCGTGGCACATTGTACCGTTGCATCTTTACTTTACTTCAGTTGTTTTAACACGGCGATGTTGGTTGGTGACTCACCGTAGCCGTGTAAATTGGTTGTGCCTTGATCCAGATTCTAACTTCGTTTCATGACTTGGGTAGGACTGAACCTGGTTCTTACATACCTATGCATGGAATTTCACTCTTGCATATCATTCCTCTGTCATGTCGATTTGGCTTCGATCAGTTAGCACGTCCCTTTCCACACAATGGACGGCCAGCCGTCCCATTTGTGCGTTTTCGTTCACTCGCAGAGGCAAAAATAAATAGGAGAATAAATTGCGTGGTATGTCTAGATATGTTGAGAAATAAGATCATAGCTCTTTAGCACTGCCGTACTTTACCTAAAAAGCTTTACTTTATAGTTAAATCATAATTTCAGTCAGCACGAGTGACCGTTTGAACTCCCTGAGGGACCAATATTTTGTACCATTAACCATCCCAATTGGACACATTTGGGACGAGTTTATGTCGCTCAAATCTATTTCCGGTTTAGCCTAACGGCTAAATTAGTACATAATTGCAATTTTCGTGATTGATTTCCCCCTGATGTTGACAGTATTTGCAACCAGGAAAAATGTATTCACAGTATATGGTAGGGGGATGTTGGAAAATGGATTATGATTGACCGGAGACATCCCATAGGTATACGATTGGGTGACCACGGGCACAAATCATGGCCACACAGGGGGCTACAACAGTCCCTGCGGCGGGCACTTTTCGGTCACTCGTGCCATGCGGGGTGTCACGTGTCCGACCCCTGAAAACATCAATCAATCAATAACAGCAGTACATCAGCCATTTGTACTGATGCTTCGCTGCCATACAACCATGATGACCTAACGAATAAAGAATAATAAGAGGGAAATAAGGGGAACTTGCCTGAAAACCTTAATGCCCTAAGCTAACGTTCAGGGTCAAGGCGCCTACACCTTGTGTTAGCAACATAACGTCACATAGCTGGCTATCGTGCAATACTAAGGCGGTATCGGCGAGACAGCTTCCTCGCGGCTTTCACTGCCACGCGTCATAATCAGCCACTAACCCGCAGATAACTCAGCAACAAACACACTTTAAACATGCAATCCGATTAGGAGACGGCAGCAGACGCGCCATTGGTGTCGGTTGCGAGCCATGTCCTGTAAAGTCTCGAGCCAAGCACAAGGCGAGTCACGTGGACTCCAGCCCGGAAGGCGATACGGACCGACGACACCCAATTTTGGTCGTCAGTGACTTCATTTCCGACTGCCAAGTCAACTTCTGTCCACCTCGAGCCTTGCGCCACCCTACACCTTGTAGACTAAACAAGCCCCTTCTAGGTAAGCGGTGACCAGGCCTACGTTGCACGTGCCCGAGCCAACGCAACTTATTCAGTGCTATTTGTTCTTCTAGGGAGCTGCGTGATTGTCACTACCTACTACTCGCCTAAGCACATCATCGTTGCGGATACGGTGGTGCCATCCGGCACCAGCAATGCTTCGCAGACAACGATGATCAAAGACTTGAAGGTGCCTCAGATCTTCAGACCGAAGGGGCCAAGTCTCACTACCATAGAGCAGAACGGCCCTCACTGTAGCCTTGTATATACGGCCTTTCAGACGAAGAGAGTTTCCCTTCTGTCGCCAAAGATGCCGCAAGTTCAAGAACGCAGTTCTGGTCTTTGCAGTGCTTGAGCTGACGTCAGTTTCTATGCATCCATCGTTTTTGAGGCAGCTGCCAAGATAAATGAATTGATCAATCACTTCGAGTTCCTCGTTAGCAGGGGTCAAGGGGGCATAAAGTGGCTGGTGGTCCGGCAGCAATGCTTTGCACTTCAAAGGTGCGAAGTGCATACCAAATAATGTGACCACTCTAGACAGGCTATTCAGGGTTGATTGTGCTGCCACAACATCGTCTAAATCAAGACGATATCGTACGCATATTCATGATTAACTACTCTTTCACCAGGTAGTGCTTAAAGGCCTACATCGTGAGATTCCGTGAGGGCACACCATGATAGAATCCACGACGGAATTGAACAAAAATGTGTAAATCGGACAACCCTGACGGACGTCATTTGTGATCGGAAAGCTATTCGATAGGCCACCGTAGACCCTGACGCGGCCTGCAGTATTCGAGTATAGAGCACGTAGGATGTTCACATATTTTGTGGGAACACCTTTCCGACAAAGGATTTCGGACAGAATCGATCGATTGGATCGAACGCAGTCATGAAATGGAGGAACACAGACACTGTCGGTCTGCGGTATGTGTGGCTCTACTCTAGCACCTGCCGCAGAGTTAATGTATAGTCTATACAGCCACGTCCTGAGCGGAAACCTGCCTGCTCTTCCCTAATCCGAGATTCCCGTTCCACAGTGAGGCGACGAATGAGAATCAAGTCCAGTGATTTTGTCACAACAGGCTTTCGGCTAATACCCCTGTGGTTAGAACAGTCTGTGTGACTGCCCTTCTTGTATATTGCCACTATAATCGATTCGCTCCAACTAGCAGGATCACTCACTTCCTTCCAGATACGTTCGAATAGGGCGGTCAGTGCTTTGCAGAGGACCTCACCTCCATCCTTAAATAGTGCAGGTGGGAGGGAATCCGGGCCAGCGGTACGAAAACGATTAAGTGCTGTGAACTCGTTTCGGACCTCAGCCTCCGGTGGAGACTCTAAACTAACCATCCATGTCTCGTCTTGCATCATCTGAATAAGAAAAGGTCCGGGAGCAGGGTGGCAGCTGAACTGATCTTGAAAGTGTTCCGCCCAACGAGCCATACGGCGCTCCTTATTGTGTATCAGCCCACCCGCGCTGTTTCTGATTGTGTCACTGACGCCTGGTTTTCTGGGACCAGTGGTGCGGATTAACTGGAAGAGTTTGTGGTACTTGCCTACTGCTCCTGCCTCCTCCATTTCTTGAGCGCTACTGGTCCACCATGCTTTCTTGTCATCACATAGGCTCCACCTTAGTTCGCGCCTAATAGCCCATCTGGTCACATTGTACTCTGAGCCAGCCGATTTGTGACGATCGTTAGTAACTCATTTACCAGGGTGTGACGCGGTTTATCTTTTGAGTCGATCAAACTCAACTATTAATTACTGGTTCAATAATACTTATAAAAAATTCGCGAGATTATCCTATTGCTCCGGCCCCATCTTAGCTCGAACTTGACATCAAATGTGCTTTCTATTCATTGAATCGATGTGCTTTTTGAGGCTGCCTGCTCTGGAAAGGCCTGCCCCACAAACATATGAACCTGTTTGCGCTGTACGTACATAGTTTGGGTGGAGTGAGGGTCTATGGCAAGCTGGCGCCACACTTTGATGTCTCCAGCGGTGTGAGACAAAGATGCTCGCGTCACCTTTCCTATTTAACTTCGCCATTGACGAAGTCATGAAAACGGCGTTCACCTGACGGAACCTACAGGATATTGAGCTTCTTCCTAGTGAGCGACTTGTTGGTTTGGAGTATTCCGACAACATTTTCTTAATCTATGACACTTCCCATATGTGCCATACAACACTAGGCGACTTAGGACTGGCTGTCAATCGTTTTGAGCTTTGCTTTGCTCTATCAAAATGTAATGCCCTTCTCCAAGCTTAGCAGGGACCGCATCTTGCGCTGACCCTTGGTGCTGATCATGCAAAAGTCCAGAAATTCGAGTACCTGGCAGATAAGTTAGCACCCGTGGGATTGAAGATGAGATCACGCACGGTATAGCAAAATATCGACGTGTTTTTGCCAATCTCTCCCACCAGTGGCGCAGACGCGACATCACTCTCGCTCTGAAGAACTGAGTTTACGATGCAGCCGTCTTTTCACGCCTCCTATGCGCTTGGGATTCCTGGCCCACCAGATCAATAGATGTAAAGTGGCTCCCTACGTTCGACCATCGCTGCCTTCGCTGCTCAGCTCATGTCTGATAGGAACACCGCGTGAGCAATGCACGTATTTGACACCACTTATTTGACACAGGAAAGACGAATGAACCATTCAGCACCATTAAATCAAGCAACAGGCTCTGATGGCTAGGCCACCTGTTGCGCACCCCAGCCCACTGACTCCCTCGTCTTGCGTTGTTTGCGCGATAAGGCTGTGGGTGGAAGAAGTCTAGGGGGGGACAAGTGATAATTTAGTCAAAAGGAGTGAAAACCCTCAATTCGAAGTGGGCGTCGATTGTTGTCTCCCTACTGCCAGACTGGGGTCCCAAGGATGATGAACACGTTCACCTGGATACATTAGTGAAAATAGCGGGGAGCCGACCTCAGTGGCGCTTGTCGTAAGTTTCTTTGTCCCTCCTCTTCTATCTTAGCTTGCGCTTACAATAACGATCTCACACTACATGCACAATATGATACTTAGCAATATATTGCTAGTTCTTAAGTTTTGTTTTCTGTAATGTCTAATATCTTATGTTTCCTGTACTGCGACACATGAACTTAGGTGCGTTTATCATCCTCGGCTAACGTGTATTGAAGATGATATTGATGATTCTGATCCACCTGTTCAGCGCGAGTGACCTCGATCGCCTTAGTGTACACCAGCATAATACCGGTGACCGATTTTCCTACATTACAACATCATGAGTGGCCATTTGTTATTCCCTTGGTCATCCCAGTTTGGCGTGTTTTGGACGAATTTCGTTCACCCAGATACAGTTTTACAGCCTGTCCTTAGCAAATGTCGTATACATTTTTCCTGGTCACAGCGACCTTCCATCTTCAGCGGAAATCGATTCCCAAATCGTCGTAAAGCAGTGCTAATGACATTAAGCTACACACATATTTTCAGCTAACCGAAATTTGTCCCAAGTTTGTCTCAATGGAACAATTAGTAACACTAATCTATTATTCAGCCTCATCCCATTAATCGCTCACGCTGACTGGGTGTACTATTCTATTGGGAGGTAGCAACTTATAGTTAAAGGTCATCATCATCAACAGCAGTACATCAGCCATTTGAACTGATGCTTCGCTGCCATACAACCATGAGGACCTACGAAAGAAAAAATAAGAAGAGGGAGAGAAGGGGGACTTACCTGAAAGCCTTAATGCCCTAAGCAAACATTCAGGGTCAAGGCGCCTACACCTTGTGTAAACAACATACCGTCACCAACAGCTGGCTATCGTGCAAGGATAAGGCGGCATCGTCGAGACAGCTTCCTTGCGGCTTTCACTGCCACGCGTCATAATCAATGCCACGCGTCATAGTTAAAGGTTAGTAGTTTTAATGCCGCTTCCTAATCTCTGCCATCGTATTTAGATGTATTATTCCCTTATTGTTCTCTCTGCGCTTGCGGGTAACGACACCCAAATAGGATTGCTGGCCTTCCTTCTATACTGAAGTGATAACATTTACGATTCGTTTAGGCTCGTATGACCGTTGAAGCTCTCTGTTTGACCGATTTATGTGACCCCGACTATCCAAGTGAGACATTTCCTTCACATAACGGCCACCAATCATTTTTATAACGCAGTCTTAAAATATAAACTCAAATACCTTGGAACTGGAACAATAGAGTTATCCCGTGAGTGTTCTTTCTTCAGCGGTTCCTTGAACCAAGAGTTGATGAAGTGCTATGCAAAATGGATGGACTTAAGACAAAGAGAACATCACGCCCTGGCCAACCAGTAACTGCACACGTATCTTACACTACCAGTCCCTTCGGGGCCGGATATGTGAAATAAGAGAGGAGGCAATACACTCACAAGATAATGAGAGGAACGTAAGTAAACTTGATGTTACCCGTCTGAAAGATGAATATGAGTCAGTTATGAGAAATTTATGGTGTTGCTACCCAAGAGCATTGGGCTAACGCACCAAGCCCTTAGCCATAGGTTCTGTAACCACTTGATCTGGAATTGTGTTCCATCCCTCTATAACTTGGTGCGGCACAGGAGCTTCCGCCGTAATCCGCTCAGAGTACGGTTTGTGCAGTTTCAATGGTTGACCGCGAAGACTAGATAGCTAAGACAAGTCCAGGCCAGCTTTTCCGTCAATGAGGGTCAAGTGAGGATTAAGTCTTCTATAATACTCCTGTAGTGTATTGAGTACATTCCCCAGCTATGCAGGCGTACTGGTTAACTCTGTCCCCGTAAATCCTGCACTAACCTAATACCAACCCGTAATATTGTCTCCGATAAGGCATGCTGAACAAACCTGGATACAGTATTCCAAGTGGGATTGTTTGTAGGCTTGGAATAACTTCACGAGCGTATCGGCCGTTAAAACTCCGAGCGGAATCCTCCACAAGCAGCATTCTTCAGATTATCCCCGGAGTGAAGGGCTAATAAGTGAATTTCCACTAAACTAACCTGCTGAGGGTAAATAAGGATTTCACTTCTGCGAACAACATATCTTTGCGGGGACTAAAAAGTCTTATCCGAAGAACGGAACACTTGCCCCGATTTATGGGCAACAACAATGAGACAGACCATTCCCAGCGTTTGCCTAAGACGCTCTGAATTGCCTCACCGTAGCCAAGGATAACCACGATATTACAGAGCTTATGGTAGTCATTAGACCTTAGCAACGGCATTCCAAGCTTTCCCAGTAAGTTATTCACATAAATCACCAACAGCACTAGCCCCTATATCGAGCCCTGCGGAACGCCGTTAAGAATAGCTCGCCTAAACAAAAGGCTACGGCACACCCATACACACTGTTCTCTCCGCTCCGGAAAAGAAGAAATCACTCTAAACATGCAACCGGATATCCCATAGGACTTCAACTTCATTGACAGTCTGAGACAATGAACAGGGTCAAAAGCTTTCGAAAAGTCTACAAACAGCACATATATAGCGTGGCTACTGCCTACTTCATCCGCAAAGCTTTCACCAGCTACAAACACCTTAGTCAGAGATGAAAATCCCTTACAGAATCCGTGTCGTGCAGCATTTAAAAGGTTAAGTTTATTCAGGTGGTTCTCTACCGAATTCCCTGATAGTTTTTCAAATAACTTATCTACCAAACTTGTCAAACAGGCCGGTATTTGGAGGGCAGATTACTGTCACTTATCTTAAAAATAGGGCAGATGATGCACCCTCCATCCTGAAGATAAGACGGAGCTGACAAGCGATTTCAAAACATGTATGTGAGAAGACCATTTAGTTCTGCGGCCAATTTTTGCGACAGTTTCGGATTACTTGATTCAGGACCGGAAGCTTTAGTGAGGCTTATGCCTTGCCGTAGTCAGAACCCCTGAGTTTCCATTGTGCTGAACTAACCTAAACAATGATCTTCTGTAACTCCTGAATCTAAGTTGACCTGCGGTGAAGAGATCTCACGATCGAAAGCCGTAATATGCTGTTCGCTAAATACGCAAACCATATGCGTACGGGTCCTGTCTGCTCGCAGGAACGCCATTATACACAGATTCGCATCGCTGCGCCTCTTTACTTAAGCAATGAACTTTGTATCAGCTGAAACCGAGTCAACTAAACTATTTTTCTTTTGCAGACGAGCAGTTGTGGGATGTTGCTTACATTGATTTTTGATCTCTCTATAACTGTTGTCGGTGTCAGCTTATGTATCTGCTTGATACCTTCGTCAGCATCTAGCGTGTTACTTGAGTGGGTATTTGCCGTAGAATCTATCCATAGAGGTTATGACCATGCTTCCCTTTTTCTCATGAGTAGAATGTATGTAGTAGGAAACTCCCTAACTTATGCCTTAAATTTATCCAAGACTAACTAGACAGAGTCGGCCACCGAGGCCTTACAGTTCATAACTGAAGCTTTAGCTCACATTGTACCGTAGTCCGTCCGCCACCTATTTGGACGCAATTCAACAGACGTCTGATGCTACCTAAAAAGAGCGCACCGGAGGGCTATGTATACATGATCACAGGCACATATAGGTGTATCTTACGAAATGTCACTTACAAAATCGAGGGAATTAGACGAAACAATATTTAAAATAGAACGTACTTGGGTGTCCATGTACCTTGTGGGGAAGTCCACGAACTGGTGGAACGACACTTTTTCTAGTCTCAAATACCGTCTGCATTCAGCAGAAACTGATTTCAAATCCTCGTTACCATTATATCGACTATGTACGACTGCTCCAAGAACTTTATGTGCGACGCTTTGTCACACTGGGACGTCCATGGGCACACAAATCCGTCACCCAACGGTCACTTACACTGACTGGTTGCAAGACTTTATTGAAACTGAACGGTTTATTGGTAAATGCTTGTAGCATCGTTTATTGTCTATGTATATTTCGCTATTTTTGTTTTATTTTTTGTTATGGATACGCGTGATCTAGAAAGCCTAAATGGAATGACTGGCCGTTCAACTGTACCAACAGGGCATCTCGTTGTGTAACATAAATTATGGCAATCGCTATGCAGGTATTGGTCTGCGGCAGCTTTACACAGATAAATCTTCAGTTGTTCATTCCTTTCTGTTGGATATGCTTGCCTTGATATATGATAAAATATATAGCACAAGCAAACACCTTAGGTGTTATTAGGACCATCACACTTTATTGGGCGATTTTCAACAAGTGCAATTGACTAGGGTTCGTCCGTTTGCATGTATATCCAATTTCGTCATTCTCTCCATGGAACCAACGATTCAGATTTTGTGCTCTTGCGTCGAGTGACACGATTGACCTGATTTATTTGTATGACATTGTCTAGCATTCTTGCAATCGCAATGTATCGCAGCTAACTTTGGTAAATCGCCCAGTGAGGTTCTGCCTCTTGCTGTCATCGGCATAGTAATTCGAATATTTGACCTGCTATCTCAGCCACGGGTACACGTTCGCCACTTGCTTAGGTTTTGACGCTTTTATAGCGCATCAGTCATGCACTGTATACCAGGTTCGCAGATAAACGGCTAACTGATAGTCAACTAAAGAGCACACATTAAGAAGCTAGAACAAGATTTCTTACAAGGCCAATAAACCGGCTAGGGCTAAAAATAAGGTACCACAAGAGAACCAGCTTGGGAAGATATGGACGCGTGCTGAGTGCTAAGATGGCGGCCAGTAACAAGTCGCGTCCGAGCAGGAGCAGCGGATGCGTGTGTGTTTGTGCCTCTAACAAACATGGATAACATCAAAATGAGCAAAACGCCTAATTCCCTCCTACCTAAGACTGTTATGATTTTATAACCGTTTGGAATATTTTACACTGTCTAACGGGTACTCTCCAGGTCACTACACTCTGGTAGTATTCCGGACGGCGTACAACCGCTTCTAGTTGCGCAACAACATAACACCAGTGCAAATTTTGTTGTTTTACCGATCTTATTTTTCATTTTGTTCTTGCCATTTCTCAAAGCCGAAGGAATAAGAGTGGAGGCATGTGACAGGAGCCACTGTTTGTCCAGACCCAGCCCACACTCGTTCAACAGGTCTTTCATTCTTAAGAAATCAGAGAAACATTCACACCGGGTGATAGCTGGGCCGTAGCCAGTTCTCCACCGATGACAACCAAGCAGATGAGCGTGGCTACTCCGTCGGTGGGTCTACGTTGCGATATCTTTCGCACCCAGCGGGAACTGTGTTTGTGGTCATCAGCCGTGAGTGGTACACAATGGAACCAGGCCATCATCGCTCTCATTGGTTGAGCCAATCGCGTGTGGTCCAAATACTTTTGTTTACACCGTGGCATCACGTCCGACGCGCGTTTCGAAACCATCCAGTAGGAAAAGCCGATCGGTACTCGGCACGGATAGTTTCACGGGCTGACAACTGCGAGTAAAATTAATCCTCCTTGTCTTCAAAATAGCACATTGTGGAACCGTGTGTACAAACAAAGAATTCAATCCTACTCCGTGCGATGCGTTTGCGAATTGTCTTCAATCTTAGGCTGATGCCAGTTAACTTTCCACTAAGTATCCATTTATGCTGTCAAACAGCGCAAATCTGACACCGTGTTCACTGGTTACTGTGCCGTCTCCAACCTAGTTGGAAGTGTACCTAGCACAGTTCGTATGCAGCCTGTCTTAGTCAGTCAGTTGAGTCTCACGGAGTGTGGGAATATCATTGCCGTCGATACCGAATCCTTTATCTCGGATGAAGGCACGCAACATTCCTTACAACTCGCATCATTTTGCTAAATCATCATCCCATTACAATACATCTACTTCCAATTAGGGGAAATATTGTCAAGTAATGTACACCAGGATAGGCGGTGGTCTAGCTTACGTACGGGAGTACCTAAGCCATTGCTTCACTCCCCATTTAGCGGTCTCACTAAGTAGGATCGACGGCATGCAGTCTAAAGTCCTCAATGATGACCAGTTTGTTCATGTCTTCAAATCATAGCGACATGTTTTTGGACCAATGTGGTAAAACTGGTTGCAGTGAAGCTTTGTTTATTATTACCTTCCTGATCTACAATCTGTTGCCGCATTGTCTCCTTGGATGACTAAAAATCCATTTGACCCCACGCCCTCTCTCGGTGATTCCTTTGCTGACTGAACTCTCAGAGGCAACACACCCACATAGGTTTGCGCATTTATCGATTATCTATCTGGTTGCTCGGTTAAATCGTACATTTACTGGGTATCGGGCAAATTTCCAAAAAACGTGCTAAAATAGCGCAGCACCCGTGCTGAGGCTTGAATCATTCTTGTCATCTCAATCAGTAGCCCCTGCACATGATCAGAGTTTGCGACAAGAATTCCTGTCGGTCTTCTGATAATCTTTCCCAGCACAGACTTATGGAATTTGGTGATTTATAACCTTATCGGTAGATATAATGAAGAGGAAGAACGAAGTATGTTATCATTGAATACTGCATACTATATTGCTGGGACATCTAGAACTTTGAATCTGCACAACTTTATCGAAATATGAGCAGAAACGTTAAAATAACCATATATAAACTGTCAATACACTGATCGTTTTTTTAAGTTTTCGCCCGATGTCATAAAATCTAACATAGAACTCACAGTAACTTTAGACTCACAAATGTGTGATAGCATTGTACATCCAACAATAGTTTGGACTGCTGCACCAAGTTTACTTCCACGATATGCTCCGGCAAAACGTTCCAAACATTGCCCACTCCCCGTTCAACACACAAGTGGTGGGGCACTTATTTCAGATCTAAAACCACATGCTCAAATGGGTGTTTACGTGTGCCGAAAGTTATTCGCAAGTGTAGTAGTGACTTCAGCACGTGAAATCAATTAGATACAGAATGCGGTAGGTCAAGATAAGGTCGAACCGCACCCGTCGATCGCCCAAGGTGTACAGCCCAGCCTATCGCACCTGTCTTGGACCCTACTGTACGGCTGTGACCATACTGTACGGCTGTGAAACCTGGTCGCTTAAAGCAACGGACCTAAAGAGTCTACTTACGTTCGACTACCGGTGCCTTCGTAATTTACCTCACATCTGGTGGGAACACCGCTTGAGCAACGAGCGTGTTCGACGCCTTGTTTATGGTGCAGGAAAAGGAAATGAACCGCTTAGCACCATTATTTCACGCATCAGTCTCCGACGGCTCGGCCACGTGTTACGCATGCCAGCCCACTGACTCCCGCGACGTGCGTTGTTTGCGCGCCGCGGTTGTGGATGGAAGAAGAGGAGGGGTGGCCAAGCGATGACTTGGTCCATACGAATGAAGGCCCTCACTTCTGAGCTGGCCTCGGTTGGAGTGTCTCGGCTCCCTGGTTGGGGTCCGAAAGACGATGAACACGTTTGGTTGGACACACTTGCTGATATGGCTAGGAGCCGACCTTAGTGGCGTTCGTGCTGTGAGTTTCTTTGTCCCATTCCACCCTTTTTAGCCTCCCCCTCCAACCACGATCTCATTATTTAGCCTTATATAATTTTGCATAGTAATTTTTTAATGCACAGTATCCGGCTGGTAACTTACCGGAACGATGCCCATCCGTTGCTGATAGCTCAGCCAGCTTGCACCAGTTGCCTTTTTTCTCCTTTTTTCTATGTATTGCGGCACAGTAGCTGAGGTGTTCCCCACCTCCAGCTAACGTGTAGTATGATGATAATGTCTTCGTACGGTAAGCCCTGTAAACTGGGGATGAGCCTGATAGCGACATGTTGGACCCCTTTCGATTTTCTGCGCCTCACCTCGAGTGGTCGGGAAATC
Organism: Dicrocoelium dendriticum; assembly: GCA_944474145.2. NCBI lineage: Eukaryota > Metazoa > Platyhelminthes > Trematoda > Plagiorchiida > Dicrocoeliidae > Dicrocoelium > Dicrocoelium dendriticum. The sequence goes on from OX104064.1 coordinate 25,669,171, forward strand.
TCCGAGCTGGCCGTACTCTAGTATTGGTCTTATGATGGAGAAGAGACTAGTGCAAGCTTCCGCAGAACAAGTGCAGAAGCTGCGCTTGAGAGCACATAACATGCCCAGTCCGTTTCATTTTAGCTTGTTCGTGTTGTCCACGGACTTTAGATCGCAACGTGAGAACACGCCTATATCCTTCACGGAAGATGTGGAATATAGCATTTGGCCTTCAAGCGTGTAGGTTCGGCTGTCACGACTCTACCCCAGGCTCATGAATACCAACTCAGATGGCTTAACCTAGAGAGGAACATTTGCGGTCCACATAGAAAGGCGTTTGAGGTCTTTCTGGTTGTTCGCAGTTGTCTGAGGTGCTTACCATGCTCCATATCTTCAGGTTATTCGCAGAGAGAGCACACTGTAACCGAGGAAGCTGAGATTGATCGTTGTTATAAATCAGGAACACCGTGCCTTGGGGTGCGCCACGGGTTGGAGGATGCCAGTCAGTCCGGTGACTGTCGACTTGCACCCTTCACATTCATCCATTGATGAAGTGAGCAGCGAACGCCACATACTCAATCTGTGAAGGAGAACCTCATGGTTTACCTCGTCGAACACTTTGCGGACATCGACGTAGATCACGTACTCCATTTATGGTAGACGTAAATGAGAGCTTCCTATACACCCTTGCACAGCTTCGATAATCACGGTTTGCAACTTCTAATACTTGACAAAGCATAACAGCTTGTTGTATGCGATCGCTACGGGGACGAAAGCTAATCTAATTTTTACCTAGCAATCTCACAAAGATCAGTAGCAGAAGAGTTATGCTGCCTAACGGCAGTTCTGGGCCAGTGGCACGCGAAAAATTTCACGAATTTGCTCGCGAGACTTGTTTTAACATTTTTACTGATGGGGATCGTGACCGGTAACCACTCACCACAAAGCAATTTTTCAGTACACGTGTACGACCTTTCCTTTTGATAATGGGTCTAAATTTCCAACTAATTCATCATCATCAACAACAGTACATCAGCCATTTGAACTGATGCTTCGCTGCCATACAACCATGTGGACCTGAAGACCTTAATGCCCTAAGCTAACATTCAGGGTCAAGGCGCCTACACTTTGTATGGACAACATACCCTCACAAACAGCTGGCTATCGTGCAAAGATAAGGCGGCATCGGCGAGACAGCTTCCTTGTGGCTTTCACTGCTACGCGTCATAATCAGCCACTAACCCGCAGATAACTCAGCACCAAACACAATTTAAACAGACAATCCGATTAGGAGACGGCAGCAGACGCGCCACTGGTGTCGGTTGTGAGCCATGTCCTCTGAAGTCTCGAGCCAAGCACAAGGTGAGTCACGTGGATTCCAACCCGGAAGGCGAGACGGACCAACGGCACCCAGTTTGGTCGTCAGTGACTTCATTTCCGACTGCCAAGTCAACTTCTGTCCACCTGGAGCCTTGCGCCACCCTATACCTGGTAAACTGAACAAGCCCCTCCTAGGTAAGCGGTGGCCAGGCCTACGTTGCACGTGCCCGAGCCAACGCAACTTATTCAGTGCTATTTGTTCTTCTAGGGAGCTGCATGATAATCACTACCTACTACTCGCCTAAGCACATCATCGTTGCGGATACGGTGGTGCCATCCGGCATCAGCAATGCTTCGCAGACAACGATGATCAAAGACTTGAAGGTGCCTCAGATCTTCAGACCGAAGGGGCCAAGTCTCACTACCATAGAGCAGAACGGCCCTCACTCTAGCCTTGTATATACGGCCTTTCAGACGAAGAGAGTTTCCCTTCTGTCGCCAAAGATGCCGCAAGTTCAAGAACGCAGTTCTGGTCTTTGCAGTGCTTGAGCTGACGTCAGTTTCTATGCATCCATCGTTTTTGAGGCAGCTGCCAAGATAAATGAATTGATCAATCACTTCGAGTTCCTCGTTAGCAGGGGTCAAGGGGGCATAAAGTGGCTGGTGGTCCGGCAGCAATGCTTTGCACTTCAAAGGTGCGAAGTGCATACCAAATAATGTGACCACTCTGGACAGGCTATTCAGGGTTGATTGTGCTGCCACAACATCGTCTAAATCAAGACGATAGCGCCCGCATAATCTAGATCAACTAACCTTTCACTAAGCAACACTTCAACGCCTGCATCTTGTGATTCCCCAAGGGAACACTCCATGATAGAATCCACAACGAAATTGAACAAAAATACGGAAATCGGACAACCCTAACAACCGCGACTTGTGGTCATAAAGCTATCCGATAGGCCACCGTAGACCCTGACGCGGCCTGTAGTGTTCGAGTATAGAGCACGTAGGATGTTCTCGTATTTCGTGGGAACAATTTTCCGCCCAGGTATTTTGAACAGAATCGATCGATCGATTGTATCGAACGCAGTCATGAAATCGAGGAGCACAGACATTGTCGGTCTGCGGTATGTGTGGCGCTACTCTAGCACCTGCCGCAAGGTGAATTTATCGTCTATACAGCCACGTCCTGAGCGGAAACCTGCCTGCTCTTCCCTAATCCGAGATTCCCGTTCCACAGTGAGGCGACGAATGCGAATCAAGTCCAGTGATTTTATCACAACAGGCTTTCGGCTAATACCCCAGTGGTTAGAACAGTCTGTGTGACTGCCCTTCTTGTATATTGCCACTATAATCGATTCGCTCCAACTAGCAGGATCACTCACTTCCTTCCAGATACGTTCGAATAGGGCGGTCAGTGCTTTGCAGAGGACCTCACCTCCATCCTTAAATAGTGCAGGTGGGAGGGAATCCGGGCCGGCAGCACGAAAACGATTAAAGGCTGTGATCGCGTTTCGGACCTCGGCCTCCAACGGATGCTCTGAACTAACCGTCCATGGCTCTTCGTACATCATCCGAGTAGGAAGAAGTCCGGGAGCAGCGTGGCAGCTGAAGTTATCTTGAAAGTGTTCCGCCCAACGAGCTATACGGCGCTCCTTATTGTGTATTAGTTCACGCGCGCTGTCTCTGGTTGTCTCACTGACGCCTGGTTTTCTGGGACCAGTGGTGCGGTTTAGCTGGAAGAGCTTGCGGTAATTGCTTGCCGCTCCTACCTCCTCCATCTCTTGAGCCTGATTGGTCTACCAGACTTCCTTGTTAGCACGTATGCTCTGCTTTAGTTCACGTCTAACAGCCCGTCTGATCACATTGTGTTCAGATCCATCCGGCAGGTGTCTTCTAGATTCCCACAAGTTCATTGACCTCTCGGATATCCAGTGACTTGTGCGGTGACTATCGATGGTGTCATAAGCAGATGCTCCTGCGTCGTCCTTGGCGGCCGGGATCCTATTCCACTGATGCTCAGTGTCATTAGGACAATGCGGCGAAAGTTCGGTACGCAGTGCGTCTTGTTAGGCTTGCCTGACCGAGGACTGAGACTATTTCTCAGTTGCCAATCAGAGGGAACGCTTGGTGCGCTTCCCGGTAAAGTTCATGGAGAAACGACAGCGTAACATGGCATGATCAGAGCCCACGCAGGTACTCCAGTACGAGCGGCAATCCTGGTTGGAACCACGCCATCTGTAACTTATGGCTATGTGGTCAATTTGGATCCATCGCTGGCCAGCTACAGGAGGATGCCAAGTGGCACTTCGACTCCCACCGTGTCTAAAAGCAGTGCTACTAAGAAACAACTGGTGCTCCGCCCACATTTGTAGCAGACGCTCACCGTTGTCAGTATGTTCGGAGTTAAGCCCACAAGTATCACCCAGCTGAGCTTCTGAAGAGCTCAGACGCCCTACTTGTGCATTCATATCCGCTTCAAGTACTATAATATCTGAACAAGTAGCACTGCGTAGTAGCGCGTTCAGTTCGTGATAGAATGTGTCCTTGACAACATTAGAACTGCACTCGGTGAGTGCATGAACAGAAATCACGAACACACAGCGTTTTGTATTACTTCGTGAATCAACCTTGGCTGATGTTTACAAACGGGCTGCACATAAACGGCTGTTCACCGGAATCCAATCAGCCAACGATGGCTCAGCCTTGGAGCTTAGAATGATACCTACACCAGCTTGACCTGTGAGTGCTGCATCGACGTCTCCGGCTGTGTGCAACCAATAACGGGAGGATAAGTCGGGTGCAGTTAACTCAACAACCCCGTTAGGGTCACTTACCCTAGTTTCGGACACACAACACACATCAATACCCAGTGTGTCCAAGGTGCGTGCGAGTGCAGTCTGTTGACCTCATTGTCTTAGGGTGCGAACGTTGAACATCGCCATGGAAACAGGACAGTTTCGGCTTATAAGAGACTTTTGCCAATAGGCGTCCGATAGGTGCGGTGGGATGGTGGCTGCAGATGGTTCTACTCCAGCGGCACTTCAGTTGCTGTCAATTAAGCTGGGAATTATAGTAGGAAGGTTAGTAATGGGGGTTGGGACGGGAGTAAGAGAAAAAAGTGGAAAAAAGAAGGGAGGCGCAAGCAGTAGCATGTTTTCGCTTATCCGCCATGCTGTATACAGCAGATAAGGCGACCCTTGATAATCTGCGCGACGGCCGATGCAGGATGAAGTTTATGATTGAAGGAGATGCCATGGTTATATGTGGGCTGAGATACTGCCAGGGCGTTCAGACATAGACAGGAGGACGATTAGGGTCCTCATCCAAAGCCTTTGGCTCAAAAGCCTATCCGCAAAGCATCTGGATTGTGGCAATGATTTAGTTTTACAGAAATGGATGCCATTCCATTTCAAACCCCCAACCTGGAGGACCAGGAGACTGAGTTTGTCTGACCTCTCACCATTGACCAACCTGTTAGGAGTAGATTTCAAGGTGCCCGGAGGCATCACCCAGTATAGCTCAATGGGTCAATGAGGTACACAAACAGTCGCAACACGCTAAGATCCAGTCTCGTTGCGACGGTTCCAACTAATTGCTCTATAACTTTTATGAAAGTGAGTCAACTAGGTTCTCCAAATATCAAATACGACGTCGAACATTAAGATCAATCTAGCTATGCTCTACTCTTTGACCACTGTAGCAAACTTTTGGTTCCGTATTCATCTCATAGGCTCCACTCACTGGTGTTGCACTTCTCATACTGCATGCAAAATATCATGCTATGCTAGTGTGTCGTCCCATTGGCACACTGCTACAGGAATCGCCGTTCTTGTTAATATTATTAGGTTCCACCTCATTGAAAGCTTACGGAAACCATTTTCTGGCTACACAACTTGCGTAAAGGGCTTTCTGTCCATCCACAAGCAGGAACTATTCTCCATTTCCGAGCAAATGTGCTAAGGTCCAATAGGCAAAGTTAAACTCTTTCTCTCTTCTGGGCATAGTACTACCGACCAGCACTTTCTTGCCATGTAAATCACCACGCATGTTGCCTCACAGCATCCGACATCCAATCCATTTTCAGTGCCACCGGGTGCCTGCTTGTACCAGACGGTTACTTAGCTTAACGAACTCAGAATGTGGGCTCTAAAGCTATTTCCGTAGCTTGATGTTCGGTGTTTTTGCTATCCCAATGCTTCATTTACGTGCGATTGCTGCGCCGACGAAAAACACCTACCAGTGATTAATGTAATTTCAGCATCCTTACCGTAGTCCCAATCTCTGACAAGATTCTACACAGCCGTTCATTTAATTAGTAAAGTGTTTGTTTTCATGTTTTGCAGAATCTTCCCACTTGTATACCATACATTTGGCTTCGTACGTCATGTTTTACTCGTCGCACCAATGGGTAACTTGTTTTTATTATTTATCCTCAGATTCTAACCGTCTTCAACGTTATAATTTCAAACCTTACGACTACATCAAGAATCCATGTCTGGAAGTCCACTGAGCTCAGAGCTTCAATGTATGCCTTATGGTACACGTCAATCAAAGTTCTCCTTTAGCTGCAACTTTGGAGCCAACCTCGTAAATTTTGGCGACTTTGATCTGCAAGCCCATGCAATTGCGCTCTTGCTTCGGCTAGTGCCGCATGCATATCGGAAGAGATTTGCTTCGCTGCACATCACGGGGGAACAGGTTGAACTGTCTGCTCATTTCTCGCGGATTGACGAATCGAGCTTTGAACTGGTAACTTTATTTACTTTTAATTGAGTGTAATTTCCGAGCTAGATATGGGAGTTAAAGGTAGCTAAGAAGTTTGCTTTCAGTAGTCCCTCATTAGGGGATTGCAACCGCAACTGAGAAGGTAGTAAAGACATGAACATCAGACGCAATGAGTCACCGGAACGAAATGTATGATCTTTATGGCTGTGCGATTGGTGTTGTCAAGGCGAACTCGACGAAGGTAATATGACCACCATAGTTAGTCGTGGTGGTTTGTGACCCCAAGGTGTTCCGAGAGCCTGTACACATTTCTTCGTACATGTGTTTTCGGGTTTTGAAGCCGAATTGCAATCACTTCTGCTGTCGACAACAGGCGGCATCTGATTGTAATAGCTTAATGATGAGCGGCTGAAAACTAGCTTCTTCGCCACCTCTTAATTATTTTTGGTGTCCAGCCACCAACCCATTTCCAGTGGCCGTTTTCCATTTTTTCTGAGGATTTCAGTTCCATAAGAGGCGTTTTTTATGTTGATTGTCGACTCCCACAAATTTTCATAAACAGGAATTTATCTGGTTGAGCTGCCTGAACCCTTCCAAGTGTTACACTAAAGTGCTAGAAATTATCTACCTATCCGCTTCTTTTTCCTTTTTTGGGTGCATTGCTGGGCTATCACTCATGCTGCAATCACTTTTAATTTCTAATAGTGTAGTCCTCTTAGGGCAAAACGTTTAAATTGTTGATCTTCATCTCGATGTTTCTCCTCCATCATTCTCAACACTCATGATTGTCACTGTGAAAACCAGCAACGAATGGCTGGGCTTCAGTGCCTGTCTTCTTCTGTTTCTTCTTTTGGTCGGACATCTTCATGTTCTCAGGTCGGGGACGGCGGCAATATTCTTCCCTATGGCCCAATTTGTGGGATTTTTGACAAGTACGCCTCTTGAATGAATAGACTTTGGCAAAATACAACGTACCGTGTGACCAACAGGCAATAGCGGGTTGATTCTGTGATTTCCGCGTTGGCTTGTGGGGCGCATTTCGCTACGCACTTGTAACCGCAAGAACATTTTGCAGCCAAACGGAAGGATCCTTCTCGACTAGGGTGGCGCCATGTTTAATCGCCAGTGATCACTTGCATTTAACAGTGAGGGACTTCAGCGTCCTACGTTTGTCTCATTCCAACTCAGGCAGCAGCTGCACGCGAATTTCGTCACCTTTCTAGGACTATAGCGCGCTGATTTCTATGAGGACTGAATTGACTAGCCGTCGATAAACACAACTTGGAGCATTCATGCTCATAACTGACTATGTTTCATAGCGCCTCAGTCTGTACTTCGCTTAACAGTTTTTATATATTAATGGAGAATACTGAATGATGAGGAAGCGTTACCGAAAATTACACTGAGTCGTGACACTGAATCTTCAAACTCTATGTCTTTTGTCTGCTTTGGTAATATGTGATCAATGGACATTGCATATTCATTTGTACCAAGCTTACAGAGCAGCACTCACACTGAGAGCTGTCCGGATTGTATCTTCCTACCGTTTGAACCGTACATCGCAACTGCATCTGGGACCATGGCTATGGTTGAATTTTGTAGTTAAACTTGAGAGGAAACCCGTAGAACTCGCCTGCGTTTCCTGCGAAGCTATTTCTGAAGGTTTCAGACTGAGCTGCCGCTTCAAATTTTCGAACAGTTTCATCGGTGCCTCTGGCTGTGCTTGCTTTTGACGTAGCAGATTCTTGCATTGCTCCGCGAAAAACACATTGCACTTTTACTTTTCTCGGCCGCCATTAAATGGGGTCATCTCTCTTGCACTATTCTGGTCAACAATTATCAAGTCCTCCGCAAAAATTTCAGTCCTTATCCGAAAAACCAATAACGCTGACGCCGAACAAAAATCTTATAAACCATACAACTACTAAAACACAGTACTAACTGAGTTTGAAAACGTCAATAGTATTAATTTTACAGAACAGGTCAACACGATTTCGGTAACACTTTTATGATTGGATCAACAAGATCGAAACAGGTGTTTCAGCAAACCGCCGTCGCGTTGCGTGTACTATAGAGATGTCCAGAGCCCCCAATATTTCGACGCTAGTCAAACACCCTTGTGTTTCCTCGCTGATACATTCAAGTAGTCTACTCTTACCCCGTTGTTCGATGGAGCTTATTTTTGTTACCACAACTGATACACATTGCTTTCAAAATACTTGTATTCGTCCTATGTAGCCTGTATACTTTTGCATCTCATTCAGTTTTGCTCATCAAAATACCACCCGACACGCTCCGATGTGTTGCAACCGCAAACTATTGTGGATCGGTGCAGCTGCTTACTCATCTTGGATTTAGGTCAATAAAGCGAATAAAAGCCACGCGACATCTGCGATTACGATGTGACTTAGATTGAGCATACAAAATCTCACCTCCACCCCGTCTACGATAGTGTGTGACGCGATGACAACATACAGTGAGAATTCAATACTGTTTTGGAGTACGCATACACTTTATAAGCGTGTACGTGTCGCTCGTTTTTTAACAAAACCTGGGTACTGACAAACCCTAAGTTCTTCAGCTTACTTCGTGTACAAAGGTTACACGACTGTATTTCATGAATATTTGGTCTGTGCAATCCTCAGTGTCCGATGACCATCCTTTCATCTAAGGGTGGTGGTAGTCGTCATGCATATTATTTGCAAACAAAGCAATGTGTATTTTGCACTCTATTCTACCGTGAATCCAAGCTTAAGACTTGTGGCTTTCACAAAGACGGTTTCGAATTACTGCTGGAAATCTTAGCGTACTACTGTATCTAGCACTAAAGTTGACTGCATCTGATGTCTAGACACGCTGTCAATTTTCCTACCCTACTCATACAATGCGATGGTATCACGTGCTGACTGGTCTTCTCACAACCAATCCGTTATGGCCTAATCGCAAGAGCCCTAACTACGGCCGCTGAACATCTATGTTATTCTGACCAATTCGTCAGGGATACTCGTCTAACGGTTATATCAACCGCTGGTATCAAAATTGTACAGTGCGGGTTTTATCAGCATACGAATCGTATTTACAATCCGATAGGAATTCATGTTAACAAAACTTTAAAGTAACTAGAAATGCAGGCACGCATTATGTTATTAACGAGATGTACTAGTGACACGGGTGAAACGTTAATACACGCCAAATTTGCTGCTCTAGAGATCCTACAGAAACACTTCGTTAAGGTCCGAGGAAAATTATACGCTATATACCAATACGTTGGTATTCTCGGTCTAGCTGATGTAGTAAGCAGCATATTTGTGAAGTTAACATCTCAACGAGTAGGTGAGTGCATCGGGCACAAATGACTGTTATACTGCGTCAATATAAAGTGGATATTGTACTTCGACGAATGCAAGCGGTCCGAAAAAGCTAATTAAGTCACGAACTGTGACCGGTAATTTTCTCTTGCAGCTTGGCTCCCCTTCTAACGACCACGCGGACATTGTGTTGCGAGCTACCGTTTCTGTTACTCGAATATAGCGTCCACGCACGGCTGGACAGGAAGTGTTTAGGTCGTAGGCTGAGGGTATGCCAAAATGTCAGCCTCAATAAAGGGGTTTCTGTTAGATAATATTAGAACATTTAGCAGATGGATGTTATTAGGTCACGAACCCACTCACTGCTGGCCACTTGTCGACGTTCAGATTATAACTAGGTTTAGCGTTATGTCCCATTCTTTCCTGCATTAGTGTGCTTTTTTAAGCAAACTCCCTAATCGTTGTATGCGTGAAGTCGTATGTACCAGCATAGGTGCACATTCTCCCAACGGCCCTAGTGACTTGCGCATATCTTTTTCTCTCTGCTCGTTGCAGCACATAAACCCTTGTTCCTTAGCGTGCTGTGGTTACCGGCACTCACCTTCCTTCCAAATTAATTGAGCTAAAATCTTTCCCAATGGAGCATACAGTTTGTTCGCGTTGTCTCTTAGATTATATTGACCCGTCACAACCCTGTAGGCAATTAGGGTCCCGATACTATCTTGACGCACTCAAAGCGAATACGTTGCGGCATCGGTTGTTTACTCCTAGCTAGGCCCAAAATATTACTTGCGTCTAAGGTGCCCACATGTACTCTATTACCAAGGCCGAACCCACCTACTTACTTGATCACAGAATAGTCCAATTAGAGTTCCTGGCTTAGCCTACTTCCAAGCGATTGGTACCACCATAATATTTACTCATAGTTGAGATCAAAAGATATCCTAGCTATTGTAAAGGAAACAATTTTTGATTAGGTTTAAACTTGTGATAGTCTTTTTTGTTCGTCGCAATCAGCCGACAATTCAGATATGTCGACCAGCTATCCGGAAAAGCATCAGACGGCCGTTTCGCCCTATTGGGGCTCATCAGTGGTGCTCATCCTTCGGTCCTCTGTGGAGGATCGAACCCATGACTGCTAGTGGCTCTTGCCAACTAGCCCGCAGCTTCTGCAACTGCGCGATGGAGGACGGTATCCGACTATCATGAATTGTTAGCTAAATGCGATATAGCCCGACCCATCCTCCACTGCCATGCAGGTGACAGCGATCAGCCTTCCGGCGTCACGTTCCACTCTGCGTTTAAGGGAGGATCCAACACATTTGTCGTTTAGCTTCGTCAATAACACAAACTATGCTATAACGGTCTTTTCGTTCCCTCAAACCGGTCAATCTTTTTGCTGTGTGCGCCTCAGGTTTACAGTAACGTACCTTACAGCTCTTTGGTGCAAAGCGCTGGCGGGTCCTAATAGGATGAAGCGATCGTCTGGGGCTTTTCTTTATTGATGTTAGACTATCTGGCTTATGAGCAGCTGCTAGGAATCAGCAAAATTTCATCAACCCCCCCACTCATTAGTAAGTGAAGTGCTTTGGTTAATCAATGAATCAACAAGACCCTTACGTAGCTCAACTAACTCCCAGTTGGCCAATTCGTTATCCACACTATACGTTCTGTGCATCTGACCTCATGTTCGATTACAGTCCATTTTCGCCATGTCTCTTTTACTTTTCAGGGAATCCGAAACTTTTTGAATTCGTTGAACATGTCGATCATAGAGGATCCAAAGTAACTACATTCTGATTCCGTTCAGTTTTGCTTACATTAGGATAGTCTCGCTACCATGTTCTTCTGCCTTCCTCTGTGACACACAGGTAAGGGTGGCGTATTCCGATTAGCGCCCAACTACTCTTTGTTCATGTTGAAGTTGTTGCGGATACAATTTTTTTGGCCATTCAGAATAAATCCATGCTCAGGCTCACTATCCACCTCAGAAACAAAATCAATCGATTTGGCTTTTCATTCGCTTTGGTTCTCCGGCGGAGGTCATCTGCTACTATCTCATCTCCTGATTATGCTCACCGCTTTGTCGTATACTGTATTTTTTGGATTCATACCTCTATCGTCCTCAGTGCAGCCACTTCTCGCGTTACAAACGGCTGTGATCGATCACAGTGATCTGCTTCAAACTTAACAGAGATCATAGTAGATATTACGTATCGCAGTTCAATCACACAGCGCGTGCTCCGAAGCGCAGCTTTGGGTGTACGGATAGATCAACGCAGGACTTCTGTAATCAGTTCATCATAGTGCACTTGTGCATATACTAACACTAAACTATTCCCTCATATGTTACTTTCACTCATTCCGTTACTGACAGTCCAAGAGTTTTTGTATTTCACAAAATCCATTTTAATTCTTTTTCTTTCTTGCTCTTTATCTTCCTCTAACTGTCTCTGCCACACTTGATCGATCTCATCACTCTGACTAACTAGACCGAATTTTACTGTTTGGCTCTTGTCCACACATAGGCGTGCAGATCAAACTAGCACCCACTTTCTCCCGTTGAACTATTCACGGACCAAGAGTCAGTGTTAGCGGACATATGTTTTCGATAGTTCTTTTTCAGGCTATTACAATAATATAGCAGTTACATCAATTAGACAGACAGATGAGGTCGTTAAAATGGGGTAAAATCAGTTTAAAAGAGGTAAGCTATCGCCAAAGGGCTTGGTGTCAACTCGACTGGGGATCCCCCTGCTCGCTTTTGCATTGCTCAAATTGCTCGTTCTGCAAACCATATTTCTGGCACCTAGTGATTCTAACTAGAACGCAACTCTGGGCGGAATCAATCGCTGCAACAATCAGTTGCGAATCAGTAACTCGCTTTGGCTGGGAAATTAGTTTTCGCCCATTGCATGCTACTTTTTGCTACACATTTTCTATACGCTATCGAGTTTCTCACATTCTGTGGCTATGTAGTGAGTTTTCTGCGCTATTGTTCAACCGACATCCATGGACAAAAGTGAATTGTATTTTTTTCTGTACACGTTAGCTACAGGTGGAAAACACCTCAGCTATTGTGCCACAATTCATTAGAAAAGCAAAAAACATGAAGCACAGGCACCCATGCTATCACCAGTAAATGATGGACATTGTTCCCGAGAGCTAACAGCCGGCTATTGTGTTGCAAAAAAGGAGTTATGTTATGCCTAATAAATGAGATCGTGGTTGGAGAGGGAAGCAAAATGGGAGGGGAGGGACAAAGAAACTCACAACACAAACACCATTTAGGTCGGCCCTAGTCATGCCAACAAATTTATCCAGCCAAACGTGTTCATCGTGCTTTGGTCTCCAACCAGCGAGCTGAGATACTCCCACCCAGGCTAACTTCGAAATAATGATCTGCATTCCTCTTGACCAAGTCATCGCTTGGCCACCCTCTTCTTCCATCCGCACCCCCGGCGCGCAACCTAAGCACGTTGCGGGAGTCGGTGGGCTGGCATTCGCCACACGTGGCCCAGCTATCGGAGCCTGGTGCGTGAAATAACGGTGCTGAGCGGTTCGTTTCTTCTTCCTGCACCATAACCAGGGCGTCGAACATGCTCATTGGTCACACAGTGTCCCCCCTCCAGATGTGAGCCGAACTGCGAAAGCACTGGTGGTCGAGCGTAATTAGCCTCTTTATGTCGGCTGATCTAATGGGCCAAGTTTCACAACCATACAGTAAGGTCGAACGGACGGCCGCAATGCACACTCTAACCTTCAGGGAGAGAGTGATATCTCGCCGGCGCCATAGGTGGCGAAGGTTAGCGAAAGAGCCTCGTGCTTTTTCTGTACGGTTTATGACCTTGGCTTCAGTTCCAGTGGCGCCGATACCACCTAGGTAGTTGAACTTTTGAACGACATCTAGCTGATCCCCACCAAGGGTCGGCGCAGGAGGCGGTCTCTGCCAATCTTGGAGGAAAGCTTTACACTTTGTGGGTGCAAAGCATTGTCCGAAACGGTTGATAGCGAGTGCTAATCTGACCAGAGCCACTTGGCACATTCGGGAGCCGTCACGGATGAGGGTAATATCATCAGCATACTCCAATTTATGAAATCGTTCTCCTGGGAGCAACTCCACACCTTTTAAATTCTGTCCTTTGAACACGATCTCCATGACTTCGTCAATAGTGAAGTTGATGAGGAATGATGACAGCGGCATCCTTGTCTCATGCCGCTATAGATATTGAAGGGTAGCGCCAGCTTGCCTTAAGCATTCACTCTGCCCGAGCTACGCGCGTAGAGCACTCGGATAATATTTACATATTTATTGGGCACCTTTTCTGAGTAGACAGTCCTAAAGAGCACTTCGATCCACCGAATAAAAGGCACATTTGATGTCGAGGAACACGACAATGGTGGGCCACCAATACATGTGATGATGCTCAAACAACTGACGCAGTGTGAATATGTAGTCGATGCATCTCCGACCTCGACGAAACCCGGCTTTCCCCTCACGAATCTGACTTTCACAATCGCCAGTCAGTGTGTGAGCGAAGACAGGCAAGTAACTTAGAGCTGTAAAGGATCAGATTGATTCATCTATGGTTGCCGCATTCGAACGCGAGCCTCCTTTGAAGATCGGGACAATAACGGAGCGGCCTCAGTCTGTCGGAAGTTTCTTGCTCCCCCAGTTTCACTAGTAATTCATGTACATCATCCATAAGAGCAGGACCCCCGAATTCGAAGAGGGCTGGAGATCATCTAGTTTTGCGGCTTTATTCAACTTCAATAGTCCGATCTCACGTTCGACTTCTGAGCGAGAGAGCGGATCGAAAATAAAAGCCCAGGGAGCATGGCGATCACTGGTCGGTAAGGAATCTAACAATTCCGACCAATTAAATTTCGTTTCAAAGTGCTCAGCCGAACGTTCCAAGCGTTTTGACAAGTTGTGAATAAGGTGTCCACTCTCGTCACTTATAGTTTCACTAACACCAGGTCTCCTGTCTCTCATTTCCCCTATCAGACGGAATAACTTTCGATGATTACCAAGGGCAGTGGTTACTTCCATCTCTGAAGCACAGTGAGACCACCAGAATTCGCGGACTCTCTTCAGGCTAACACGTAGTTTTGCCCGGAGTTTTCTGCGAACTTCCATGTGTTCGCTTCTAGCCGGAATGTGCCGGCGAGCATCCATAAGTTCCAGAGACTGCAAAGAGGCCCAATATCTATTTTGGCTAGTGGATTTACCACATAATGATTTACCTGCTGCTAATAAGGTCTGATGAACATGCGACCAGTGACCATCAGTGGTATTCACTGAGCGCTTGCTCAACCCGAACACCAGCGCACTTCGATACGCATACAGAACATCTGGCTTCGCCAATTTGCTGGTGTCTATGCGCCCACAGGGTCGTAGAGAGCGACCACCAAAACGCGCCCGCAGATCAGCACATACAAGTGCAAGGTCAGTGTCCACACATGTTCTTCAAACCGAGCGATAGCTTTGGACGCAGCCTCTCCAGCGATAACGGATCGCGATGTGATCGATTTGCGTCCATGGCTGGTTCGAGGCTGATGGATGCCTTGTCACTCTTCGGCGGATACTATGTCGGAAGTTATTGCTCGCAAGAAATAACCGCGCATCTTCATACAAATGAAGTAACTGCTCACCGTTACCACTACGGGCGCCAACACCATGTTGGCCGCCCAGATGCAGTTCATCAGTGAACATTTTCCAAGTTGAGCGTTTAACTATCTAACAAACAGTTCAGTGTCCTTGCTTCTTCTGTGGTGAAGGAACTCGTTCAGTTGGCGACAGAAGTCATTCTTTACCGAGTCATTGCTACAATTTGTAGAAGCGTGTGCAGCGATAACAGATAGCTATCAGCCCGCGCGGCTTCGAGGCTTTGAACTAGCCAGCCAGTCAGACCGCACACATCCGGCTATTGATTGGGATCCAATCAACTAGAGTAGCTTCAGCCCGGGGATTCAGAGCAATACCAACACCGCTTTGGCCGGTACACGAAGCTGCATCGTCTCCGCATAGACAATGAACAAGCACCGCTAGTGTCACCTGAAGGGGATCGCAAAGTAAGAACGGAGCTCGGGTCTTGTAGGCGGGTTTCCGATAGGTGGCAGATATAGATCGAGAGGGTCACTAATGTTCTGGAAAGGGCTACCTGTTAATCGATCTGTAACAATATGCGTACGTTGAGGTATGCGAATCTGAGGGAGGATCGGGGCTCCACATAGAGGCCGATGAACTGGGCTTAACCGCTTGGTTAGACTTGGGCTTGTCCATAAGGCAAGCGTGACGCTATTCATTTACATGTGAGTTGAAACTATAAGATAAATGCTTATCAAAGCATGATGGGGGAGGACCAAGAATTGTGGGGTTGAAAACGGGGGATAGAAGTGAAGTTGGAACGAGACGATAAGGTTGAAACGCGTAGAAAGGGGAATAAGAAGACGGGAAGGCTTGAGCAGTAGCATCCAAACCCATATCCACTCTGCTCGATGCAGCAGTTAGGGCACTGTTGATTATCTTCTGCGGTGGTGCCATAGCATCAGGAAATTATTTATGGAAAGGTTCATAGTAATGCGTGGGCGGGAAACTGTCAGGCTGCCCAGACCTAAACAGGAGGACTGTTCGGGATTCTCAGCCAGAGCCTTTGGTTCAAAAACCTGACCGCAAGGCAGCGGGTATGGCGTTGGGCTACAAAGAGTCCGTTTTAAGGAATAAGGTGCCACCCTCCTTCCAACCCCAACCTGGAGGACCAGGAGACTGAGTTTGTCTGGCCCCTAACCATTGACCAATCTGGTATGCGTGGCACACATGCTTTATTCCTAAGGTGGCTGATCATTTTGTTTGGCTTGACGTTATATTATTCATGAATACTACGTTCTCGTCACGCCAGGGCACTTCGTCAACAGCTCAGTCTAATCTATAGGTTCAACTCCAGGTAAACGATCCTCAGGGAGCAGATTTGCTCAATTACAGTCACAAATTGTGACGCTTTGTTCATGAGCTTGTTCCGGGAACCATGGTTACCGATGCAGATCGTCGGAGTTTCCTGCCATTTTCCCTTTTTAGCTTCCTAGTATCCTAGGTTTTTTTGCCTCTCGTTCACTGACGTGGCGTCATGCCAGCTGTGTTCTTTCGTTTCCATATTCAACTTATGCTTTCTTCTTGGTTGTAGCTCAATCTGGATTGTTTGCCTGAGTTCTGTTTTATTCTTCTGCAAACCAGTGAATCCATCTCACAGCTTTTTCGTATTCCTTGAGGGTTCCTTGCAGTATCTTCCAAGTCAGGTCGTCTCCCCCTAGTCCCGAAAAGAACTTGTCAACCGTTTCGCCCTATCGGAACTCGTCAGTAGTGCCCATCGCCCGGCTCCATCAGGAACAGAGCGGCTTCTCGACACTAGGAGCTTGCACCAGCAGTCAACAGCTTATGCCACCGTGCGACGGGGACCGGCGATGAATCGCCATGACCCGCAAGCTGACTGCAAGATAGCGACTCATTCTCCACGGTCATACAAGTTGCGTACA
>OX104064.1:25686135-25720616 GCA_944474145.2 Dicrocoelium dendriticum
CTTCACGATGTCTGAAGCAATCGGCGAAATTTGTGAATGGGCTCCGAATATCTCCGGCAAAACCATCTCCATCAACGTGAAATCATCTGCAGTGGATCCACGGTTTCACGGCATAATTTTCACAGAGGATTGTTCTGCTGGTTCTCCTAAATATGGCCTTATCCGCATTCTGCAACAACTACAAAGCATGTTTCAGGTACCGTTTACAGAGTTGTAATTTCTCGCCCACTTATTGTCGCAATAATTCATCAGCGAGCCACGTTGTATCACCTACCTCGTATTAAATGCGTAACCACACAGATGTGACGCAAAAGCATATTTCACAGATTTGGCATTCGAAATATCTACCCGCTACATTTTCATACGAGATCACGCATTTTTTCTAATCCGATAATCTGTGTATGGGCTTGTGCTATCATTTTTCTTAATGTATTATTCCGTTTAATGATTCCACAAAGTTGTCATTGTTTGTCCATTGATGTCACTCTACCAGTTCACTCCTTCGAGTCAGCACACCAGCACTCCGGAAGCACAAAGTTCAAGAGAGTGGCAGCTGGCAGTTCCGTATCATGACGGCAGTCGCCATACTTCAGTGGCCATTTCTCCAATTCTGTTGAACCCGAGAACTTCAGGAAGCACTTCCAACTTGTCCCCGATACCTGCGAGCTTCGGAGTTAGTTTATTGATGGTTATGAAAGTTTTACGATCATTCAGTCTTTGGAGGAGTACGCTGACTGGTCATATTGATTAAGGAAGACTATGCTTTTACATGATTTCGAAGTTGTTGGTGTAGCGTAGCTACTCATCGGAATTCAATCTCTTACATTACATATATGGTATATGAGTTTACTACACATCTTTGGCTCACTTTAAAGTGACAAGTTCCCGATCATTAAATTTACCCAAGAAAATTAGGAGCAGTTACCTTACTCCTGTCCCATTTGATGTCTGCAACCTTCGAGATTTTCTTGTCTCGTCGCTTGCTTACATCCACTTTCCATCCAGTTGTAGCAGCAGCGATCTCGAACAGTATTTTGATGTAGTACAACCATGGTGTATAATTAGTACGAAACGCTACTTTATTCTGGATATCATATGTAGACCTTGTTGTTCGGATGTGCCCAACAAAATCCCAATATTCGAAGATTGTTTAGCGTCATGGCTTTTCAATGCGGAGCTTGTCTTCAATTCACTTGGTAGCCATGTGTGCTCACATTATCCTTGATTAAACCTATTCTTGCTGTGTACGGAACTGAAACCATTTCATTTCTCCATAGAGTACCATACTTCATCCATATCGTCACGCGAAGGAATTGACCAGGGAGGTGATAGCATGCTCCCCGCTACTTTGTCAACCAGCTAACTATACCGGCCATCGGCGGTCTCCCGATCTCCTTGCCACTTCGCCTGCACTACCCTTGGATACATCAGTCGTATCTACTAGTCCATCTGGTTCACTCTCCCGGATAGAAAAGCAAGTTATCCAGTTGGATCACATGACAAATAAAACAGCGACGCCTGGCACTCCAGTCCGCGATGTTGATCTCGACCGGCAGTCACTGGGACTGACACCGGCCCAGCACCAACTTGATGCAGGTGTTGAGTCTGCTTACCATGCCAGCCCCGAGAAACAGAGAGAGGCGTAAGTCTTGCATCGTTGAATTGCCACAAACTTACTGACACATCTTTCTGATCCTCGTTCCCTCACATATCCTACTTCGCATGATACTCGAATTTCAGACGAACTTGTGCGTTCATCTCTCCTCACATTTATTCGATAACAAAAACACTTCTCTTGCTGAATATGTCAGTTCTTCATACCTTTTTCACTTTTAGAACTCGGGATGAAACCGTGGTTCTTCCATTACCCGTGATACAACCCATGGTCAAAGAGCTTCTGGAATCTCCTTCTAGTCCTGCAACCGGTCTGTTACTCTGCCCACTGTTTACGAATATTTTGCTTTGTTCGGTACTGTCACATCATTCCAAACTCCTCTGTTTATCAAAAATTTTACGATGCACATTACATCCGCTTTTATCTAAAATCTCAATACGTTTAGTTTTTACGAGAAAATTCTTCTATGCTGTTCCTTCTCTTTAAATTTACTTTTATGAAAATTGTCGGTATGGCTTCCATTTCAGGTCCACTTAGCATGTTTGTCGAAGATCACTGAGCAGTTTTGTTTTAACCCTTGCTCTTGGTCGACACTACCGGATCTGCATTGAACAAGTTGACTGTTACCTCAGTCTGATTTTCATCTGCGACAGGTGCATATCTTGGTGCAATATCTCATTTGTTCCTTGTACCTGTACTTTTATTCGGTCCTCACCCCATCGCTAATAACAACGCTCCACCCTAATTTCTTCCCAGGAGGTCAAAGATTGTTGTTTCAACAAGCATGCTCCAACATTCATGCGCCCCGACTTCCACATGCATTTTGTCCACTTCAATCCCACCGCTGCTTCTTATACGAATATCCATAATTTTAGAACTCAGTTTTCACAAACAACAACCCACGCCAAAGTCGTCCACCCCAAGCGGAGAAATAGCAGATTCGCCAAGCGCATCACACGTGTCGGATACCGAGCATCCTTGGACAAGTCTGCAATTGCCCGAAGTCTGCGTCGTTCTAACTCCTATCACACGTCCACAAGGCATATCTCCTGTAACCGAAGCTGTCTCTGTGAGGCATCCAAGTACGAGATGGAAAGATCTAGTGAGTTGCACCCTAGCAGAATCCAGTTCACAATTTTCGCATCACCTTCCAAATGCAAGGTGTGGAGTTCCGGTGGACACAGTCAACTGTGTGGGTAATCACATGATAACTCCCCACAGCACTGTCCCGTGACTTTCAGTGGTGTTTTGTAAAAGAACCTGACAGGTGGAGATTTTCTATTCCGCTCTCTCCCAACACTGTATTCCAGAACTAGTTAGTACTGATTTGGACTCTTTAGATAGTAGCCGTAGTAGTAGTATCAACATTATTATTAGTAGTAGTAGTGTTATTATTATTAGTAGCAGTAGTAGTCGTAGTAGTAGTAGTAGTAGTAATAGTAGCAATAGCCTAAAGAATAGACATGGAACCAAACAAGAATCATGGCAATCACCCGAAGTAAACAGGTTTAATCACCGCATCTTCATCACGGCACGTTAGCTGAAGTTCAGCAACACGCTTCAGCTATAGCGCCGCAAGAACAGAACTTTTGTTGTTTTTTGTTTTCTTTTCATGCGCTATTTTTCATCTCGTTTGTCTTTTTCAATTGTTAAGCATCTTACTCTGAACAAGTATGTACAAAGATGTTCCACTTGTTTCGACTGCGCGCCGTATCCTGAATCGTTTCCAACCGTCGTCAATCCTTGTCCTTTCGTCCCCAACCAGGCAGACGTGTGGATCCAACGGCGAAAAGATATGAAGTCAACGATTTCATATGCTGTCACCAGGTGGGCGGTTGGTTACCGCGTGGTCTCTTCCAGCGAAATCCTGCACGAGCGAAATAAGGCACGCGCTTAGCTGACATACGCGGGACGTGGTCGATCCATCATAACTGACGCGGTAAAACCAGCATCCCCTAAGACACGACATCTGATTTCACCGCTGTAGGTACGTTGCTGCAACCACGCACGCGCGATCCTCATCGTCGAAGACTGAGAGCCGACGCATGTCATCCACGCGAACTGGCCACAACTCGCTTCCATATAGCAATACCACCCGAACGGTGGCACTGTAAACGCACCCGCTTACTATGATTAAAACATCCCGACGACGCCACAAGTGTTTCAGGCTGACAAACGCCGACCGAGCTTTGGCGAGACGGGTAGACAACACTATCTGCTGGTTCAATCTGTGTACCTTCAAGAGTGAGCACGGGAACGGGCGAGTGCCAATCCTGGAGCAGAACTTTACACTTCCACGGTGCGAAGAATATGCTGTACTTAGATGCCTCGATCGCCAAACCATTATATGGTTTTCATACTGCGAGTCATCACCACGTAATGCGCTATCATCAGCATCCTTTAAGTCGGTCTCTGCCGACCAAATTTTTGGTAACCTTCCAGTGCTCTCGACAGGACGTCTTCAATCGCAACATTAGACAGGAAAGAGGACATACGGCAGCTCTGTCGTACACCGCTTTTGACAGCGGAGGACGCCGAAAGCTTGCCACGGACTCTCACTCTGTCGAAGATGTGCAGGTAGAGTACACGCAGGATGGGGGTGTACTATTCTGGGACCCAGTACTTTATCGATCAACGCCATAGTGCAAGTCTATCATCCGAGTCATATGCAGCATTAATGTTTAAGAAAGCAATGATGGTAGGCCTCTGGTAGATGTGGCGGTGCTCGGGGATTTGACGGAGCGTGAACATTTGATCCACATACCAACGTCCAGGACGGAAGCCAGATTGTTCTTCCCGGTACTGCGATCCACGTATCGGGGATGGTCTACGGAGTAGAATGGATGCCGATAGCTTAGAGCCAACCGAAATGAAACTAATCTCCCAGCAATTAGTACACGAAGTGCGAGCACCCTTCTTAAAATCGGGACAATAACTGATTCGCCCCAGAAAGTAGGTACCTTCCCTTCATGCCATATTTTGGAGAATAATAAGGATAGCTGGTTGATGATAACTGCGCCTCTATAATTGAACAGCACCAGAGGAACTCCATCTGAGCCGACAGCCTTGAATCGTTTCAAGTGTCGAATCGTAAGGCAAACTTCCGCTTCGCTGGGTGGATCAAGTGGGACGACCCAGGACAGGCAGCTGGGTTCGCAGGGAATACAAGTGAACAGTGAGGGCCAATTGAACTGCGAATGAACGTGTTCGCCACATAGATCCAAGTGTCTCTATATGTTAGCAACCGGCGGACCATCCACTTAACAGCTAGTCTCACTAACACCGGGCTTTCTGAAGCCAGTGGACGGAATGAACTGGAAGAGTTTGCGAGTATTGTCAGAGAGGGCAGCGGCCTCCATTCTCGAAGCATGCTAAGACCACCAGGCTTCACGATCACTGCGTAGGTTTTATTTGAACTGCCGACTGACAGAATGGCGCGCTTCATTATGATTACACTCCTCTGGGATGTATCCGCGGTGATCAGATATATCCACGGAGCGCGTGGAGATCCATGTCTTCTGAGTGAGACCACATGGAAGACATCATGGTCCTCTGCATGCAGGACCAGTTTTAATCAATATCTTGCGGTGGGTCACAGCTGAGTGCATCGGCCAGGGAAGATTGATAGCTCTGCTGGGCCGAGAGAGTAGATAGCTTGTTCGTAGCTACCTTAGAATGCTTCGTTTTCGAGGATCCTCCGAAACTCATACAAATGTTCGTGCGGACAAGAGCATGGTCTGAATCAAGAAAAGTGGACCAGGTGGATCTGAAATCCCTTTCATTACTCCTCCATCTGTAACTGATTGTAATATGATCAATCTGAGACCATAATTGCGACGCGGTAGTGGGTCGCCAAGTAGCGGAATGTGTCATCAAATGCATGAAGTTGCTTCTCGAGAGAAACAAATAATTATCTTCACACAGTGTGAGATGTCTTTCTCCATTATCTGAGTGACTCCCTTCGAGCGCATGGTGACCACCGACGTGACCTTTGCATGATAATAGTTGACCGACCCTTGCGTTGAGATCCCAAGCAAGGACAACAATATCAGAGTTACGGGCTCTGCTCAAGAGATGGTGAAGTTCACTACAGAAGTCGTCTTTGACCGAGTCGCAACTGCAGTCCGTTAGAGCGGAAGCTGATATCACAAACAAGTTGCGGCTTTCTTCAGGACATCTGTTGATCCTGCATGGTCCCCGACACCAAGCAACACACAGCCGACTATTGTTTTGGAATCAGTCCAGCAGTGCGGCCTCCGGTTTACTGCTTATCGCTACACTAACCTCAGCCAAGCGTACCGCGGATGTTTCTGTGTCACTAGATAGACGTAGGTGAATTATGGCTCGGTGGGCGATCTCAACTCAATCACAGTACTGAGATCCTGCAAGCGTGCTTCGGAAAAGAAGCAAACATCAGTGGCGAGGGATTCCAAGGTGCGTGCTAGCCCAGTCTGCTGCCCGATATGCTTGAGTACGTACATTGAAGTATGCCAGACGGAAAGTGGACCGAGACCGAAGAAAGGCGACTGGACATGCTCTGTGAACGTCCACGAATCCATCGAGAGAAACCATGGGGACCAGAAACGGCTGCTAACTGATAAAACTTATTGGCAACACATGAACGGGTGACGTGTGAATGTGTGTGAGTAGCGAAAGTAAAGGCAGCTGAGCGCGATATGTTGAATAAACAATTTATGGTTTCGTCAGTGGGCGTGATACTACCCGGCTGCCCAAGCCGAAGTGGGGAGTTGTCTTGGTTACGCTACTGGGATTATTTGACTGAACAGCCTGCCCGCAACGCAGCGGGGGGAATTCAGAGAAGCACGTCCATTTTGAATCGGTGACTGCTTGTTCATTTCATACGTCTTTAGTTTGTTCTCTTACCAAACAGGGGCCCCATCCTCTACATGATATCAGCACAGTTGCTGGAAAACAAAGCATCATAGAAGTAAAGCAAAAGGCAGTGATTTATTTAGTGGCTAGTCAAATCCGCCACGTTGTGGCATTATCAAACAGATATTTGTGGCTTTTTATAGGGAGAACGCTTGCCTGTCAAAAACCCACCACGTCCTACCGCACTATTTGCTGGAACGGGGTAAACCCGAATCACCCAGCTGGCATAACGAGGAGATTGTCCGGTAATTCTCATCAGACTCAAAAATTACATGATGACGATAAAGTGCTAAATTTACCGGATTGGGCCGCGTATTGATCAGAATGTTTAACTCCAACAGGAACAAATTACTGGGTCATTGAGGGTGGCAACTTATGTACAGGGGAAACCACAGCAGAAGTTATATGCCACGATAGAAGTAAAGGACGTACAAACTGTTTTCATACGCACAATTCTGCGGATATAGATATCTTCCGCGATAGACAGGAGATACTTCCGGATTCCGCCTCCCTTGATTCATTCCAGGAGCTTTATGCCGTTTCAAAGATTGGATTGCGCTTCGGGTCTCTACTTCGGTAGGTTGGTCACTAGGGACAGACCAAGCAACATCCGATGGCGATGACGTCACAGAGGGATGTGCTGGGTAGTTAAAGCCTAGAGCAAAGTGCTTCGCCCAGCGCTCCAATCGCTTCTGCAGGTTGGTGATTTTTGTACTGTCTAACTCACAGATTGTCTGATTGATGGTGTGTGAATTACAACCGATGGCCTTGAGGAGGCGAAACAAACTGCGGCAGTTTCCAACTGATGCAGCGGCATCATCTTAGCAGCATGCCTAAACCACCAGGATTCACAATCAGAGCGAAGGCTAACTTCCAGTTGTAGAGAAAGACCGACGTGTTTCATTGTGTTCCATGCCAGCGGGCATGGCGCGTCGACGATCTGGAAGTTCCGAGGAAGTTACCGAGATCCAGCTTTTAGCTGTACAGAGGACGAGGCCGCTGCTGGACAAACTTGCGGACAGCATGGCGTTTTGCAAGCCTAACCAGTGTTGGTCAGCATCCAGGGAAGAGGGAAGGGCAAGGTGCTCACGAAGCTTCTGTTGGTACTCTGTTTGTACTGCGAGATCTTCCAATTTGCAAATGTTCAATCGGGTTTGTTTGGCCCTTGGGAAGCAACCGAATCGCATGCAAACTGTCGCGCACACCAATACATGATCGGTTTCCACACAAGTAGACCAGTATGATCGGCAATCGCGTATGCTTCCACGCCACCTTCGACTTATGACTATGTGATCAATTTGTGACCAACGCTGGGTTGATGATGGAGGACACCATTTGGCATAATGTCGCCTGGTGTGACGAAAGCTCGTACTGGAAAGGAAAAGTTGCTGATCGCCACACAGACTGAGCGATGTTTCTCCATTGTCATAGCAAACATTATGATATCCATGTGGTCCTCCGAGGTGGCGTTCAGCTGGAAGCCGCCGACCCCAACGCGTGAGTTGAATACTCCTACCATAATGAGGATGTTTATTTTAGGTGCCCTTAGGAGCAACTCATGAGGACTTTGACAGAACTGGTTCTTGACTAGATCCAAGCTGCAGTCAGTGGGGCAGAGATCACAAAATGGGCAGGCTTATCGGCTCGATGTCTGCTAACCTTGCAGGAGCCACAGAGCCTAATGGCACAGAGACGACTGTTGATTGGAATTCAATCAAGGAGGGCGGCCTCGGCTTTAGCACTGAGCGCAATCCCATCACCAGCTTGCCCAGAAGCGGCAGACTCAGCATCACCAGAATGGCGGAGATGGAACGGGTGTGGGGGTGGATTGGTGAGGATAGCTGGTAGACGGTGTTAGGATCCTGGACTCGTGTCTCAGACAGGCAGCAGACATCACTGATGGCAATAACCGATTCCATATTTGGCTTTTTGCCTATGGACAACTCGTACAGTTATCTGTCTCCGGCTGTCACGTTGCACAATTTGATCGTATGATCGGCTCGATCCATTTTTACGCTGATGTAAGAAACATACCTGCTTATTTTTTTACATTGACCATTTAGTACCTCTATCACATAATTCTTCTTCTTCTAGATTCTTCCTTAATTCATTGTTGGCCACGACTGGGCTGACCCCTTGTGGTGACGGATTATAGCTTCCAGATTATAAGAGACTTTACCTATGCAAGGCACATGGCCACCAACTGACTGGCGTATAAAAAAGGCCATAATTGAATGATCCGCAAGACGGACTGGACTGAGACTTCATCGCCCATAATACATGTATAAAAGCAGCCCTAAAAAGAACCCAACAAATGATAAACAGGTGATAGCTCATATGCTTCTATGCCACACCGGCACGCGGCCAGGTATAGCATGGAAGTGCGAGCGAAACCTTTCGAGGGAATACCTTGCATGGAAGCAGGTCCCCTGGGGATGGTTCCACGAGTGGCCGTATTACTTTACCTGGACATTTGTTTAAATCTACATATGTTCTTGTTCCTGGTTTTTAATTTCCTTAATCCTGCCAATTACTTTAAGACCCGTTTTGGATCCATTGTAAAAAGGGTGAACAAATTGGTTATATTTTGCGATCCTTTTAGCCTCCCCATCCATCTACGATCTCATTTCCTAGGGTAAAACATAATATTTTTTTCTTTTTGCCTAGTAGCTAGCTGGAAGCTTACCGGAACGATGCCTATCCGTTGCTGGTAGCTCAGCTGGCATGCAACTGTTGTATCTACTTATCCTTTGTGTATTGTATTGTATGTATGTATGTATTTCCTTCATGTATTGCGGCACAATAGCGGAGGTGTTTTTCCCACCTCTAGCTGATGTGTATAATGATGATGATGATGATTTTGCGATCCTGTTGTACACATTGATCAGACCACATAGTTGGACTGCACCTCGAATCGCCGAGGAATATACCATTTATTTTTTTTATTTATTTTTTTATTTATTTATTCAAGGGTTTCTAAGGTGCGCGCCAGTCTCGCTCGTTGTCCGGTCTGCAGTAGGATGCGTACATTTAATGTTGCTAGCTTGAACCGAGTTCCAGGTTGCAGAAACCATGATGTAAGACCATGTGGTTGGTGGTTCCCTGTGAGGTACTGAGCTGGCGGATGTTGATAGGACGAATTCACCGGTGGAGACAAAGTTGTTCGCCGTCGAGGCATCAGGTGATGAGTTTGGTGAATAATACAAAGGGAAGACAGGTAAGTAGGTGGCGTGTGATTGTAACGGTGGTGCAGTAGCCAGAGCATAGAACATCGTAAGAGCGTGATTGTGTTTCCATGGTTCGTCAGTAGGCGAGATATTACCCGGTTGTTTAGGCCAAGTAGGGAGTTGTCTTTGAGGACTCCACCCCGAGCCTTTAGCTAAATAGTTTATCCACAAGGCAGTGTAACGAATTCAGGGAATCGCGCCCATTCGTAGCCGATGATCGATTTCTCGGTTCAAACGCCTTTCGTTTGGTCAAGTACCAAACGGGGGTTCAATGCTCCCTACAAATTTAGCAGCAAGCTGCTGGAATACAATGCTCCACCGGAGGGAAGCAAGAGGCAGTGACCTTATTTAGTGGCGGATCCCATCCGCCACGTCGCAGTGTTGTTAAACAGACATTTGTGGCTTTTATAGGGAGAACGTTTGCCAGGCGAAATCCCACCACGTCCTGGAACACTGCCATCGAACTATTTGCTGGAACGGGAAAATCCCGAACCACCCAGCTGGTACCATGGGTAGGTTGTTCGGCAGGCCTGATTATATCTCTTGTTGTGTTAGGTTTTCGGTGGAAGATCTGTCATCGTACCTACACACTGCCCCAGTCAAGCATGTACTTCATCATGAAAACCTTTCTGTTGTCCCCATTACGGTGTCTTGGATGATATGTCTGTTATTCCTGTCCCGAGTTCGACATTAGAGGGTTTACATATTCCCTTTCTTTGCTCTCTTATATCATCTCATCCACTTACAAGCCTACTGCAGGCAGATACGTGTAATGCGGTGGCACGAATCGACGGTGATTCTTTACTCTATCTGCCCATCAATCATCCACCTCTGTTTCTACTTGGATACCGCTTAGTGGCCAACTGCTTTCACACTCCAATTCAATGTCTTAGCTAGTTTGTATTGCTTCTTGTGCCAACCATCGCTGCTATTCGATAACAGAGCCCATACACTATTGGTTAGTTCCTATTTCACACCATATGTGCTACTTAAATGGTGGTAGCAACTTTCATTCAGAAAGGGAATCTTTTCCATGACCTAGCATCCATTTCTCCCCCTTTCGCTCTTTTATAATTTTCTAATGGTTGGCCCCTATCTGAATCGACCTTGTATCGGTGCTTCTCTTGGCTGTATTTGTAGTTGCGTTTCATATTCGTATACAGAGGACACTATCGATCGAGATCATTACTTTTGTAACCATTGGCTTCCAGTAGTATGGGTGCCATCATAGGTAGTGTTTGTGAGCTTTCAAGTTCCGTTTCGATGAGGACACAGCTTTTTTCCAACTTTATATATATATATATATATATATAATCAGCAGTCTATAAAATAGACATCAAGCCGTTCAAAACCATGCAATTTGGAATAGCCAATAATAAAACCTGTACAAAACATTTGATAGTGCATGAAAAAGCGGAACAGCAATTTTTGTGGTTCTGCACACGCCATTTTGTAATTGTTGCGCTTTTTAAAAGTTACTACTTTTGTATACGTGAAATCAGGCGGATTTGCAAGCACTGCTTCCACTGGGACCGGTTTTACGCTATTGCTTCCAGCTTTGTGAGCCATTGGCATTCTTCATCTTTGGGTCCTCAGCCGGGGAGTTGAACGGGGCCAGCGATGACCAAGTAAGATGTCATCGACTTCATGTCCTGTCTCCAGGTGGACAGTTGACCTCCACGCGGCCTTTACCAAAGTAACCGTGCGTGCGCAAACAGGGTACGACGTGGTAAACACTCGTTAAGCATACGCAGGACGTGGCCAAATCATCTCAATTGACGCAGCCGGATGACATCACAAGGTTGAACACCCGTCTTCCCCAAGATACGGTGTCTAACCTCATCATTACACACTCGATGATGCCAACGCACGCAGGCGATTCTCCACAAACAGCTACTGGCGTAGGCTGAAAGACGGCGCGTGTTTTCCACACGGATGGACAAGGATTCGCATCATTGCAGCAATGTCGCGCGTACACAGGCTTTATAAACCCTGCCTTTTAGAGAGAGTGAAATGTCGCGACGGTGCCACATATGTCTTAAATTGGCGAACGATGATCGAGCCTTAGCGATTCGAAGGGATACCTCTGCTCCAATAGTGCTATCGGCAGAGACGCAACTGCCTAGGTAGATAAAACTATCTACATGTTCTAGCTGTGTGCCCTCAATGGTGCATTTTGAGATGGGTGCTCGCCAGCCCTATAGAACTTTGCACTTGGAGGGGGCAAAGCACATGCCAAACTTAGATGCTTCAATCACCAATCGATCAAGGAACGATTACATCCCATGGGGGTCGTCACCGAGCAAGGCGACATCATCAGCGTAGTCTAAGTCGGTCACTCGATTACCTGGAAAAAGCTCGATGCCGAAGTGCTGCAGGCCCACCAAAGCTCCCAAAAGGACATCATCGATCGCAACGTTGAATAGGGATAGTGACATGAGGCATCCTTGTCACACACCACTGGAGACAGAGAAGACTGGAGAAAGCGTTCCATAGGCTCTCACTCTATCTGAAGTGGGGAGGTATAGCGCGCTAAGTATGGCGGCTACTTTTCCGGAACGCCATTCTTCAGCAGGCAGTTCCATAAAGCAGGTAGATCTAGCGCGTTGAACGCAGCCTTGATATTTAGGAAAGTGGTGGGTCTGCGGAAGATCTGACCATGCCCTAGGAGTTGGCGAAGAGTGGAAATTTGATCCACTCATCCTCGATATCAAAGGTGCATTCGATTCGGTGGATAGACATGCACTTTGGGGCTGTCTACTCAGGAAGGGTGTACCTGAGAAATATGTGAATATTATCCGAGCATTATATGCACGTAGTTCGGGCAGAGTGAGGGCTTAGGGTAAGTTGTCGTCGCCCTTTAATATCTCCAGCGACGTGAGACAAGGATGCCCGCTATCACCTTTCCTCTCCAATTTCGCTGTTGACGAAGTCATGGAAATCGCGTTCACAGGACACGACTTAGAAGGTGTGGATCTGCTCCCAGGAGAACGACTTCTTGACTTGGAGTATGCTGATGATATTGCCCTGATCTGTGACAGCTCACAAACGTGCCAAGCGGCACTGGACAGATTAGCACTAGCTGTCCGTCACTTCGGGCTTTGCTTCGCACCCTCGAAGTGCAAAGCGTTTCTCCAAGATTGGCCTGGACCGCCTCCTACGCTGACCGTTGGTGGGGTTCAGCTAGAAGTCGTTCAAAAATTCAACTACCTGGGAAGTTGTATCAGCGCCCGTGGGATTGAAGATGAAATCACGAATCGTATAGCAAAAGCTCGGGGCGTTTTTTTTGCTAACCTTCGCCACCTATGGCGCCGGCGCGACATCACTCTTGCCTTGAAGGGTAGAGTGTACAATGCAGCAGTACGTTCGACCCTACTATGCGGTTGTGAAACCTGGCCGCTTAAAGCAGCGGACCTGAAGAGGCAAGTTACGTTCGACCACCGGTGCCTTCCTAATTTAGCTCACATATGGTGGGAACACCGCGTGAGCAATGAGCGTGTTCGACGCCTTGTTTATGGCACAGGAAAAGGAACTGAACCGCTCAGCACCGTTATTTCACGCATCAGGCTCCGATGGCTTGGCCACGTGTTACGCATGCCAGCCCACCGACTTCCGCGACGTGTGTTGTTTGCGCGCCTGGGGTGTGGATGGAAGAAGAGGAGGGGTGGCCAAGCGATGACTTGGTCGAGAGGAATGAAGATCCTCACTTCTGAGCTGGCCTTAGTTGGAGCGTCTCGGCTCCCTGGTTGGGGTCCGAAAGACGATGAACACGTTTGGTTGGACACACTTGCTGATATGGCTAGGAGCCGACCTTAGTGGCGTTCGTGCTGTGAGTTTCTTTGTCCCACCCCATCCCTCTTAGCCTCCCCCTCCAACCACATCTCATTATTTAGCCTTATGTAATTTTGCATAGTAATTTTTTTTGTTTTGGTGCACAGCAGCCGGATGGTAGCTTACCGGAACGATGCCCATCCGTTGCTGATAGCTCAGCCAGCTTGCACCAGTTGCATTTTTTCTCCTTTTTTCTCTGTATTGCGGCACAGTAGCTGAGGTGTTTCCCACCTCTAGCTAACGTGTATGATGATGATGATGACCGGGTGAAAATCAGCCTGCTCCTCCCGGTAATGTGACTCACGAGTGGGGGATAATCTGCGGAGGCTGATAGATGCTAGAAACTAAGTGGCAATGGATATCAGACTAATGCCCCTATAATTGGCATACAATGTGAGAACCTCTTTTAAAGATCGAAACATGTTTGACTCCCTCAGGAAGGGGGACATTTTCTTCCTGCCTAATCTTCAGAAACAGGGACGTTAGCTGCTTGACGACTGCTGTACCGCCGTCTTTGAACAACTCTGTGGGTTATGGGGTGTCAGGGTTGGGAGGAGCAACACCGAACCACCAATACGGTTACGGTCCTTGTGATCGTAATGACCGACGTCTACTTCAAAGTGGACCGAGGTCAGAATAGAGATTGCGAGTCGCAATCCAACCACACAGCGGGTACACCAAATGCCACCTGGAAATCTTTACCGCTGTGCCAAGCGTTGCTCGCGGACCTAGGAGCCATAGTGGTCAAGGTGTCAACCTTTGAACACTACGCCTCGAGGTCCACCCCAGCTCAGGCTATCTCCATCTGATGAGTCCAAAGGAGGACGAAACCGGTTATGGGGTGTCAGGGTTGGGTGGAGCAACACCGAACCACCAACTCTGGGGGTAGTTCATCTGAGCCATCTGTCTTGAAGAGCTTCAAGTGACGAATCTCAATCTAAACGTCCGCTTCGGTTAGTGCTTCGAGTGGCACTGATCATGGCATGCGATTGGGTGTACTGAGTGTAAAAGTGCGTGGCGAGGAACAACTACAGTGACTAGAAGTGCTCAGCCCATCTGTCCATGCGTCTCTGCAAATTAGTGCTTTCTGACTCATCCACGTCACAGTTGACCTCGTTGATGCCGGACCTCCTGTGTCCAATGGCCCAAATGAGCTGGAACAGTTTACGAGGGTTTCCAGTGAGAGCGGTGGCCTCCATCTCCAAGACGCCTTGGGACCACCAAAATTCCCGATCGCTGCGAAGGCTTCGTTTGAGTTGTCTGTTGATAATACGGCGGACTTCATTCTGGTCTGGGTTTACTGATAGAGTTCGGCGGCAATCGAACAGTGCCATGGAGCTCGCTGATATCCAACGCTTCAAGCGGTTATATGATAACCCACAGATTGATCGACATGAAGTTAACATTGCTTGCTGAAATAACTTCCAGTTGTGCAATATCAATGGGGGGACACAGGCTAGTGTGCTTATCAGTAATAGTTGGTAGTCTAGCTGAGACGACTGACAAGCTAGCCTGTTCGTATCAAGCTTACAAAGCCTCCGTTTCTGATTTCCTCCGAATCGCATTTAAATGTTGGCGCAGATCAGTGCGTGGTCTGAATCGAGGACAATTTTTCCACCGGCTTCATCAGTTATTACGCAAAGCCTCCAAGTCGGACGTCATTGTCCTCGTCGGAGACTTCAACGCACGTGTCGGTCAACTGTTACCAGGTGAATATCACCTGGGTGGTCATCATGCACTGAACGAGTCGTTCATATAACGGAACCAGGCTTTCCAATTTGTGAGAAGACAACAGCCTATTTCTCACAAGCACAAACTTCAGGCACTCGTGGAGACGTTCTACCACATGGCATCCTCCTTCACCGTCGCAGGCTTTGTCTCAAATGGACCACATTGCAATCAGTTTCAGGTGGCGTGGAAGCATACAAGGGTGTAGATCATTTTCTCCAACTACCCAATGTATGAGGTCACAAAAGTCACTTTTCACTTCCGGTAGATTCTCATCTTTTACGTTGGCTCAAAAGATGGTAAAAAAGCAGAACTAGTAGAATATGGTTGTAATATGGTGAAATTCACAAAAAGTATGACAAACTACCGTTAGATAACCTAGACTCCGATATTTTGCCTATCACATCGCATCACTGTTTGTTGAGGAAAGCTACAGGATGATAAACAGCCTCAATTTTTTGATGCAACATTGGGACGACGAAGCGATATTACGTCGGAGCTTGAATAACGGCTTATTGGAGTGCAGCTGAATTTGTGTACTAAGAACAGTCCTGTTTGGACATAAAATACGTCCATGTCGACACGTAACTTATTATTATAACTTATAACCTTGCGGCGTGGGTTTAAATCCGCGTAGGGGTGGACGTCCTGACGGGATAATCAGCGCGCGTGCGACTGGTAGTAGTCACATGGCACCAAAGCGCCGTTACAGCTTACAACTGGCACATTATTATTATTATTATTATTATTATTGTATTTTCATAAAATGGCCGCCATTGTGATATCGACGTTGTGAAACCACTAAAAATAGTGTCTGGACCACCGTGCCAGTTCTCGCACACGCCAGCGGTCGTATTAGCTGGAATCCATAGTCACCACGGCTTCTCACTTGTACGGCTGCTAGTGAGTAATCGCTACTGGTGCCCGGCAGCTACGTAGCGAGTGTCATTATGTAATTCCAGCCGCGGATATCACAATGTTAGTTTAGGTTACTTGCTTCATTGGGATAGACTCCGTCGCCTTGGCAACTTAAGGGTAATGAGCAACTCATTACCATATTGTTGGAAGAAAGTCCACTTGGTCTACTTTGACAATGTCCCCCAATCCATGTATGACCGCTTTCCTTTAATACCCGTCAACAACTGAAGAAAACTGCATACTTGCATATCATCTCTTATAAAATTTTCTATTTTCAACTGAAATAATCTAAACGAAACTCATCGCATCCTGATGAAGTCACCAAGCCTTCGGAAAACACGGGTATTCCTTTTGTCTTCTCGGGATTGGTCATGTTGTCTTTGTGAATCTCTAGCTACTTCCCAATCAAACTACATCCAATAGATGTCAAACACCTCGTCCTAAAAAGTACTTGACTCGGCATAATGAAATGCCCGGGCTGCAACATCCTTACCACCACATCTTACATGATCGATAATTCTCGCTAGTACAAGGTTACCACTCCTAACCAGTGTTGTTTATTTTCGATTTTTCTCAAAATGAAATCCTGCCCGAGCGTGCCCAGTGTATTCTACGGTATCGTTTTATTTTCTCTCACCACCATCACTTGATATTCACGCCTTATCTATCCACGACCAAAGTAACTATGCACTCAAGTGGGTCTCACTAATAAATCATGTGATTTAACTACTTTACTGGAATTATATTTCTAGATATTCGTGCCAACGCCATGCCTCACTCCAGTTACTTCCCATTGTCATCATCCGATCATGTTGAGAAGTAGCTTCCACTGACTCGAAACTTTCGTTTGGTGTCCGTGCTCCTGTGATAACTACATACCAGAAACTGTAGTACATTTTTGCATCTTTCTTCATGACACTTTGGCCGCTCTCAAACACCATTCATTTAATCGTGGGCACGTCTTCAGACCTTTTCTATCTTACTTCATCTCCAACAGGGGGCAGGAGAACACAAGGACATGGAAGCTTTTGTTCCACCGACGAAAGAAGTACTTGTGTCGGTTGGAGAAGCACCTGCTTCCACTCCACCTGTCGATGCCACTCAGCTTTCTTCCTCATCAGATGCGACTCCCATCGCTTTGGGTATTCTGAAAGCGATGAACTCCACTCTGCTACCCGGAGTCCACTATTCCGAAGCCAGCACAAAAACCACACGCAAATTATGTGACTTTTCTACTTCCTACTTGATTGACACCTCTCCCGCTAACGCCGACTTTCCATTCACTCCTGACAAACCCAGCAGTGAGTTTCATTTCTGTTGTGGCACACGCTGTTTGAGTAATAACTCTCTTGAACCGTAGGCTATCGTTTCTGCACCAATGAGGTGGACTCAAATTGGTTTTATCTCATGAATTATGCCCATGTTTGCATGAAAGTGTAATTAGCGGTGAACTCTTTTCATCTCCTTCTTATCAGGCTATTACAACTATGTGGAAGAAACAAGCAACGCAGTATGCTTGTGAAAGCTAGCTTGAGGACTGCTGCCGTTTGAACGAGA
Source organism: Dicrocoelium dendriticum (assembly GCA_944474145.2). Taxonomy (NCBI): domain Eukaryota; kingdom Metazoa; phylum Platyhelminthes; class Trematoda; order Plagiorchiida; family Dicrocoeliidae; genus Dicrocoelium; species Dicrocoelium dendriticum. The sequence continues at coordinate 25,703,905 of OX104064.1, forward strand.
CCGGTAAATTAGCTAGATAATTAGGCCGATGCACCAGAGGTAGGTTACCCAGCCGACGTTACGCTGCTGGTGTCGAATATCAAGGCACAGCTGCGGAGCCAAGGTAACAAGAGGTCTTGCACTAGGGCTTTCTGCTTGCACAAAGCAGGCTGGATCAACATAATAGCGATCACCTCAGCCGTCTTTACGAGACGCTTTCTGAGCGCTTTAGTGTGACGCAACGGCACGAAGTAGAAAACGCTGGACGCGTCTGCTATCCGGATTTCATGTCCACTCACGAGTAAATGCTCCATGAGAGCGCTATTGATACTTCTAGGTAAGCCTCTTCGTAGCGAACCAGGGCAGTGTTCTTCTAGCTGTTTTGACTAAAACCTGCTCGTGTGTCCAATATATCTTGCACCATTGCTGTAAGTAACTTGATACAAAACGTATGATTTGGACTGGACCGGGTTTCTGTCCTTCAGATGTTGTGTTACAAATGGAGCAGTCTGCATGAGCACACGCACGTAGGCGACTGGGCATATTTTGGCCACTGCGTTTGTGAGTCTTCCCTTCAGTAAGTCAAAAGCGGTATCCCCTTTAAATGGAACTGAGAGAAATACGTCTTTTTTGGTACATTCCTCTTGGTTTCCAACCGGATCGTAGCGTTTTTGATAAACGGAATGGGGTATCCGTTCCCTTGCAACATTCTGAAGATGCGATCTTTCTCTGCATCAAGCGTGTCCGGACCAAAGGTTCTGGCGGCACTCTAGTGCAAGCAACGAACTAGGTTCCGTTTGGTTTTATGCACCTGAACGGGTGTGTTTTCAGCACATGTCCTATCTCCGCCGATCTGAAAGATGTGACTAATACAAATCCCGAAGACTCCAAATGGCCCACATATGCATATGTCATCTCTCCACCGTTCATGCGGCCTGCTTTTAACTTCTTTGGGTCAACGGATGAGATTGACAGATAAGGTAAGCATGCAGATCTAACCATCTGTGGTGCGCAGCCGTTGAACTCCGTCATGAATCGAACCCACCGTTACTTGACACTAACAGCGTGCACCACTAACCATCAGCTTATGGCATTAGGCCACGGATGCGGGCGACGGACCATCAGAACTTGCAAATTGTTGTATTTCCCCTGACTGTACGAATAACCTGTTGCTATTGCCCCATCTGGGCCGACCGACCTCCCAGGTCAGAAGACAAACGCCTTTGGTGAAACTTTTATTAAGTCCCTAACAAACAGTATATACAGCCCAAGATGGGGACAAAATAATTAGTCCATGAGAGAGTGACCTAGCTAAGTTCCTGGATATCTGAATACGCAATTTTTGGCTGCCAGAACAGCGCACTCACTGATGAGCTCCAAGATAGATCATTCTTATCGGTAGACTTCGAAGTGAACTGCTTCATTGGCTAGCCAATTAGCTTCAGGTTGCGCCGCGCCAAATTGCTCCGGCCGGATATCGGAATGCCGAAGACTGCTGTTTGCGGGCTGCCTTAATACAAGCTAAGCAGTACTCATTCTACACTTAAATGCAAGTTATAGAGGACAGGGTTGTCTCATGGAGTCACGGCCTGCCACAGCAGCAGCTATGCACGATATGACATTTAGCAGCTATTGGGGCGTGTATTTTTGACAACACATTGTAGCATGCATACTAGAAGAAATCCAAGAGCGGAACAGGAACTTGTATTGCGCAACACGTAGCCACTGTAAAGGGGGAACAAATATAACGATAAAGAAAATGTAAAGAACGTTACGGTTAACAGTCTTCTCTTTCTTGCTCCTCTTCAGTCACAGTACATGCGCGCGGCTCTGAAAGGCAAGCGGAAAACACTGTTATAGCAACGGTTCATATTCAGTTCGCGCACTAATATTTCGATCGTTGTCTACACCATGAGTAGGGGACTAGCCATATCATGTCCTTCATAACCTCATTGACTACCAGTTTCGGCATGTATTGTCTAGCATTACTTCAGCTAGTTTGCTGAGTCCATGGAGTAGTTATACGTTAGTTGACAAAATGGTCTGGCAAGATTGACTCCGAGTTTTGATTAAACTGGTGCATGTCGATGTTATGGGTGAAGCCTGGAATCGGTCATACCAATGGTTCGGATGTTGCCTGGTATGACACGGTCGCGAAACCAACGGTGCTTTTACACTCGGCCTCTTGCACCTAGCTGTCAAAATTCCAACTCGACCCGTTTCATCACCCCCACTTCGTAGTCAAGTTTTCGTTGTGTTCCACTTTACGTTTCACCTCAATTCTCCCCATTATTGTTAAGCATTAAAAGTATGGCGACGCGATTTGTGATAACTAAAGCCACTCCGTTTTGGCGTGTCATAGCTGTTTATCTGAACTGAACTGAACCGAGCCGTGGTAACATTCTACCATTCAGCTTTCTGACCGAACAACCTTCATGTGGTGCCATCTGGGTGGTTCGGGTTAATCCCGGTTCAGCTAATAGTTCGGCGGCAGTGTTCCATGACGTGATGGACTTTCGCTTGGCAAAAGTTCTCCCTATAAAAAGCCACAAATGTCTGCTTAACAACACTGTGACGTGGTTAATATGACTCGCCACTAAATAAAGTCACTCCCTTGTCACACCGGAGAATCCTACACGTTTCGCGAACGTCAACCACTTCAATGATTTCATCTGATCCCTTCCTATATTGGTGCATTCACCGAACATACTCACAAATTTACAGGAATACTAGCAACTTCACACAACACGATTACTTACACATGCACCCACATAAGTACTGCACATACATACACACATATATCCATTATGTGCTGGTTAAATCGCAACATTTCTGTACCATTACTGATGTTACACGCTTGTATCACCATGTTCATGCCTTTGAAAGCCTGTCTCGCACCGTCGAGAATAAATCGTTTATTTATTTATTTATTTGCTAACAGCTCAATGTTGGTCCATTTTCGCTTATCCATTTACTAAATTGGTGAATCGCGAACATTCCTTATAATGAGTCTAATCCTATACCAATTACTCCACTGAGTGATTCACCTACCTTTGTTACGCACTACGATAGCACCGCATTTCACCGTTTGTTTGCGCTTATTCTCACCAGTATTCGTTGTTACTGACTGATTTTACTTTCCAAAGTGTACAATCCTAGACTGGATGTTATGTTAACTGAGCTATTCTCTCTTACATGGAACAATTAATAGTTTCTGTAAAACACTAACTTATTTTCCCACAGTCTTCGCGTTACCGGAATTGTCCGCCGAAGTTCACTTTCCTAAGCGTGCGAGACCTAACACATCTGCTGCCAAGCGACCTCTCAATCGCAAATCCAGTACTGGTGAGTCCGTTTTACCTTAAATCCGTAGATTGTACTTGATTTTGTCAATGAAAATAGGATGACAACACTACGCTTTTATGCTGTGTGCTTAACTATGCTACGCGTGCGCTTACGCATGATTTCCAGGCGCATAGCGATCGTTTCATCTTCTCAAAGCCCACCATCAAGACGCCATATTGTGTTGTTATCGATCGCTTTCTTCAGCACCACATATCACGGCCAAGAATTGGTGTATGCACAATATTGCGGTTTAGGCTGAGCTGTTTGTTTGGTCGGGAACGTCAGGCCCTTCAGCTTGACTCTTTGTTAACGTATGCTACATCGATAACTCTCGTCACATTGTCTCTGCTCTCCTCTCTTCTGTAATATAGTGTGTCAAATGCAATGCAGTCTCACACTCGCAACAGCTCTCTAAAACAGCAGTGCTTAAAAATTCTTTTTTTCGTGTTTTTTTCATTCATACCTCACGTCATGGTCCACATAGTTGCTCACTGATCACACCTTGATCCAGGTTTTCGGGAGGAATCCGCGGTTGAATCCGGTGCTCACAAGGGAAAGGTGATTGAGAGAAGTCAGCCCCGTACCTCCACTTTCCATGTTATTCGTACTTCTATCACTGAAGCTGCCGATGAACCAATTACAGAGGAAACGGTTTTAGACCTACGAAAGCAAGCTTTAACTGAAACATCGCCGACACCGATAGGTATTCCTCCACTTCCCTCAGTGGACACAGAAGAGTTAGCGGCGTTTCCAACGTCCAGGGACAGAACCTCCTCGTTTGAGCGGAATGCTAACATTGATATACCGAAGCCTGGTTTCTCTCTGCCAAAGCGTCGCTTCTTCAAGTCCTACCGATCTGAGCGAATAGCCAGAGAAAATGAACGTTTCGAGGCCGCTCGAATGATAAAAATTACTAAAAGGCCTGATTCAAAGAAGAGAACAACGGGAGGTGGTCAGGAGGCATTAAGGATTTCAAGTAGGTTCCACCTAGTTTTTTTCACTTTAGGGAATGTCAACATCGAATCAATTCGCAACGGATTTTTCCTCATATTTTGCTGTCTACCATCACCTTTTCATGTGAATCTCCCGTTGGTGATGGGAACAACAGCCCGAGAGTCGTTTTTTATTTTAAATTGTCGAACACATGCCGAGGAAAGATTCTTCTTTTCTTTTACTTCTTGCGAACACTGCTATGAACAAGATGAAAGTCAATGGCTTCTAACGCATTCGCTGTCCCTTGCCGATCAAAGCGGAATCGTCGGTATATCACGAATATGCTCACGTCATAAGTAACAATAAAACAATCATAAATTATGTGCTTAGAAAATCCGGTGAAGATTTGATCCATCACCGTGTTTGTTCAGTTGATGGTATTTGCTTTTTGTGCGGTTCGGCAAACACCACTCCGTTTCCGTCTAGAACCATATGTCACTTGCTCTTGTTCATATTAATAATAACTTTATTCATAGCGGGCCTCTTTGCCGATTGCTCCGCGTTGTGTCCAAATACTTTAGTTCGCTCACATGCTCTTATGACTCGTTCACTTAATAAGTGTTTTGCTCTGTATCTGTTCCAGAACCAAGAGCAGCTCGAGGTCGCTTGAACAAACGTGCTCCACCACCTATTGCTGCTGCACTGGCAGATGCTATGATACCACCAACTCCATCGCGTGACAGGTAGGTAGTCACTCAATTTTTCCTTGGTCTTCACTCCACCTATGTAATGGCATACATTTAGTCTGCCGTTGCTTTTTGATTATGTGCTTTGGCGAAGACGGCGTGTTGCTGCTTCCACTCGTCTGTCTTCACAATTGGCATGGTAGCTTGACCATCTGTTTTATGGTTAGCATTGACACCATCAAGGTTGGTGTATGGGTAAGGGTCTAACACTGTCCGGTTCCGGTGTCTGGCTTGCAACCTCTGTGCCCCAACTTCGGGTTCCAGCTCCCACATAGGTTTTGGTTCCCAGGTAGTATCCCCACTCGCGTGCAATGCTTGCGCAGGAAAAATGCAGTCTTACTCCTGATACCTGTTTTCTTTACCCAAAGCGTACGTCCCAACTTTTGCACCTGCCATTCATGGGGTATGCCTACCGCCTTGTATTTCCTGACGATCCGAACTATAACTTCTGCATCCCATAATTCGAGGATAACCCTGCTTCGTGCTGCGCACATTTTTCACCCTGGTTGCACCGATCGTTTTCGTGTGTGCTGACACTAAGCCCATCCACCCCCTGATGTCCTAACCAAATGTTTTCCGACAGAAATATCTAAGATTCAGTTATTCACGTTTAAACATGCCAAAAGTTACCGCAACTTTCGGCTCAATTGTTTCCTCCTATATTGGATACTGTTTTCAAACAGCAGTGATCCGGATCTTCTAATCGAAATAGTCGACTCCCAGGATCCACAGAACGCCCATGTCCAAAATGTGGTGGTCCCAGCTGCCCACCCCATCTTGGAGACGCTGATCGAGAGCTCGCAGTGTGATGACATCATTCCTGCTTCATGGAACTCCTCAGCTGATAACCAGATTAAATCAAAGGATGTGACAAATCAGCTTCAGGAAGAATTTAATTGGCCGGATGATGAGGTCCTAGTTAGCAGTCGACCTCCATCCACACCAGCCAGCCTTTTTGCCCCCACTCCATCTCCCGCACCGGCTAGATTGCGGCGTAATCGCAAACCACCCACTAAACGACCGGCGAAAAAAGCGCCGTTGGAATTCCATACCAACCAACCTTCGTTTCACGAATCACAACAGCCCTTGCAGGAACCGCTGGTAAGTAGCCGTTACACTGTTTATATCTCTTAAATTGTTTTCTACCGACAACCGGAGGGCGCGTACCACTTGCCGTTTCAGGTATTCTAGTTTTTTGCTATTATCGCTGTTACTACTTCACATGTCGGTTAGACCCTAGTCTCTGGTAACCTGTAGTCCGTGTTCCGATGAACATTACTTTGCGCTACACTTGCTTTCGGTTCAAGGTTGAATATATTTTATTTTCTTGCCCAACTTCGGTCAGCAATTTATTCGTATCATGTAACTTCGTTTGCGACTTATCTCCTCTAGGTGATCGAATTCACTTATCTTCTAAAATTATACTGCCTTCTCGTACTTGTGAAATCTTTTGGTTCACTGCCTGTTCCGCGCCGTTTCAGATCATCCATGGTAACATCGTCAAGTGTAGCATTATTCTTAGAAACGCCATGTTCGATACTTAGCCTGGACGCTTTTTTTAGCCAACAAAATGCAAATCATTCGATCCCACCATCACCTCAAATGTTTCCTAACAACTACTTTCAGTTCAAGGTTTGGGATTAGAAATTCAGAACCACTGGAATGGCTATGTTTCTGTTAGAAAAGTAACGTACTATGAGACACAAAGTCATCCCCGTGTCTCATATGAACGGAATCCTATCACTTCCCATCGGCCGGTGACCGAAAGGATTGCACGCCTGGTTTGCAATCCTTTGGTCACCGGTTCTAATCCGCGTAGTGGCGGGCGTCCTTCGCGGTATACACAGCCCATGCGCGACTGGTGGTAGTCGCGTAGCAGCGAAGCCTCGGATACAGTTTGCCGGCGTAGTGCTGATAATTTTTTTGATGACTGTCACGCCTGCCCAGTGATTCGTAGTGGGTGCAGTCAAAATAGTAATCTTTGAGACTAACGGGCCTGCTCCGGTGGACCCAAACACTGTCCCAATGGCACTGCACCAGGTACTGAATTATGAGGGGATTTTGGTTACAAGCCAGCAGTCAGAAATCACTATCTATCAAACAGTTTATCCACCATTCCAGGCTGATCCCTCCTCCATTTATCCATTTCCGAAGTAAGAAATTCCTTTACCGACTTTTTTCACTGGTACGAAACTTTTACACGTTGCATAACACAAGCAATGCTCTGCAACTATTGAGTATTCTCGTAACTCAAGATTGGAGCGAGATTGTTGGTTGGCTTTCTGGGCGGTGCGATTTGTTTCATGCGTTTCATAAGCGGCTTGAATAACACTGGTCATGTTGCATAAACTGGGAACGAAACGTATACAGCGTACGCACAACCCAGCATCCTCACTCACATGACTGCTCAACACCATTCTCAAAACCGAGATTTTGGGGAACTTTCTATGATCTGATAGTTCAGTTACCCACAGCTAACGCGCGCCTTGCAGACCTGTTGATTCAACCCACGATGATATGTTATTTTCGCTGATGGGTAAATCATCTCAGCATATTGCGCTCATGCTTTGGCATTTTCCTCACGACTACTGACTCCAAAACGAGGCGAGGTAATCGAGTGTTTGGGCCCTTCATGCTTCTCTTACTCGTTTAAACCAACAATGTAATAAAATATTGCCACACACCTCCTTCCGTGGATCCGATTAAGCACTGGTGTTTTACTTCTATCTGTGAAAACCGATGCAACTACTCATGAAGTCGTTGTTTGCCACCAAGGTGCACAGGAGCATGACAAACTTTGTTTGAGCGAAAGCGTTTACTCGGTTCCTCTGTCCTCCTTGTCAGTAAAGCATGTTTTTACCCGATGTACGCACCACCCCCTACCGACTTTGCTGCGTCTCATATCCACCTCTGCTTTCGACTTATCACGTTAGACGGTTGGCGTTGAACTTCTCACAAAGCCTTGTCTCATTCCATTGAGCGAATTTGTTGTGAAGACTGATAGCGCAGTTAACCCTTTATTTCGAAACACAATATTCTTCCTGTCTGCCATTAGGGGCCAAAACCCATGCAGAAGTGGACGTTACTACCTTATAGATCCTTTCCCACTCTTAAAAATACCGAGCTTGCATATTAAGGCTAGTTCAGTGCATTGACTCCGACGGATGCCGTGACTTGGGATTACGCACTGTCCTAACATCCCCTTATCTAGTACCCCGTTTGTCGTCCGCTGCATGCTGTGAAGGTCCGCACCTTATCACCCATCTCGTACTAAGCTGCCTGCGGTAGTGACGTCAATATACATTCTAGCTGATATCCCGATGTGCCTTGATTAGACGGTCACTCACCAACACATCATCAAACTTCATTCTCTGACGGCGTCTGCCTGCCTCATTTGATATCCACGTGTTAAAGCACGTCATGACATTTGGAGGTTGCGGATAGTAGCTACCATTTCTTACCACACAGATTTATCAGTTCTGATTACTTTTTATATCGGAAGCTTGCCACACGTTTAATCAACCGCATGCTTCAATGTTTAGAAAGGCTTCGGCTTTGTCAATTAATTCTCTTGATCATCCTCACAATTGGTTTATATTCAAGATTTGGTATTCTCCATAAATCAACAACCGGAGTTTTCCTGCTCCTATCCTCCAATTTCACTACAACAGTCATCCTCAAAGTATCTGCACTTGGCTAATTGGGGTTCATCCCACTCGTCGCCAGTGACAGCAGTATATCAGTACTCTGTGATAGTGCATCAATGTCACACAGCCATGGCTTATATTACGTGGCCCTAGTAGTGTTAGCTTCTCAGACGGCAGGTTATGGTGTAGCCACCAAACACACTGAGCATTTAAGACCAACGCGCCTACGGTTTTCTAACACGGTGATGTCACAAACAACTGGATAGGTGAAAAAGCCTATATTTGCTGTTTTCACTGCATCGCGTTGTCGTCAACCCCAGTCCAACAAATAACTCCGCACATAACAGAATATGAATACTGAAAATAGAGAGCGAGAAGATAAAAGTCTATGTTGCTCCATCGTAGGTGGTGTGATGGTAGTATCAGATCAGAGTGAGCAAATGGACCAACCGAGCTAGCCAAACAGCCAATGGGAGGCGGACGTGACGGATTCGATTACTGGACTCGGATTGGACGATTTTCGTGTGAGTAATTCACCGTTTATTTAACTGCAGCAAAGGAGGAATCTCATCGACTCAGAAGGGTCGTTAGTTATGGACTTGAAGCTGCAATTTATATCGAGGAGTTTGGCTTGTTAAACATGCTGTAATTTTCGCTTAGCTGTCTTTGCCGAATAAACGTTTGTCCCTGAAGGACTGCGTTCTGCAACATAGTGTCAGAGAAGATAAAGACGAACCCCACCGGCGGTACGCGGATGCTCTTTGGATCACCAGCGTCTATTCAGATGCTTGCCCCACGGCATATAGATGAACGGAACTTGGCGAGTAATTGACGTCTATAGAAGAGTAAGTGGGAGGATTTCTGCACCTTAGTACGTTTGGACGAACAACTGATGGCGTATCGCTTGGCCATGTTTCGACACGCAACCGGGGATGACGTGAGCCGTGTTCCAGAGACCTTGCACTACGACAAAAGCGAAGATCCAAATAATTTGGTCATTAGAAAGCTCAGTGAATTTTGTTAAGGTCAAACCAACGGGACCTACCAGCGCTGTTTTTTCTTTTCGCGCAACAGAGGCCCAATCGAATCAGTCGACGTGTACATCACTGAATTGAAGATTTTGGCCCGATTCTGTAATTTCTGTAAATGTTTGGGCCACAGTCTCATACGCTATCGGATGGTTCTAGGAATCAATGATGAAAGTACGACAAAGCGACTTTTGCGATAACACAACTTATCGCTCCAGCAGTGCATTGATATCTGCAAAATTGAGCCCTCAACCACTCATCAATACCAACAAATGAAGCTCGCAGCAGATGCAGAGTTGTATGCCATTTCTGGAGGCGAAGCAGTGAATACTACTACCGTGAGACTAAATCTGCAAATTTTGCGCCACGCGACATCCGAGCACCCGCGAACAGTGGCCGGCGTGGCGACGGAAATGCGCCGGATGTGAGAGAAGGAACCACTTTGCTCGTTGCTGCCACTGAACCAATGTGAGTGCGGTCGTTCTTGAAAAGTCCCCCGCAGATGCAGAACATTCAATTGGCAACGTGTCTCTGAGGGGACCGCAAAAATGTGTCTACGCAAGTCTTTTGATCGAAGGCAAAACCGTACGATTCCGGTTAGACACAGATGCTACTGTCAACATTCTACCAAGGAAGCACTGTCTCGGAGTGTGCATTTGATCCGTTCAAGATTACCTGCGTATGTGAAATTATTCCAAACTTCATCCGAAGGGCTCGGCTACAATCGAAGTCGTTAACTAAAGAGATGGAGCCTCACATCGACTGGAGTTTGATCGTGGAGGAGGAGCCCACACCGGTTCTCGGTATTGATTCGATTCAGTCCCTCGGTTTTGTTATTTTTACTCATGATCATTTTGTGCATGTTTGTCAAGGAGAAACCGACATTAGTGACCAGTATCCGTCTGTGTTTAGCTCAGGTTTTGGAAATTTTGAGGCAACCGCTCACTTGTCCTTAAATTCTTCAATACGACCGACAGCACTACCAGCTAGGAGAGTTCCATTTGCACTGTTTGACAGGTTCTACGCTGAATTGAGAAAACTAGTGAGAGGGTGTGGTTGCCAAAGTCGACGAGCCAACCGACTGAATTAGTCAAGTCGCAATCATTACGAAGAAGATGGAGGAACTGCTTGTGTGTATTGATCCAAAACCGTTGAATGAAGCCTTGCGTATAGAGCATTACGCGCTACCTATCTTAGAAGGCATTTTGCCGCGTTTGGCCAAAGCTAAATGTTTCACGAAGGTAGACTTCTCTTCGGCATTCTGGAACGTGATTCTAGATGATGAATCCAGTTTCCTTTCTGCTTTTATAACACCATTCGGGAGATATCGTTGGCTGTGTTTACCGTTTGGCTTGAAGCTGTCTAGTGACATTCTTCAAGAGCGATTGATGCAAGTGCTAGGTCATTTAGATGGTGTAACATGCGTGTCAGACGATGTTTTGATCTATGGCTCGATAGAAGAAGAGCATGACACTAATCTCCACCGTTTCTTATGGCGTTGCGTGCAAATGAACACAAAGCTTAAACGCGAAAAAATTAAACTTCGGAAAGACGAGGTGATTTTCCATGGACAATTGCTAACAACACAAGGGGTCAGGGCCAATCCAGGAAAAATTAAGGCAATTCGAGAGATGCCGCCTCCTAATTACGTGAAGGGAATCCATTACTTAAACAGTATGGTGAATTACTTGAGCCATTGTATGTCAAAACTCGCTGATATCATGATACCGATCAGAAAGTTAACTCCCAAAGGAGTGAAGTGGAGTTGGGGAAAAGAACAGGAAACCGCATTCGAAACTATTAAACACCTCATCAGCAACCCGCCGGTACTCGGGTATTACGATCTAACACAGCCTTTGGAGGTACAGTGTGACAGTAGCTAAGATGTGATAGGTTCTGTTCTCTTACAGAATGGAAAACCGGATTTCCGCAGCCGAGCACCCACCCTGACCGAGCAGCGCTATGCGCAGATAGAGAAGGAGATGCTTGTGGTAGTCTATGCCGTGGAGCGTTTCAACGATTATACTTTCGGAAGAAAGACAGCTTTGTATACCGACCACAAGCCGTTTGTGTCAATAGCCAGAAAACCGCTGCACGTCGTTCTTCGTCGCTTTTAGCGGATGCTTATCCGGCTTCAAAAGTACGACGTGGATATTGTGTATACGCCTAGTGCACAGATGTTCACCGCGGATACGCTGTCAAGAGCTCATATGCCGGTACCCGAGCATAATCCAGAAGAAGTCGAAGTAGTAAACTTAGTACAGCACCTGGCAGTGACAGGAGAACGTCTATTGGAAATAAGATGCCACCCAGAGGAAGATGCAACGCTTTCAGCTTTGCGGGACGTTATTCTAAATGGGTGGCCAGAGACAAAGAAGCAGCTGCCGAAGAAACTGACACTTTACTTCACTTTTCGGGATGAACTCTCTGTCTATGATAGTTTGTTGTTCAAGAGAAACCGTATTCTGATTCCGTCATTGCTCCGAGAGGAAATGCTGAAAAACGTTCATCGCGCTCACCTTAGTGCCAACTATACCCCTAACCGAGCAAGCTAATTGATCTTTTGGCCAGGAATGACGGGTCAAATAATAGATCATGTATCGGATTGTGAGGCGTGCCGTTCACACGAAATCCGGCAGACGAGGGAACCAATGATGCTGCATGATGTCCCTGATGGACCGTGGTAGAAGTTGGCGGTGGATTTATTCAGTGATAACGGGAAAGATTACTTACGGTGGATTACTATAGTGATTATTTTGCAATCGATCTACTCACCACTACGACTACAGAGGCAGTAATCAACAAGCCCAGATGTCACTTCGCGCGACACGGTATACCGGAGGAGCTGGTCTCCGACAATGGGTCCCAGTTTACCAGCGGTGCGTTCCAGGCGTTCGCAATCAAGTGGGAATTCGTACACTAGCAAAGCAGCCCATGTCACAATCAATGGAATGAAAACCGAGTCGGCAGTGAATCAGGCCAAGTCACTGTTATCAAAGGCTAGAGCAACTGGCGAGGACCCGTACCTCATGCTACTGGAGAATGATAACACTCCTTCAACGAATATCCGTTTGAGTCCGGTGCAGCGCCTATACAGCCGAAGGACTAGAGCGCTGATGCCGACATCAGCCACACTTTTGCGCCCAGTTTCGCTACAGCACGAACGATTACAGAACGATCTGAGACAACGAATGACCATTCAGAAACGGTACTATGACCGCGGTGCACGGGTACTGCCTGAGCTAACAGTGGGACAGGAAGTGTGGGTTCAACCAGTACCCGATAGTCAAGAGCGGTGGAAGAAAGGTGTGGTGACTGCGAGGGTCGGTGTTAGGTCATACGTAATAAACCTTGGAGGGAAAACGTTCAGAAGAAATCGAGTGCGTTTGAGACGACACCGGAGACAACAATGTGGACTGGGAGTGAAGTGTCAGACGGCGTGGGACAAGGAGACCACGGCCGCAGATACAGCAAAGACGATGCAGAGCGGCAAGTTGTACGAGGTGGATAGCAATATGGAAGCGCAAGCACACGAAAAAGTGGGGATGTGATGGTAGTATCAGATCAGAGTGAACAGATGGACCAACCGAGCTAGTCAAACAGCCAATGGGATGCGGACGTGACGTATTCGATTAATGGACTCGGATTGGATGATTTTCGTATAAGTAATTCACCGTTTATTTAACTGCAGCAAAGGAGGAATCTCATCGACTCAGAAGGGTCGTTAGTTATGGACTTGAAGCTGCAATTTATATGGAGGAGTTTGGCTTGTTAAACATGCTGTAATTTTCGCTTAGCTGTCTTTGCCGAATAAACGTTTGTCCCTGAAGCACTGAGTTTTGCAACAGGTGGATCAGCACATGTGCAGAATCACGTCGCTGATTCCTGCGTGGTGGCAGCATATTGCAGCTGTATTACATCTTATCCGGATACGATACACTCCCTATACTTGTATTCCTCAAATTGGGCGTCAAGAAATCTCCTAAATTTTGACACCGATTTCGCCGCGTCTCCGGCAATTTGTACCAATATTTCACCACCCGACGCTCGAAGCATTGAGAGTGAACTATGTGCTTTCAATCTGGCACCACTGGTTTGTACTGGTGTCCGCGTGTGCTGCTTGAGGCGCAAACGCGCAGTAGTGGCCTCAATATAGGGAAGTTGCCTAAGGGCAGTTTTCCGTGCTTCATTATGCGATCAACTCGAAGCCCACAATATGACAGGGTATGTAGCCATATATACATATATATATATATATATATATATAGCAACAGTCTATGAATAGACATTGAACCATCGGAAACCATGGAACTCAAAACAAGGTACAGAAATAGTAAAAGAAAACACAACACAACACATCAAAGTTCATGGTTTCGTCAGAGGGCGAGATACTACCCGGTTGCCAAAGCCGAAGTAGGGTGTTGACTTAGGGGACACCACCCCGAGCGTTTGGCTGATTAGCCTGCCCGCATGCCAGCGGATCGAATTCATGGAATCGCGCCCATTGGGAGCCGGTGACTAACTGCTCAGTTCATACGCCTTTCGTTTGTTTTTTTTGTCAAACAGCGGCCCAATGCTCCCCAGAATTACATCATAAAGTTGCTGGAATACAATGCTTCGCCAGGATGAAGCAAGGGCAGTGACTTTATTTAATGGCGAGTCACGTCCGCCATGTCACAGTGTTGTTAAACGGACATATGTGACTTTTTGTATGGAAAACACTTGCCAGGCGAAAACCCACCACGTCCTGGACCACTGCCGCCGAACCATTTGCTGGAACGTGAAAATCCCGAACCACCCAGCTGGCACCACGGGTAGGTTGTTCGGCAAGCCAGCCGTATATGACCCTAGTCTCCTACATCAGTCTTCGTGCGACCTACTCCGTAAACTGGCGATGAGCCGAGTAGCTGTATGCTCGACACGCTCCTGTCTCTGCACCTCACCCATTGTAATCGAACAATAGGCTCATGAGCCGTACTCAATCACCGGTCTCATCATGGGAGAAAACAGGCGAGTGGATATCTCTTCAGGCCATGTGCAGAAGCTGCATCTAAGTTCCCAAAGCAAGCGTAGTTCGTTTGAGTACAGTCTGTTCGTGTTGTCGACATACTTCAGAGCACATCATGAGAGTACGCCTAGATCCTTTACGGAACTGCTGGGATGCAGCGGGTGGCCGGCTAAGATGTAAGCTCGCCCAATACCACCCTTCCCCTGGCTCATAAACGAGGACTTGGCCACGTTGACCGGTAGGTCAACTTCTCCAGACTACCAGGATAAGCGGTCGAGCTCCTGCTGTAGGACGTCACAGTCGCCGAGAGAATCGATAAATATCCAAATCTTCAGGTCGTCCGCCAATAATGCGCATTGTGACCGAAGAAGCTGAGGTACTTCGTTGATGTGAATCAGGAACAAAATGGGTCCCAGTAGTGTGCCTTGGGGTACGCCGTTAGTGGATGGGTACCATTACGTTAGGTGACAATCCACATGAATCCGCTATCTTCTCTCAATAAGGAAGTCACTGATGCAGTGCGCCACCAATACCAACACCAACATCCTCAGCTTGTGGAGCGAGACCTCATGGTTCACGTTATCCAAAGCTTTAGTGAACTCAATGTAGATAACATCCATTGACTTCCCCCGGTACAACACTTGCAACCATTCCTGCCGCGTCAACAGCAGGTTGGTGATGCGCGAGCGGCCCTTCCTGAAGCCGTGCTGTGCTGGCATTAGGAGGAGGTCTTTCGATAAACGAACCAGTTAGGAGACAACTGTGAAAACGCTCCAACTTCTACATGTAAACCATGTTTTCCAATACTACATTTCAAACAGTCTGTCACATAGACCCCGGCTAGGGAAGAGAGATGGGACAAAGGCGTAATGTTTTGTTGTCATTATCTTCATCCCCTGATTGTGCAACATCAGGTAAACAAGATGGGTTTTTGGAGTATTCGCCATGTGTGAATTGAGACACCCAGTCTAAACTGAGATCCCGGGTCACATTCAAGTTGACGTGGTCTGTTACGATCAGTGGAAGCGCATCCGAAGTGGAAAACGGTTGTGTCGCTCACTCCAAACACTACAATTCACAACCGGTCTCGCCTCCATTACAGATTGTGTGTCGCAATCCAAACTCACGGTTGGTGCTCCTACATTCGACGAGGAGCTTCTAACTGCCGTGTAGGTATTTCTCGGGAGCTCAATGGCTAGTGGGGAGACTGCACCTTAACTGGGTACGATGGTTCGCGTACCTCCGTTACCCATTGAGCTACACTGGATGGCATTTTACATGGTCTTTCAGAGCCACTCAGACCAATCATTCCAATGTTTAGAGGTCAGACTAACTCAGTCTCACAGTTTTATTCGGAGGTTAAGGAGGTGCCGATGGCCCTCTTCCCTTAAAACCTAGCCGTAGGATGCAACCAGTTTACAGGTTACGGGCTCATGGCTTGATTAATTTCCAGCATGAACCCCACACATTGTCTTTGACAATGTCAGTGCACCGATTGGTGCTTTTTGGTTTGCTACCTCCGGCTCAAGCTAGGCAGCTCCGGGTTAAGTCTGTGCAAACCCGCAACTACCATCTGCGTCTGGCCGTCGTCGCAGGTGCGTAACACACTACGGTTTAAGAACATATGCGAATCGTACTAGATATTTGACGACTGCGTGTGACAGGTTTCAAACTGATCACAACTGGTCTTTGAAATCGAACTCCAGTGATGGACTTGCTCCCCACTACGTTGTGGATCAGATTATTGAGCTAAAGCTTCCTGGGGGAGTCCGTTAAGCGAACCCACATGTACCTTACTGCCTTGTGAATCAGTCTGTTTAGTCAAAAGCTAGAAACATGGTACCTCAAAAAACCCCTCCTTTGGATGGCTTACCGGAGAGTATCATCTTCCCTCTTGTCTTTGTCTACGACACCATATTTTCTGTCCCCTATCACCTTCTCCTCGTCTACTGAGCAAGAAACTGGCGCTGACTTTGCAGCTACCGTCATCGATACGTGTAGCCCCTCCAGCAACCTTGAAATCTCA
>OX104064.1:25720713-25741301 GCA_944474145.2 Dicrocoelium dendriticum
AGTGGATGGGTACCATTACGTTAGGTGACAATCCACATGAATCCGCTATCTTCTCTCAATAAGGAAGTCACTGATGCAGTGCGCCACCAATACCAACACCAACATCCTCAGCTTGTGGAGCGAGACCTCATGGTTCACGTTATCCAAAGCTTTAGTGAACTCAATGTAGATAACATCCATTGACTTCCCCCGGTACAACACTTGCAACCATTCCTGCCGCGTCAACAGCAGGTTGGTGATGCGCGAGCGGCCCTTCCTGAAGCCGTGCTGTGCTGGCATTAGGAGGAGGTCTTTCGATAAAGGAACCAGTTAGGAGACAACTGTGAAAACGCTCCAACTTCTACATGTAAACCATGTTTTCCAATACTACATTTCAAACAGTCTGTCACATAGACCCCGGCTAGGGAAGAGAGATGGGACAAAGGCGTAATGTTTTGTTGTCATTATCTTCATCCCCTGATTGTGCAACATCAGGTAAACAAGATGGGTTTTGGAGTATTCGCCATGTGTGAATTGAGACACCCAGTCTAAACTGAGATCCCGGGTCACATTCAAGTTGACGTGGTCTGTTACGATCAGTGGAAGCGCATCCGAAGTGGAAAACGGTTGTGTCGCTCACTCCAAACACTACAGTTCACAACCGGTCTCGCCTCCATTACAGATTGTGTGTCGCAATCCAAACTCACGGTTGGTGCTCCTACATTCGACGAGGAGCTTCTAACTGCCGTGTAGGTATTTCTCGGGAGCTCAATGGCTGGTGGGGAGACTGCACCTTAACTGGGTACGATGGTTCGCGTACCTCCGTTACCCATTGAGCTACACTGGATGGCATTTTACATGGTCTTTCAGAGCCACTCAGACCAATCATTCCAATGTTTAGAGGTCAGACTAACTCAGTCTCACAGTTTTATTCGGAGGTTAAGGAGGTGTCGATGGCCCTCTTCCCTTAAAACCTAGCCGTAGGATGCAACCAGTTTACAGGTTACGGGCTCATGGCTTAATTAATTTCCAGCATGAACCCCACACATTGTCTTTGACAATGTCAGTGCACCGATTGGTGCTTTTTGGTTTGCTACCTCCGGCTCAAGCTAGGCAGCTCCGGGTTAAGTCTGTGCAAACCCGCAACTACCATCTGCGTCTGGCCGTCGTCGCAGGTGCGTAACACACTACGGTTTAAGAACACATGCGAATCGTACTAGATATTTGACGACTGCGTGTGACAGGTTTCAAACTGATCACAACTGGTCTTTGAAATCGAACTCCAGTGATGGACTTGCTCCCCACTACGTTGTGGATCAGATTATTGAGCTAAAGGTTCCTGGGGGAGTCCGTTAAGCGAACCCACATGTACCTTACTGCCTTGTGAATCAGTCTGTTTAGTCAAAAGCTAGAAACATGGTACCTCAAAAAACCCCTCCTTTGGATGGCTTACCGGAGAGTATCATCTTCCCTCTTGTCTTTGTCTACGACACCATATTTTCTGTCCCCTATCACCTTCTCCTCGTCTACTGAGCAAGAAACTGGCGCTGACTTTGCAGCTACCGTCATCGATACGTGTAGCCCCTCCAGCAACCTTGAAATCTCATTTTACGTTGGTTCGTTTAACGTCCGCACTCTGAGTCAGATCGGCGAACGGGTAGCACCAGGGCTCAGTTTTCACCCACTTGGTATTGATGTGTGCTATCTTCGAAACACACATACAAGATAACACTGTCATGACGAATCTTCTACTCTCTGGCTCCGAATTTGCTGACAATGACTGCAGTCTTCGCGTTTGTGGTGATACTGAGTCAATGGCTCAGGGTATTTATGGTGTCGGTATCGTCCTCAGCAAATATGCCTTAGGCAATCTGTTCGACTGGATACCAGTGAACAGTGGCTTCTAATCTCTACTGGGGTTAATAAGCACGGTCTGAAGACAAGGTGCCATTCTCATATCTACCATCTTTGTCCCTACTGACTGCAGTTTGGAGAGTATCAAAGAAGATTTCTCTTGTCAACACTCATTTTTTCTTCGCAAGACGAAAGATCGTAATTATTGCTGGTGACATGAATTCTCATATGAGTAGCCGTTCGGACTCCAAACCACAACTGGGAAGTCGAAGAGACAATGGTGATCGGTTCCTGCAATTATTTGCCAAAAACATTCTTTTTGGTACCCCCATTGCTTCCCACTACAAACACTCCAATCCCGTCGCCTGGCGCCCACCGATTTCCTTGATGACCTGGACCTGAATTGGCCATATTACCAGCAGCTACAGATGGCGCACATCGATTCAAGACTGTAGATCAATTTGAAGCATATAACTGAATTATTATCATGCTCTAGTCCGCGCACACGCCTGGTGCTCACTTTTCCCGCCCCAAAGAAGCGTAAACTTCCTGGCTTCTCAAGTGTAAATCGAACTCCAATTTCGCAGTTTAACAATATCATGACGAATTGGACTACCAGTTGTCAGTGATGAATGAGGTTAGTGAACCGAACACTCACTGGACTCGTCTCAATTGTGCCATGAATAATGCTGTTGATTCCTCTTGTACACCAAACTTGATCAATTTGAACGAAGCATGGAACCAGGTTCCAGTGAGCACCGACTTTCATCATGTCCGTAACTCCCTGAAACCACGACTGACAATGAGTTTTCGTATTGACCGGGAACTTTAGTGGGAGGCTGAATCCCATGAGAGTGAGAAAATCAGTGCTTTAGAAAACAGCCGAATATTGTTCCAGCTCATCCGGGACACAGGTCCAAGTAAGGCTTCAGTTAGTGAGATCATAGCTGCGAAAGATGGACAGTTAATTCACTGTCAAGCACGTCGATCAACCCGTCGTGCGGAACATTATGAAGTGAACTTCAGTGGACTTGCTGTAACACTGCCGCTTACTGAATCACTTGAGCCAAAGTGGGAAAAATGTCACACCTCTCACTACAGAATAGATTTGACATGAGGTCGTCGTGTTGAAAGAAAACAAGTCTCCTGAACCCGACGATCTATCTATATCTTTGCTGAAAATCGGTGACTCTTTGTTGACTAACCTTGCTATCCTAGCTAACAGGACTTTGGACACTGAAGAGGTGCCTTCACGCTGGCGATTACCAAATGTCGTGCCCATCTTAAAGATGGGTCAGCGTACTTTGTGCGAAAATCGTCAAGGCATCAGACTTATTTCCATTACCTCCAAACTTCTCATGGATATCATTCTTCGACGAGTTACTGATTCTTGTGAGAGCCAAAGCATTAAACCACTTTTTGCTAACGTTTTCAAAGACACTTCTTTAATACGAGGTTTAAGGTATTGAATTAACGTAATAGTTACAATTTTTGTGACTAAACGTTCAGAAACGACACTAGTCATTATTATTTTGGAGTCATTTTCACAATCTATGTTTACCTTAATAAATTCAGTGCCTGATTCACGTTTTAGAACCGTTCTTTAAACTAGGACGCCAACAGAAAATGGGTTAAATCTCAGGTTGGCTTCCGCCCAAGTCGTGATTGCATTGATCGCATATTTACTCGTCGACAAGTTTTGGATAAGAGACACACTTGCAAACGACCGATTGGTGATTTTCCGGGATCTGGAAGTCGTTTACGACTGTTATTCGAATGACCTCAGTAGCGTTTGAGTTTTGTTTCCTTTTTCCCCGTTTCAGCCACCATTTCCTTTCTTAGGCATCACAACTTTTTGCTGCACAATAGCCGAATGTTCGCTCTGCTGAACGATGTCCATCCCCTAATGGTGGTTGAGCTGACGTGACTATGTTGCATCTTTTTCTTTTCTTGCGTATTGCCGCACAATAACTAGCTAACATGTTTATTGATGATGATTGTTAATCGAACCAACTTGGGGCATTGCCTATCCGTGAAGCGAGTGCCACGTAGACTCCTTTCCACTCTGAATTCTACCGCGACTCCAGAGACCTGGTAAAGGTCCACGAAGGGCTGTCTCCTAAGTTCCGCACGACAATTGGGGCTCGCCAAGGTTGTCCTATATCATTTTTCATCTTCAACTTTGTGATCGAGAGGATCATGAATTACTCGGCTCTTTCAAACTCTACCTGGGTGGAAGTTCTGCCAGGTGACTGACTGACAAACCTGGAGTATGCGAACAACATAGCTGTCCTTGGGTCTGACAGTGGCTGTGCAAGCACTACTGGACAGACTGATGCATAGCAATGCATGCTTTTTCAGGTGCTTTGCACCTTCAGGAGTGGACCGATATGCCTTCGATACTATCCATCAGTGAACAGCCATTAGAAGTGCTAGATCGGTTCACCCACCTTGGTAGTTGCTTCACCTCTGGTAGTCACATCACTGAGGAAATAACTTCCCGTATCAGCAAAGTCCGTTCGACTTTTCAATAGTTCCAACGTATATGAAGACGGTGGGGTATCAATCTTTCAGTGAAAGGTATGATGCGCAACGGTATGATAATGCCGGTGTTAGTGTATGCAACAGAGATCTAGCAAGGTCGTAGTGAAAATCTTGGTCGTGTTTGACCACCGGCGTTTGCGCAGTATTGCTCACATCTGGTGGGTACACCGAGTGAGCAATTCTTAGGTCGGCCAGTTGGTTTTTGCTTAGACTTAACCGCCTACGTTGGCTAGGTCATGTGCTCCGTGTGCCCGTTGACCGCCTTCATCGGTGTGTATTCTATGCCGTGGCCGCACCAAGTTGGACGAAACTGCGAGGCGACCGCTTAATGACGTGGCATATAGAAGAAATTGACTGAGAGCCTTGATCTGGCTGATAAGTCTCGTCTTTGTGGATGAATGCCGCGAGATGTTTTACAACAGTGGTTCGAGACCCTTTCAGGCATCGCGCCGTCAGTGGCGTTCCTGCATTTGTTTTATTCCATCTCGACTGCTTTAATGGGCTTCCTTTTTGATTCCATTTTCTTTGCATTGTATTGGCATTCTATATCATATTTTATCATTTTTTATTTATTTTTACTCAGTCAACATGCGTCGTGGCAACTGGATCAACCGTAATTCCGTGCCGTGCTCATAGTTGTTCAATTAAACTGAGTGATTAAAGTTTCAACCATCAACGACTACATTCATGGTTCAATTGCGCTCAGGCTCTCTCCGCCTGAAGCTTCCAAATGGGGACGAAGCCGGTCGTTGGGCGCAATATCGGGACAAGCAATGCCTAAAACGTATCGCACTTCGATCGGTGATGAGAGACGATGCGCAGCACTTGTATGCGTATATATATATATATATATATATATATATTCTGACAGATGGTCTACGCGCTGATGCTACTGTTGTGCCATGGGCTCATGTGCTGGACGCCCTTCTCCCTGCTAAAATCCAGGACACCAATCTGCATGAGTCAGTGAACAGACCATGTGCTGCACCCGCTGCCTTCCGGGTGTACATTTAATCGAAGGCTTTGGCTGAGGACCCGAGTCGTTCTCCTGTCAGCTGGGGGCGCCCTGCCAGTATCCTAGTAAATCCTCTTCGGAGGTTAGGAAGTGGTAGACGGCCCTCTTCACGTAAAACCTAGCCATGGCAGACAACAGGTCTACGGGTTATAAGCTCACCACTCGATTGGCGTAGAGCACGAGCGCCACGCGTTTTCTCTCTCGTTGAGAGGAAACATCCGGGTGCTCAATGGTTTTCTACTGCCCGCCTCGAGTCAGGCAGCTCCTGGTTAAATTGGTGCAAACCCGCCAAAACCAACCTGCGTCTGGCCGTGGTCGCAGATGCGTATCCTACTACGATCGCAAAGCCTCTATGAATCGTTCCAGTACCTCGAATGCTGCGTGTGACGGACCTCAAGCCCATCCCAATCTGTCTCTACAATCACTGGATCTGCTCCTCACTGCCTTGTGGATCATGCTATTGAGCCAAAGAATTCGCGCTGAGTCCCTCAAACAAACTTCCAAACCACTCACTGCCTTGTGCATCAGTCTACCGAGCCAAAGGCTCCGGGCGGAGTCCATCAAGCAAACCTTCGAAGCACAACCGCCACCTCACGTGCGATTGCCCACCAATGTAATCGTATGCCTGTGCGCAAAGCACTCATCATCGGGTACTGGAACGTGCGCACAATACTGAACGGAACTCCAGCGAGCGCCCGGAGCGACGCACTGCACTGATCGCGATGGAACTGGCGCGCTACAACATCGATATTGCGACGCTTAGTGAGACTCGGCTCGGTGAGCAATGTAAGTTGCATGAAACAGGTGCTAGCTACACATGCCCCTGGGTGGGCATCACCGCCTCAGCACCACGTGAACATGGGGTCGGATTTGCGATATCCGATCGTCCCCATGGCCAGCTGGTGGGTGAACCAACAGGCATCAGCGCGCGACTGATGAATGCTGGACTACGAATAGGAAGAGGTCAGTTTGCTACTTTTATACCCACGTACAGTCCGACTACGTGTTATCCTGATGACACGCGTGATCAATTCTACACTCAGTTATCCTCCGTGATACAGCCTGTGCCGAGGAGCGACAGACTATTTCTGCTGGGTGATTTCAACGCGCGCGTTGGGCGTGATGCATTGATGTGATTAGATATCATCGGTACTCATGACATTGGTTCAGCGATTGCGAACGGTGACAGGCTGCTCTCACTGTGTGCTACTCACGGCCTGGTGATCACGAACACTCGGTTTGCACTGAGTGCGAGTGATATAGCAAATTGGACGCACCCACGGAGTGTTCACCCTCACCTTCTCGACTATGTCACCCTACGTCAGCATGTTATGCGTGAAGTGCGCATGACATGTGGACTACGTAGCGCTGAGTGTGGCACTGATCACCAATTATTGCGGACCAAACTGTACATATATTTTCGTAAAGCTATGTATTGCATTCCCGCCGTGAATCGGCGTAAATTTAACATTCTCTCCCTCGATACTGTGGCGAAACGTATTGAGCTGGAGAAGACGATGGCTGCACGCCTGTGTGATCTTGGAATGCATGGCCACAGTGGGCGTCTTGTGGCACCACATTCGGGATCAGATGACAGCTGCTGCCGAGGGGACAATCGGGCGCGCAAACTGTAAGCGGCCTGATTGGTTTGATGCGAACAATGCGACTATTGGCGCATTGGTGTCTAAGAATACAGTATTTGTTGCACATGGGGAAGACCACACTAAATTGAGGAAGAAGAGAAACTTTGGGTGAATTCGATAATGACTGACCTGAGAGATCCGTCTCATAAAAACTGCATAGTGGACGGAGCAGGCGAAGCAGATGGAATGCTACGCCGAACTCCGCCAACATAGGGAATTCTTTGACTCCTTGAAGGCGGTGTATGGACAGAGGTTGGAGCCACTAAGTGTGCTGAACGATGGTAACTCTAGCGCTAGCTACTTGGACTACAGACATAATGTAGCTTTGGCAAAAACACTTCGCCTGTCTCTTGAACAACCGTTGAGATATCGACTGGCCTGCTTTGAATGGCCTGAAGCAGCACGATGTGAAGGCGGGTGTGGCGGACTCGCCGTCATTGGATGGGACGCAGGGAGCACTTGCTCAGCTGCGAAACGGTAAATGTGCCGGAGCCGACGGGATCCCGCCTGAAGTATTGCAACACGGCGGACCAGCGTTGTTGACTGCGCTGCACCACTTGGTGCAGCATGTATGGATTGAGGAGGAGGTGCTTCCTAAGTTGAAGGGTGCCCATGTGCTACCACTGTACAAGGGTAGAAGGAGCAACCAATGTTGCATGAGTTATCGTGGCATCAACTTGCTGAGTTGTGTGGGCAAGGTGATTGTCCGAATTCTGCTCAACCGCCTCGTCAGTCAGGTTGTGGAACCTAACGTGGCGGAAGAGCAGTGTGGATTTTGTTCAGGTCCCAGCACTACAGATATGGTGTTTGTGGCTCGTCAATTGCAGGAGAAGTCTGGAGAACGACACCAGCCTTTGTACTCACTGTTTGTTGATTTCACCAGGGCATTTGATACAGTGAACCGCGAGGCATTGTGGCTGGTGTTGGGTAAGTTTGTTTGCCCGCGTAAGTTTGTAAGTTTAATTGAATGTCTGCACAATGGTATGCGAGCGAGGGTGCAGCTGAGTGGAGAGACCTCTGATGACTTTGCAGTTGTCTCTAATGTGAAGCAAGACTGTATCTTAGTTCCTGCTCTGTTTGGTATTTATCTTCATGACTTGTGCTTTTGATGTCGCTTGTGCTTACAGTGTTCGTGTGGAGCACCGTATGAGTTGTACTCCATCGGCCACGAGCGCATGGTGCTGTAGCACATGCGGTCGCGAGTGCCTGAGTCAGGCAGGCTTAGTGAACCATGAGCGAGGCCACTCGGGGCCACCACCGACGCGACGACAGGTCCTGCAGAGAACGTAGATAGAACCGGTGCAGCTTTTGTAAGTACGCTGCGTTCGATTTACTAACCGCGTGCTTGGATGCTGAGTCTCTTTATTTCAAGTGATGGGCTTGCTATATTGTCCTACTGCTTTTTTATCGTACTAACTACCTGAACTACCTTCTATTAACTTGCACATCTCGCTTCAGCTAATTGTAGCTAACTTCGATAGCATTTTCGCCTTTATGGCATTTTCTCAAAATATATTTTCTGACCTCTCGAACTTATCTCGGATTTGTTCGTGACCAATTTATTTCATATGCTCATTAATTTAAGATTTATGTCACCGTGTCTGTATGCATTATTCGGTTTATTTGATTTGATTTCGTCTTTTAAAGTGATTGGCTGTTGCTTGAAATGCCCGGTTTGGCTGCGCTTGGTGTGCATGTTGACAAGGTGCGTACCTGTCTATTACCTACTGCGTCGACTATACTGGCTCCAAGAGGCAATTGGTTGTTGCTGGAACGGACGGGGTGCACGGTCCTTGTGGTCGTACTAGGCTCGAAGAATGGTTCCATGCACTCAGTGTGGAGCGGACTGCGGTCCAGCCACCGCCTTGTGTGCGCTTCATTCCCAACTACAGCATGCTTGTGTTTACCTGTGTAGGGTGTGGGCGGGCCCCGTTGATGAAACGTGACTCTCCTCGACATGCCTCCCGGTCTTATTCCTTCGGGTTTACACTGGATATGGGGTGTGTGGTTGGAGCTGTGGGTGGTGCAGCGCAAGTCACCCATGGTCCCTCTGTAGGCGCAGGCGTCCTGTGGCTGTCCGCAGTGACAGACGAATCTGGAACCGGATACTACCAAACATATATTGATATATATCTATATATAACTAAAAGTAAGAAATTCGCTTTGAATTAAACAAAGGTTGTAATGCATTCTTTTCGATCAGTCTTGGGCGTCATACATTAGGGTAATACGCACTGGACAAACGTTAGTTTGTCGTAGACGTTCGCGGATGTTGTTGGAGAATTGTACTTAAACAACTATTTAACATAGGTTCACCCTGCACTTAAGCTGCAGTTTCTTAAAGTGGTCCATTTTTCTGACGCTCCTCGTTCTTGATTGAGACCTTCAAAGGAATAATTTGATTGTGAATCCGCCCCACACAATCATATGTTGCATACACACACACATCTCATTCCCTACATTCCATTAACACCTTGGGTAGTTTTTCGGATTGAATGTACTTTGCACAATGTTCTTAACCTCTCATGCGACTGTATTCCTTTTTTGTAGATGTTGTTTCTTCATGGAAATAAAGTATGGATTTCAGACGAATGTGAAAACAGCCACTCAGTTGATCTTGCGCTTTTCTTAAATCAGGTTCTGGTGATTGAATTCCAAGACCATAGGTTTTAGTCACTGATTTATTTTGGTGTTTTATTTTATTTTCCTTTTTACTAATGTTCCGTTTAAAATCCCACGGTTGTTCTCCAACTCTTTTTGAGCCGCTTGTCGTATGATTTTCTCTCGCCTTTGTGCATCTTTAGGGCGCAGTGGAACTCGAACATATCGACCCCACCGATATCAACTTTCCAACACCAGGGTGAGTGGATACACTTTGTCAGCCATGATCGACACCGCCAGAGAAGGCATTTCCCACTTTCAACCATGTTCAAAGTTATCTACTTTACACGATAGTTTATTCAATTATAGTGAAACTGTGCAGGTTTACCTATAGCCTCCGTGTTAGTGCCGACGAACCGTAAGCCCAGTTTTCCTTCTTCTTTTTCTTCTACCTCCTTGTTTTTCTTCGTGTTGTTGGAACGCTAAGTATTGTTATGATGAATAGGTATTGTTTCATCATATCGTTCCTCTAATACGATAAATATTTCTTTTGGCCCTAATTTCAGCACTGCTGCGAACAGGTTACATTTGACATGTGCGGTCGTAATGATCGAACCGACCGAGGTTCAATTTGTACTAACTCGCGGTTAATATTTAGACTTCATTTCATCTTTCTTCCTCACGACGGGTACTCTAGATCAGACTGGCAATGAGCGCTTAGAGAAAGCCTTGTTTTATGTGATTTCAGCCTTCTGGAGGTGAACAGTTGGCCCACCTACAGATTGGTACTCTGATGGTATCAATATTTCACCTTTACCATAAAGCAGCACACACACCCTCAACCTGCCCCGTGACCCACCAATAGAGTGCACGCTAAAGTCTCACAAACTTGTTGGATGTTGATTGTTGAACTTCTGGTGGATGCATAATGCCACGGAGTTTACATGCAGAAATACTTTCCGGATCAACTAAGGGCCAGTTTCAGTAACAAAAATCAAGACCAGCAATTTGTACGGGATTAACTCCCATCAGACCCAAAAGTTTACATAACACTGATTATGCGTGAAAATCGTCAACTCAGGCTGCAGATTGACCTCTGAGCTGTTTGGACGGTCAAACTTGATAACTTAAAGCCGGACTATAGATGACAAGCCGAAGTAACTACTGGAACAATAATACGCAGACAACGTAAATAGCTAAGATAATCACAAGGTAGATAATTAACAGTTTGTGCATTAATATTACTTTAGTTCACTTGGCTTACCATCTATAATCTTGTCTGAAGTTAGTGATTTTGTTCGTTCAACCGTTTAGAAGTCTACCGCCCAGCCCCATTTGACGCTGACCTCACACAATCAGTGTTATGTAAACGTTTGGGTCTGACGAGAGTTCACCGAAAATATTTATTTACCTCGAACTAATTTCTGGCCCTGATTCTTGTTAATGAAAGAGAACAGTTTAACAATTTCGTGCCACACCTGACCATTCAAAGGATGGTCAAACCACAATGGGGTACAATTATGCGCTTTAGGTTTTATTCACTTGTAACCGATTAACGGGCCCCGGCTCAGTTGAAATGCACTTGATCGTTGCATTCTGTTGAAACTTGTGTACCGATTTTAGCAAAATCAACCTATATTCTCTATCCATAATGAGGCGTTTTTTATTTGTTGTCTTTTATTCTGCCGATTTTGCCAGACTCTTGCTCAGAATCCTTTTTTGCCCAAATTACTTGCGATTCTGGTAGATCGTGAGACTTGTTCAGTCGACATCAACCCTGCACTAATGATGTCGCCTCGAAAAGCGTTGAAAGGTTTGCAATCAAGTTGTCCTTCGATGCCTTTGTTTAATGGGAACTGCATATTGGGACCTGTTTGCTTTTCTTTCCCTTGTTCGCAATTCCATCTATCTCTAACTTTGCGAATTCAAATCTGGCTCTTGAAAGCAAAATATTATCAGTACTAACTATGGCACTCGCTAGAAGTATTCTGCGAACTATGCGGTGATTAACTCTTTTTTACTTGGGCTGCGCCATTTCCGAAGGTCAGACGATAACACTCCACACCGTGACAGTCACCGTTCAGTGTTCTTGGCCTTTCGCTTGACCGATAGTTATCTGTCAGTAGCCCGGTTTAACTGAGAATTCTGCACCGGCGAGCCCAAGTTAAAATTCTGCTGCTAGCAACGTGACTCCTATGGACCACACCACTTTCGTCGCATCCGCTTCTGGCGAACTTGGACACCGTCATGATACTTTGAGCACACCCAGTAATTTCTGCACATCCTCTGGTCGCAAACTCACATCTGTAGATGGCTGCACTCTTGAGGTGCTTTCCGGAACTCGTCTGAACCTTCTTAGAAAATAGGCTAAGTCAGATGGGTGACTATGTATGTACAACGAAAATTAGGGTCTGCAACACTGTCGTCTTCTTAACTGCACATGTAATATCATTTGAGGCTATCCTTTACTTTGAAGTCAACTCTGAGACTTCATCCGGTGGAGGCGGTCTTGGGATTGCTCACTTTCATCCTGTCTCGTCCTCTTTTTGACTGCAGACCGAGATAGACGTATCGTGATTCTAACCGGTGGTTCCGTAGCTGGCTGCCTACCACCACCTGTGAGCTCCAGGGACATGGGACCAGTGCTTGTAACACTACTCAGCGAACCATGTTGTTTTGCTACTTACTGGAGCCACTTGTGACACCTTATGTCAACACCTTTTATCAGGCATCTCTGCTTCTCACTTTTTTCACTCCTATATGCTGTCCATATATAGCATCTTGATCTGTGACGTATGCAACTTTTCTGTATCTTAACAACCAGCAGCCTTCCTCATCCTCAGTCGCCGCTTACTCTTTTCAACTCATTTCACATCCACCATGTGTTACATCATTAATCAAGTCAGCGTCATGTCGACGTTATTTTCCTATTTCTATCTATCTACTTGCCTGAGTACCACATCGGATTAGTTCAAATGGTTCATTCGGCTAGTCAGGAGTGTGTTTTCAAGCACCTAGGAAGGATAAGTGTTCAGCCGATGCTTAGGCTGCTGCCCGAAAAGTTGGCTTACCCTCAAATGTAATCACATATCAACTTTGCTTGGCTTCATTCTATTAGGAATTCCCACTACTGCATTTCAGCTTTGCCACTGTACTACGGAGATCATCTTTGGTATGTGAACACGTTCATCAGAGCCTGGTTGTGGTAAGTGTTCAGTGGTGCCTATGCACTGAATCAGTGATTGATTTTCTACCTGGTTGTTCACTATGTCTCGATGGTTCTTATCGGGTGGGTCTATCTTTATCTTAGCACACATCCTACTTACCTTACTTTCCTTTATTGTTGCATTCTATGCTCGCACTTAATGCAAATGGGAAGTCCAGTCAGTATACATTCGGAGTGTTTTATAGCGGCACCTGCCGCCTGTTTACAAACTCTGTCACTACTCACAGTTTAGTAGCAGCCATACAGTGATGCCATGTGCACACCGTCTGGAGGCAATTTGGTATGTTTCCGCACGACTAAACAGGCAGCCTGATGTCGCAAAACTCGACTCTTCAAAAACAAACGACCCATTTGGAAAACCAAGTATCGGAACGATACCGCACAGCTTATTCGTACAGCGCTTTCACGTATATCGTCTGCTTGGTGCCATTCACAACGACTCAATTCCATCAATGGTATTTACTCCATTTAAACAATTTGCAAACGTCATCCAGTAGGCGGAGCTTGATGCCGTCGACAACCGAGTCCGTTCACTTCGCACCTAATCTGCTGCCTCGCAGGTCTCGCTGATTTAACTGTTACATCCGACTGTACTGACTGCGCCGAACCATCTTCGATTAAGACCGAAAATCCCATACTTATAAGCTTTCGCTATAGCCACGCTTGTATCTCGATTGCTTTACTAATTCGTTACAACATGAAGTTACACTTAGTGACCTGGTTGCACGAAGGTTGACCACTTAGACTTCGGTTCGCAGCTGCTTGCGGTCACCGAGATTGTCTCGGACACCTAGTGGCGCTCTATCATCCCCCTTTGGCGAACAGGTCTCTTGTGCTTTCTAGTTATAATTATACCTACTTGTACGTGTGTATATACTTGTATATTTCTCGAATGTGCAATATACAGTTCAACTACGTGGTCTAATCATTTGTCACCTTATGTCAATCCAAGCTTTATGTACGTGAGGGGTTTGTTTTCAACCTTTCACAACAGCTACTACAGATGAACTAAAATATACCATTAAGGAAATGCTAAATTTGAAAATTGGCATTGGGATCACAAATGTGACTCGAACAACAGATCCCGTATATGCGGACAACGATTGCACGTTGCTGACTGTAATCGTTGGTAGTCGCACCCTGTTAAATAAATAAATACTTTATTTTCGTCAGTGCGAGGCACGCCATCAAACGTGTGATCATGGTAATACAGACAGGTGCGAGCGGCAATTACACAAATGATGACAACTTAACCAGTAGCTTAGAGGAATTTATGTGTATGTTGGCATGTAGAAGTATGTGTCAGTATATATGTGTATGTAGCCATCTTGGGTTTGTAAATGTGACTCTGAATTTGTGATTTCGTTCCCTGGGTACGCCATCAAAGGATGACGAGGATCAAAGGATGCATGACGTTCGTGATGTGGGAATGATCCTCCGGAAAGGGAAGAGGTACACTGTCGAAGCCCAGCCTTTTAATCGGGACGACGATACTTCGTTACAAAAACCTGCTAATTTTCTGTGTGTTTATGCTTTCCTTACCGAAATCAACAAATCAACGATATCTCAAAGTTCTTTTTTGAAACCGTGGCGGAGAGAAGCACTAACGATTTCCTAAATAGCCTAACCAAAGAAAATATGAAAAACATTTCTGGAAAACTGCTAAACCCTCAGCAGATAGATTAAAACGATGTTCCGGCAAGAATCTCGGAGGGTCGTTGTTCTCTCAAATGATCTAAAGTAGTCCTTGAATTCGCTTTGTGGTGGTCCACTCGAACTATACGATAGTGGGAAACGCGTGTTCATTCAGGTTGTGCATGCTGAACATTTTGACAGTCCCCTCAACACGATCGCTAAAACTACGGTGTACCACATCGGGTATCCGAGCACTGGTTGATTGCTATGCTCTAACTACTCTGAACTCCTTACAATCGTAGAGCTCCCAATCCTGCCTTCGGTCTAAGATCTCGTCTTCTATTGGGGAAGTGAAAATATCCTATGCCATCTGAGGGCCGTGGCGACTCGCCTAAATTACTACCATGGACCTCACACTTTGGAGGCTAACTGAACACGGACTGTCAGACCTCGCGATTCGGACTTCCATTGGTTGTTCACCCAGTTTTATGTAACCTTCATTGGTTCGACAAGCGTCATATCGTTTTGATGGACGGTACATTTGTAATATGTCTAAGTCTGTCTTTGGACGCCGGAGGGCAATATGGTTCCTGTTCATAGCATTTTCTTGGTGCTATTTACTTTTGACTTACAGCATCGTCAACTGGGGCTACAGTAAGCTTGATGTTTGTTTTTTTTTTGTTACTTCACATTCTTCACACGCCTCTTCAGAGTTCAGTGACTAGTAAAAGTGATTACTTTTTCTTAAGTGAATAACTCCAACTTTAGCGCAGTTAACCCGCGAGTTTGTGTTTCTTTCCTGTTGACCTTTGTAGCGACGATACGAAACCTGGAATAAGCACCTCATAGGTAACGTAAACTGAAGACTGTAGAGGATCTGAACTTTGCACATGGTCTGTGCAGAAGAGATAGGTCGCAAATTCCTATACTCATGATTCTACATTGCAACTTAAAAACTGTTGATAACCCCTGAGTACGCTTGCAATCGTAATGAAAAGAGGCAGGCTCATTAAGACGTGAGGCAGCGTGCCTTTCAGCGTAACAGTTCGCATATTGATAGTCTGTCGAATGTGAAATGTGTCTACCTTGAGGTGTCAAGCATATGCTCATTGAACACTATAAAACCTTAAATAGCCAAAAATGCAAATGTTTAAAGAACACGTGTAGAACCATACATGAAAAAGGTTTTGGAATAGGAATACCATGGCATCAATTAGGCAATCCAATTTCAATATGAAATCGAAGTTCCCTTTGAACTTTTCTTTATAAATGCTTATTAGTATTGAATTAAGTCGGCCGGTGGCCGAGTGGTCTGCACGTTTGGTTTGCAACCATAAGGTCACCGGTTCGAATCCGCGTAGGGGTAATCGTCCTCGCAGTATACTGAGCCCGCGCGCGACTGGTGCTGGTCGCGCTGCAGCGAAGCGCCCTAACGGCGTACAGCTGACACATAATTATGTTATTATTAGTAGTAGTACTTAATTCTTATTGACCTTTCGTCAGGGATGAGACAATTCCCAATTCGCCTACCCATCACCGGTATACGACCGCACTTTAGGACGCTTTGTTTTTCTATACGCGATAATGACAGTGCAAGTTCAGACCTGAACTCTTAATTCGGAATGGTTCTATACTCAAGGTCGGTATCCATGGAACATGTAAGAAGACTTTGTCCATTTTAGGCGAGATCAATAAATTTGATTAATCACTCCTTGCTCGCCAGTTGTAACACTTCTTGCAGCTCTAGGCTAATATTCACATTCTCAGACTGCAACTAGACAAACGTTCCATCATCAAAGACATTACTTACTATCATCTGTTGGGAATGCGCTGCAACTACCCAGTCGCCTCCACTGCGGCACATTTACTTATCTTGGAACCGGCAGTTCACTAGTCCACCAAATGATAGCATATGCTCTCACGGTGCTAGGGAGAAGCCGACATGAAGAATTACAAGTGCTCTTCTATTTCCCATGTACGTCACTAAGTGAGCACCAGTCGGATTATGTGTCAATCGCCCTACTTGCCGGCGTCATCCACATGCGAATGCCCTCCAAGCTACTCGCAAGTAGAAGGATTTGGTAATGTTTATCTGGTTCGTCGCAGCTAGACTACAAGTTTGATTAGAATTTTTATATTACAAGTTAGATAAGCTAACTACCAAGCCGAAAAGGCACTAGACTTACGTTTCGCCCTATTGGGGCTGGTCAGTGTCGCACATCTCTTCAGTCCCCTTCAGGGAACCGATCCCATGGCCGCTGGCAGATTCGCCACTGAGCCAATGATTTATTAACTGGGTCACGTTAGACATCGTTTGGGTAGAACGCGAGTCATCGTTTTTCGCCTTTTCCGAACGCCTCTTTTTAGCCTGCTCGGTTTTTTTAGTTTCCACGACTGTGTTTGCCTCTCCTAATCCAACCTTTCATTTGTTCTATCGGCTCGCGAAGCGTTGTGCTCTCATTTGCCTTGTGGTCTGTCTGTTCGTATAAACGTCCCCAATATGTGACGATTTTTTGTCCTGCTTTTGTTTGTTCCTTCGTTTTGGTCCCTACTTCCATTCCTTCGCTCACAGTAGAGCGTTACTATTTATCCGTTCTAATTCGATTGGTCCACAGATTGTCACTTGCCCAGAAGGAAATTGCTTTGCTGAAGACAGCCGTCAAAGGGTTGCAAGAATTTTACTTCGCATCCGAAGTATCAGCTCAGTGATACCGTGTTTGTTGGTTGTCTCGTTCTACTTTCATCGATTTCAATTCGCAAGGAGTCACAATGTTTTTTTTAAGTTTTCCTACATTTGTTACTTTTTTATGTGTACAAAACAATTTATTTCTTCCACTCAGTTTTGTGTGTTCTTATTGTGGGGTTGCGTTTCCACCGTACACTAGTCTCAGTCATGGCCTCGTGCACATCCTGTTCTGCGATGGTAAGGATCTAAAATTCTGTACCTCCGCGGATTCGTCGCAACTAGGCTCAGTTAGATAAACGCTGCACTATTGGAATTGCACTGGTTTGCAATTTAACCTTACTTGGTCTCCTCATCAATGCGTGTAATTCACGAGCTTACAGCTTTTCTCCGGGCTGGCGTGTCTGTGGAACGAAGCATTAAACAGTGTGCAGCTCATCCACTACCAGCGCGTTTTTGACATCAGTTGAATTTGGTTACGCCCCAGAGGAAATTTTGCTCACGAAACCGCCGGTCATCTAGCGTCGCCAATTTAGTTGATCCGCAATCTTAACTGAACGTTCAGGTATTTGATCTTTTCCAAAGGATTTCAATGGAATTAATCGAAATTGAACTCCAAGTGACAGTTACATAAAATCTTGAAAACCACTGGGGGTGGTTTCGTCCCCTTCGGACGGAGTAAAATCGCTCACCTATCGAGTCTCATGGGATTTGAACCCATCACGCTCTTCTTGTGAAGCAACAATTAAAGTCAACTCCAATGGAATTCAGGGGCAACGCACGAAATTTGGAGTTCCCATGAAATGGGACGGCTACCCAGTGATTTTATGTCTGTAGCTGCTGAGTAATGAATCCATTCATTCCCAAACCGAATTGATGAATTTTGCATTTCGATTCACCATAGGGTAGCCGAGCGACCTGAGCGTGCCGTGTTAAGATTGATTTCTTAAGCATACAAGCTTAAATGGCCCTAATAAATGCACCCCAACGTGCCCGTCTCGTGCGTTACAGTATATATCTAGAGATGCCTGACGTCGGAAATTATTGTGAATAATTAAGGTTGGTCACAGCCAGCTTCCAAATCAGATAGTCTTTGACATGCCCGGAAAAGCGCTAGGCTGCACTTTCAGCCTGTTGGGCATCATCAGTGGTGCGCATCCATCAGGATCCGAACCCATGATCACCAGTAGCTTGCACCACCAGTCAGCAGCTCATGCCACTGGGCCACATGGGACAGCTTCGGACAGTCATGATTTACAAACCAACTGTGATATAGTACGTCTTATCATCCACTGCCATGCAAGTCACGAACGTTGCAGAGGACGGCGTTGACCCCGAAAGACACGACCTACACTAACAGTAGCTATGTACGACATAGCGTTATGTTATACATAGCTCACTGAAGTATATAGTTCTCAATAACTACAAATCGACCGTAAGTCTGTGACTAGTGACGACAACTGGGAGGTTGGTGACCATTGGGCCGCCTCGTTGTGAACGCATAGAGGAGGTAAAAAAGCTGGGACGTATGCTGGGAGTTGACCGGCAGTGAAATCTATAACACCCACTCGTGATTAGGCATGGGCGATGAGTCATGCGAAATACTGAACCAAATGAGCGCACGGACAACTCGGGCTTTGAACTTTACTAGCTTGGGAGCACAGATGACAGATTCCGGTAGAGCACTCCACGTCTTGCAAACGCATACGGAAAAGAAATTCCGAGTGACTGTACTGCTCTGCCAGCTTTAGATGATGGCCTCTCAACTTGCTGTTGTGACTAAGCTCTAGCAACTGGCAACACGTATGGTTGCGATCTCTCAACATATGGTAATTTAAAATGAGGTCAGCACGCAAGCGCCGGTATTGTCTGGTGAAGACCCCGAGCACTCGGAGCCTTTATTCATACATTATTGCTTACCCGGCGTTGGGGCTGCCAGATCTTTATTGCGTATTACACATGTGGACGAATGTATGAGCCTAGCAACTGTTGGAAACTCGAACGTGTTCGGATTCCGCAGGCTGATCGTCACTGTAGATGTTGCCGAAGCTTTTCCTGTGTATGCAAGAGTAGGAATTTAGCGCGATTCACTCAATTGTATTGGCGGATTGGATTAGGGTTACAACAGCGCTGAAGCTAAAGTGGTTCGAAAATGCGCGGCCAATTTCTTAAGTTTTTGTAATAAGAAGTCAGGTAGGCGCGTGTGGCAACATCTCTGCTATTATTACCGCCAACGAATCACATTTTACGTTAACTCAATGTTCAGGTGTGGTCGCTGGACCGTCACACTTTTGCAGAGTATTAATGTAGGGGGACGGATGGCACTAATGGTCAGCGAGATAGAAAGACGGCCCAAACGGAAGCGAATGTAAACAGGAACTGGTGCAACCAGTTAGACCGGACAGAGAAACTCGAGCCTGATGGAGCCATCTGAGACCGGGTTACGAGCGGCTCTCGTTAGCAAGGCTCTCCCGAAAAGAACTGAGAAGGCATTTGTCGAAAGCGCAATAAATCAGATGAAGAAACCGGTATTGGAGCCTCCTGAACTGATCTTAAGCAGAGTGATGCAGCCACAACTTATCAAATTGCGGGCGATCAAATGAATTCTGGCCCACCAGAATGGGACGGACAGAAGCGGATTTATGGGATGAAACATGCAGGAGTTATTCTGCAGCGCAGGCCAGGTAGGCTTATAGATGTGTCGCGAACGAATTCCGGACAATTTGGTGCGTCCTGAGAAGATAAGCTACTCACACTGTGGTGGACTAAAGGTAAACACTATTGTGCCAGTTAGCAGTATCGTGGTGCAAGGATGCGAAACAGCAACCAGCCAAAAGCAGGCCGTAATGACTCCCCCAAAGGAAATGAACAATTTAGAACCGCTGTTGTATTCGCACGAGATATGGACGCATAAGCAATGCACGACTACTATACGCTGAAAGAAACTCGCGCCATGCAATCTCCAGCCAGGATGACTAAGGTGGGTGCATGTCTCATTTGTCGGAACGGATGCACTCAGTATTAGCTATGTGTGCACAACAAACAATTCCGTCTGCACCTCGGATTCTTATTATACCTGTTCCTCTGTGTGGGTAGTCTGCTTGACTGTTGTCGTTTCAAAAAGATTGTTTCACTGCCGCGTCGTTCTGCTATATTAGGGCGCTGTACCAGCAAGACAATCATACCCACAAGTAGACCTAATGTGAGTCAGTTAAATCGTTGCTGCCTTAATTCGGCTAGTGATGCTTTGGCACATTTCGGATAGAAATAATCGAAGTAAGGCGAGCATGCCAGTCCTACTTTGGCCAGCTCTACGCACCTTGCAGATCCAAATATTCTTAAGTCTCCTCCTGTTTTTTCCTCATTGTATACAAACCGCTGTAGATACATTTTCCTGTTGACAGCGTG
>OX104064.1:25741542-25782992 GCA_944474145.2 Dicrocoelium dendriticum
AACGAGACTGTAACTACATTTTTCGAACCCTCGAAGATCAATGGAGGGAAAGCAGGAGAAAATGTGTGTGGATGAAAAGATGCCAGAGGAAATGTCTTAATGATTGTGATCCGGTATACACAAGACTGCCTCACGAAACAAGCTGGCAACCTGCTACACTCATGTCCTCAACGAGTAACCAAGCGAAGCTAAAGCTGGAGGACGGCCGTGTGGTGCGTCGCCATTTTGACCATATCCGGCCACGCTCAAACGCACCACAAGAGCGGGAGCAAAATGCGACTGCTACTGACCCAAAAACAGACGGAGAATCCACTTCACAAAACCAGGAACCACAAACGGATGCGCTACAACCACAAATAAGACTCTCAAAACGCACACCTAAGCCGATTGATCGGTATCAACCCGCAGTCTGCAGTCTTGACCAGGGAAGAGAGGGGTGTCACGTACGCACCTGTGTATCGATTCGTAAACACAGGCCCTCATATGATTGGTTGAGATTGGACTTGCGTCACTTTCCGCATGTCATTACTTTTCCTTTCCGGCTATTCTAGCTACTGGAATGCAGGATGCTTTTAGGAAATCAGTTCCATACTACGTGTGCGTGTTCTAAATGACTTGATCCACTGGTAGCTCGGGTCGATCGTTCTTGAATGCACTTGTTCGTCGAAGAAGAAGGACATCACTTTGATTGGAACAACACAGAAGTCCTAGCGAAAGGAGTGACACGAAAAGGAAGTGAGTTCCTCGAAGCATGGTACTCAACGAAGCATCCGATAAACGTGCACATAGAGATTGATCCAGTGTACCAAATGTTAAGACGGAGGGAACTAAAACACCTTAAAAAAGTAGAAACCGTCGTGATCGGCTAAACAAGCCATCAACAACACATCAACAACAGCCGGGGAAAAACCATCCCAAGGATTGCCCGTAGCTAATAGGGTTGGGCGGACC
Source organism: Dicrocoelium dendriticum (assembly GCA_944474145.2). Classification (NCBI taxonomy): domain Eukaryota; kingdom Metazoa; phylum Platyhelminthes; class Trematoda; order Plagiorchiida; family Dicrocoeliidae; genus Dicrocoelium; species Dicrocoelium dendriticum. The sequence goes on from OX104064.1 coordinate 25,742,494, forward strand.
GGTGAAGGTCACGGGGTACAGATCGAGGACAGTTCAAAAGCCACTTGCTGATCGATCACAAATCGACGAACAAGTCAGCGGTAAATCGGAATACTTGTAGCTCGGGTGAGCTGTTCAGATTTTGTTCTGTTCTCCGAGCTGAACAGTTTCAGCGGATTAGATTGGACCCAGCAGCGCACTGACGAAGTCACCTCGCTTGGTGATGAAAAGTTTGCATCCCAACTCCGAAGCTCGGCGAACAAGTGTACTCAGTTGTGCGTGTTCTGTTCCATTTATCGGCTAAGTGTCATACTTAACAGTGTACCATGGCGGACCCCGAGTTCTTCGAGTAACATTGAACCCAACTGAGGAGACAGAGACAGTCCTACTCTCAGCAGTTCATCTTCGCAACTCATCGAGCAGGGTACCCATACTACCAGGTATTCCTTGGAAAGGGCCATCAAAGGAAAAAGAACACGATGGTGGCTATTCTACGGACGAAAGCAAGAAAACCGTTTTTGTTTATGGTGTTCCTTAACTACCGGGCACTCATGATCACGAAGCGCAAAGACATGACCGAAGGCAGTGGTGCTACTTCCACGAAGCGCTCATTCTGGACGATATTGTCGCTTAATCATTAACGATCCATCCTTCATCTCCAAACTACAAAGGCTGCGGATCAAAAATATTAACATTCGTTCTACACTCCAAAGGAATCACAGAAGTCCTATTGGATAGCTGGTGGAAGCATCGCTCCAGGTTACCTACCGAATTTAAGCTAAAGAAAGCAGGCGCCTCAGCACCCCATTGAAACCCGCAACCTCAACACAAATTTGCGTTCACAATCCTGAAAAAGGCTAGACAAGTTAGCCTTCGCTGACCGGACAGGAAGAAACGCGAGACAACATCTCGAGCTGGAATGCTCCGTGATTCCATGCAGCCTGCCTGAAATGAAAGAAACAATGGCCCACGCAAAAAACGATTGGCGGCCGATCGACGAACAGTCAGTTTAAAACTAAACACGACTGGGTTGTCCACCCACACACTTCTTACATCAAAAAATAGCGTGTTTTTATACTAACACTCAAGGTCATCTTAGTAAGTTGGCCCAACTTAGGAAACGCAAGACATCACAACCGTGGGATCGCATTATGATTACGGAGACCTGCTTAAGCCTTGTAATAGCAGATTCTGAGTTTAATATAACTATTATGTGGCTGCTTCGGAATGACAGAGCTGAAAGAAGTGGTGGCGTAATTCTGCTTTACAAGGCTAACCTCAGATGTGAACTGATTGACCACCCAGAGATCCGTGCCCCAGATTGGCTTTGGTCCCGTATATTGTTGCGGAACAAAGACACATGTCTTATAGCTGTGATTTACCGCCCACCAAACTCTACGCATGAAATGGACTCCAAACTGAACTACGATCTTCAGGTTGGACAAGTCACACAGTCACATTCTCACCACAGGCGACTTTAATGTGCAGGACTTGGAAATAGGGGCGACAAGAGCATGCAGTTCGAAGTCTATTTACAAGAACTAAGTTCCAGCTACCCACTCTACAATCACATGGCCTCTCTCACCAGATTTAGAATTGCCAACAAGCTGGCGATGCTTGGTCTTGTGCTCACTAACGAAGAAGTCATGGTTGACGTAATAACTACAAACACACCGCTGGGTCGCAGCGATCATGTGAATCTATTGTTTAACTATGTGTGTTAGACGGAACATCCTGAGAAAGAGGATGATCAAGTGTATACGGTCACGCACTACAACGGGGTGTCCGCGCTTGTTAAGAAATTATCTTGGACTTTCTTAACTGATTACCCCCCAGAAATCGCCTGGGACACTTTCACCAGGACATTTAGCACACTGTCAACGCAAGCATCTGAACAGAATTCCTTCCATCTTCAAAGGAGAAGTCATTTTTCAGGAGCAGAGCACGTAAATACATGTCCTTGAGGGACTTAGCATGGACAGCTCACAAGGACTCACCGAATTCTGAACTGCCTATGTGACACAACGTAAATTCTGCGTGACCTTACTCCACGAAGACAAGGTGACGCATCAGCAGGAGTTAATGAGGAGCTTCTGCACGAACCGCAAACTCTTATACAGGCATTTTAATGGCGTTCGGAAGGCGCAACGCCGAATACCTGCACTTATCCTGACTGACGTGTACACGCGATCAGTAACGAAAGCAGCCGATCTCTTATGGTTCCATTACTCACAAAGATTCCAGAGAGTAACGGGACCAACGGTTATACCTGTTACTATTGTCCCGTTGTAAGCTTTGTCTAATTTCACTTCTGCTGCAGAAACTGTGTCAAAGAAACTGTTGTCCCTGCATATCCGCAGCTCTCCTGGTGTCTATAACATTCGACCGAAGGCTTTACGAGCAGCAGCCAGTGATCTGGCGAAACCTCTGGCTATATTCTATCAGCGCTGGATGGAGGAGAACCATGTGCTTATCATCGTCTCTACCATGGACATAACTAACTCCGCTAATGCGGGAACCAACGAGCTTCCAATTGTCGCACCATCCACGTGGGGATATGGAGTGCTCAAGAAAAAGGAAACTGATATTCTCAGTGCAGAGTAATAGGGTGTCTTTCGACAGCTCAGTTGGTATTTGAAGAGATACGCTTGAATGTTCCACCAACTCATTTAAATAATTAATTGTCACAAGTAGCGAAACATTTTCAAACAACTACTGTACATCTACAGAACCCATGAAAATATCGGAAAAGTTCGTGCTGGTAAGATTTTTGATGAGGAGTTCTTGATACTATGCAGAAGAGCATGTTGCATTAACGGTTCGACAATGTCCACGTGCCAGCAAGCGACAAAAAGGAATTTGTCCAGCTTTATTCATAGCTAAACCAGAACTTGTTTCCTTAACTTGTTCCTGACCGTCTGAACTGCTTTTGCAGCCAATCCCATTGAAGCTGACGCAAATAGAAATTGGATGTTGCCAGACCGAAAACACTACGCTACTGACGAGTTTCGATGTTATTGCATCGCTTCAGATAGAGTTAGCAGGCATCGATCCCCGGACCATTGCAATGTTAGTTACGAGCGCTACCCCTGAGCCACCGGATCACGACGAGCACCACTTGGCACTGATATATATATATATATATATATATATATATATATATTTGCAACAGTCTATGAATAGACATTGCACCATCGGAAACCATGGAACTCAAAACAAGGTACAGAAATAGTAAAAGAAAACACAACACAACAATGTCCACGGTTTCGTCAGAGGGCGAAATACTACCCGGTTGCTCAAGCCGAAGTAGGGTGTTGACTTAGGGGACACCACCCCGAGCCTTTGGCTGAATAGCCTGTCCGCAAGGCAGCGGAGCGAATTCAGGGAATCGCGCCCATTGGGAGCCGGTGACTGATTGATCAGTTCATACGCCTTCCGTTTGTTCCTTTGCCAAACAGGGGTCCAATGCTCCCCAAAATTACAGCATCAACTTGGCACAACGGTTTGATGAACGATGTTTAGGATCAATTTGAAGTACACATTGTGCGGATGGATTGTGACGCGCAATCTCAATGTTGACTGCAATTCCCATTGAAATGAACCTTGGTCTTTCGATCACGAGGACCGTAGCTGGTGCGAATAGAAATTGGGTGTTTTCGGGCGGGCAACAGCCAATTTCTATTTTAATTACCTACGGTCCTCGTGATCGAAAGACCAAGGTTCACTTCAATGGGAATCGATGTCAACATTGAAATCGCTTCGCCATCCATCCACACAACGTGTATTTCAACCTTAGCGGCAACACCACTTGAAACTTGTTTCTAAGGGGTTAATTTCACATGATGTATGCCGCTGGAAATTACGTATTACCCGTCCGAAAACACTGCATACCATTACTCGTTTCGAGCTGGTTTGCTGTCAGCGAATGGAGATAGCAGGCCTCGAACTCGGAACCATTGGGATGTTGGTCTTGACCGCTACCCCTAAGCCACCGGATCACGACGGTTTTGGATGCTCACTTATAACTGTTGCCGGGTAACTACTGAACCGTCATATGTTACCAGGTTGCGGGGTATAGCGGAACTAATGAAACTCGCCAATATGCAGGAAACTGTAGTCGCAAAATTGGCATGCGTTGGCGGAAACATCTTAACCCATCTCAAGTGGGTATCAATCAACAAGCGAAACATCTTTCCATCGGGGGAGTCGCATAAGTCTGCGTGTACACTCCCCATGGTTTGCTGGGCCGTTTCCATGGAGTGAATGGTACGGGAGCGGTGCTCCTGTGTGTACTCTGGTCTACGACGGTGTCGAATTAACTTTTCAACATCTCTGTCAACATTGGGGCAACACACATACAATCCCACGGGCCCCTTCATTCTTATGATAAGTTGGTGCGATTCTTATAAGATATGCTATCGCAACCGCGATAGTATGGTGGCTCTGGATCCTCAAAACAGGCGGCCATCCTCTTGGCTATGCTGTGTGCGCTGAGTGAAGTACGGTAGTAGTTGCGGCTGGCTTCTGTTGTCCCATCTTTTTGCGAGACTAGACACTCGATTTTTGGCTAGTACTATGTCCTGTTCCGTTTACTGGGGGATATTTAGGATTAACATCGGATTTCTGATTAAATGTTCCAGTAGCTGAACAAATTGCACATAATCTAGCAAGCAGTCTGGTAGGGGATTCAACGGTAAGCGACACAGTGCTTCCGATTCTGTTTGCTTTCCCAGGAACACAGAAGACCTTGTAATTGTAAGCATATAGTAATAAAGCTCAAGCATGTTACTTGTTTGATGTCCTTCTTACCAATCAAGGCGCAACAATGTTTGTGGTTCGTAAAAGTTTTGAATGTTCTTCTCCATAGATATCGGTGGAGTTTCTTGACACCAAAGTTAACTGCCAAATCCTCCTTGTCTATCTGTGTTCATGCCATGCTCCGGAACTCATATGCTAATGGCAGCATGGTAAATTCTTCTATTTTGTGAGAGAGTGCTGCACCTAGATCTCTGCGTGACGTGTCGCATCCCTTTTTTCGGTCATTCCGCACTAGCAAATAAGCCTTACTGGTGACCAATGACAGAATCGTCAACTTTTTGCTGCTTACCTGACACAGTGGCGCCAGAATAGTAGCTAGGCAAAAAATAACTATCCCAAAAATGATCGTGCCCTCTTAATATTACCGGGTGTAGGCTAATTCGGAAGGTGTTCAACTTTTCCCGCGTTAGAGGCAAACTATGTTTGTCCAGGCGAAAACTAAGACACTCAAGGCTATCGCAAAAGGCGACAAATGGATTCCCTTAGTATATGTCGGTTCTCTTGTATGGGTTTCAGAATTGTTGCAAGTGCTTTCATATGATTGTAGTCTGTACGACGATTAACCAAAATGTCATCTACTATTCAATGCATCTTCCAGTTATACGTTTTACTAATTTGTCCATAATCCTCGGGAAACATACCGGCTCAGACTGTATCAGAAACGATAAACGGCTGATCGGGTAGGCGCGTTCATTGGTTGGCGCGGTTAAGGGATTAATATTCCTTCCACTTTGCTTGTCTCGCTTTCCTTTTCCCTTTTGGCCAACACCGTATGAAAACCAAAAAATCGGCAAAAGCTTTTGAAAACGCCAAAAAGCGGACAAAAGTTTTTAAAATCTAAAAAAGACGCAGAACGTTTTGAAAACTCAAAAAAGAGAACGTTTTAAAAGCACTAAAAGGGTTACGTTTTGCTTGACAGCTCTCTCATCCGGTAAGTGTCACTTACTTCTGCCTTCGCCATCACTGTCACTGCTCTTGTTTCCTGAGCTTGGCTCCTCTACGCTACTCTACGCTATTGCATGCCACTCCACTACGCACTGATGATGTCACCTCGATTGGTGACGAAACGTTTGCTCTTGTTTCCGTTTCTCTTTCAAGTATGAACCGGAGAAGATGGCAAGCCTGAAGCGAACATTTGACTTTCACGAACTTGCCAACGTTTGACGCTAACGAACTTGCCCCCATTTTGTGCTTTTGGCACCTTTAGGGAGGACACGGGTGAGAACCCGATAGGGTCCGATCGCCTGGTTCTCCTCCAAGCAGCTGCATCTTGTTTCACTACCTTGTCTCACAGAAGGCTTGCCCGCGACGGACAGTTCTCACCTAGATCGAAGGCTCACCCACGGTTTCCGGTCTAGGAGGGGGCTGTGTTTTAACTTGGAGATCTCCACGTATGACTGTGCAAATTATTCTAAAACATAATAATATTATAGCTTGATAATGTATTAGAGGGGTAGGTGGTTTGCCTGTTGGAATCTTGTTCCCGTTTGTTGGAAACACGAATACGATATCCGCCTTCGGTGCGCGCTAATCGACTGCGAACGACGCACCGTCCACGCACTTGACGCCCAACTACATCTTTTCTGGTGCCCTATAAAGCTTCTTCCTAGCTTATTTTCATGTGTTCTCCCGTATGCTCATGGTTGGTCGTCTAATCTCGTACCGCATATATAGCGTACGATCGACGCCCTATAACATCGATCTTGAGCCATGGCTGCCAAGGCCTTCAACCAGCAGTTATCCGCATCACTTGGACCCCAATCAGGTAGTCGACAACCACCGGCCTTACCCAACTGTTCCGTCAGCTTTTTCATGCGGCTTATCCGAGTTGCAGAGTGTCCACTAGCCCGTCTCTTCCAGCCCTGTCCATCAACCGCAAACAACTCATGACGCGGGTAACGCTGAATAAGCATGCGCAATACGTATCCCAGCCACCGCAGTTGCTGTAGTGAGACGAGCTCCTCCTGCGAGTGGCTTCCTCGTCCCAAGACACGCCGTCAAACTTTCGCATTGCTAACGTGGTGCCGCGACCACACACGGACAATGGACCGCAGACATCGGTGCTCGAAGACGGATAGTCTGCGCAAGTCACTTTTAGGGTTGGGCCATGTCTCGTATCCGTACAACAGTACAGCGCGAACAGTTACACAATACACCCGCCCTTTGATGGAGAGACGAATGTCATGGCGACGCCACAACTGCCTCAGCCTAAAAAATGCGAGGTGGGCTCTCGAGATGCGCATCGAGATCTCGTCTCCAACAGCTCCGCCAGAATTGATGCAACTTCCCAACTAGACAAAGTTGTCCCCAACCTCCAGTGTCCCACCACCAAGAGTGACTGTAGGCACAAGCACCTGACAGTCTTGGAAGAGAGCCTTGCATTTGGATGGCGAAAAGTACGTACTATACTGTGATGCTTCAATCACCAAGCGGTTTAGTGCAAGTTGGACAGCGTGTGGATCGTCACCCAGCAAGACGATATCATCAGCATAATACAAATCAATAACTCGAGTACGAGGGAGGAGCTCAACGCCAGCGTTCAACGAATCGTCCAGAGCGTTCTTCAGGGCATCCTCAATGGTAAAATTGAATAGGAACGGAGAGATACGGCATCCTTGTCAAACTCCACTGGAGACCACAAAGTTAGGCGAAAGCTTGCCATAAGCCCTAACCCTGCTCGAGGTCAGACCATAGAGAGCGCCCAGTATGGAGACGAACTTCTCGATGAAAAGACAGGATGTAAGTGTTCAGCTGACACAGATATTGGGGTTCTTGTCCTTTTGCTGCAAAACATTGCACTGGACCAAGACCCATGTTCGGTAATGGCGTATTGTAACTCCCCAACTACATTAGATATGGGTCCTCATGAATGACTCTGGCTCTCGACAACAGCTCTCGACAACCGGCTTGTTTGACCGTTTCCTCTGCTTTTCCTTTAAACTAGCTGTGATGCGGGCTGGTTGGTTGATGTGAAAATGTCCACTTGTTCGCGAAAGTCTGGAACACAACATTTGTAAATTGCGAGTCATTGTCGGAGATCAGTTCCTCCGGTATTCCGTGTCTGGCGAATTAACATTTAAGCTTGTTGATGACTGCTTTCTTGGTGGAAGCTGTGAGTGGATTGGTCTCAAAATAATCACTGTAATAGTCCATAGTAAGAAAATAGTCTTTTCTGTTGTTACAGCACAAGTCCACAGCTACTTTCTGCCATTGTCGATCTGGAATCTCACGCAACTTCATAGGTCCCCTGGCTTGGCGAGCCTCGTGGGACCAGTAGGCTGAACAGATTGATACATGGTCTCGGATTTGACTTGTCATCCCGGGCCAGAACATCAGTACACGCGCTCTACTAATACTGTAGTTGACACACAAGTGGCCTCAATGAGCGCGTCCTAGCATTTCTTTGCAAAGCGGCGGTATGATCAAAATGCGCTTTCCTTTAAACAGCAAACAGTCATACACCGTTAGTTACTCCCGAAAGTTCAAGAACGGCGTTAATTCCTTCCGAAGTTTACTCTTTGTACCTGGCCATTCAAAATCACGTCGCGCTACGTCACGCACAACGCATCTGCCTCCGTATGATGTTATAGTTGTTTTAGACGATCGGTAGTTACCACCAGATGTTGTGCGAGATTGACTGTCTCCAGTTCTTCGAGTTGATGTCCGACCATCGGAAGACGACCTATCGATAGAGCGTTTGCGATGAACATTTGCTTCTCCGGAGTGTATACAAGATCCATATCGTATTTTTGGAGCCGGATAAGCATAAGTTAACACCGTCGACGGGACACTGTGTAACCGTTTACTAGCTATTGACACAAGCGGTTTACCGTCAGTATACACTGTAGTCTTCCTTCTAAATTAGGTGGTAGTAGTAGTAATCTCAGCAGTCTAGCAACTAGACACAGAGCCAACAAAAACCAAGAAGATTAACGGGTAAGGGAAAGTCATCGCGTCTTAATCATCATGGCATGGTAGTTGAAGGTGAGCGGCACACTTCAACTAATATGCCGTAGGTAGAAAAGAACATATTGAAAAAGTAGGACAAAACATTTTTAGCATGCTTTGCGCAAGCCGATTTTCCTTTTTTTGTCATTTTTAATGTTTGGAGTATTAAACATGTGAATCAGTACAATACTGTACACAATTCTTCCATTGATTCCGGTTGCGGACCATGTCTTTAAGAGTCCTAAGCCATTGGCACTCCTCATCCTTGGGTCCCCATCCTGGAAGACGTACGGATCTAACAGCTGCTAGACACGGCGTCAACGATTTCATGTGCTGCCGCCATGGAGAAGGCTGACCACCACGCGGTCGCCTCCCGCCAGGTCCTTGATGAGCAAATAGAGCGCGACGCGGTAGACGCTCAGGTGCCATGCGTAGGACGTGACCGAGCTATCTTAACTGGCGCAACAAAACCACTTTGTTGAAGGGCATACTCGCATTCCCCAAGATTCGACGTCGAACGTCATTACCATTAGCTCGATGTTGCCATCAAACACGAGCAATCCTCCTTAAACAACCGTTATCGAAGGCAGAAAGACGACGCATATCTTCCACGCGAATCGGCCAGGACTCGCACCCGTACAACAATACTGAGCGAACTGATACGCTATAAATGCGGCACTTTAGTGAGAATGAGACATCGCGACGACGCCACAAGTACCTCAGATTGACAAATGCTGATCGAACTTTAGCGAAGCGGAGAAAAACTTTGTTGTTGACAGTGACGTCAGCAGTAACACAGCTCCCAAGGTAGACAAAACTCTCTACCTGTTCAAATTGTGCACTTTCCAGAGTGAGCACGGAAACAGGTGAAAGCCATTCTTTACACTTCGATGGGGCGAAGCTCATGCCATACTTAGATGCTTCAGCCGCCAAACGATGCAAAATGAGTTGCATATCCTGAGGATCGTCACCAAGTAAGGCGATATCATCAGCACAATCTAAGCAGGTCGAGCCCCCACCCGGTAGAAGCTCTAGGCCAAAATGTTTGAAACCATCTAGAGCATTAGACAGAAGGTCTTCGATTGCGAAGTTTAAGAGGAATGCGGACGTGGCGCAGTCCTGTCGTACACCGTTATTGACAGCGAATTGCGAGGGAACCTTGACATTGACCCTCACTCTACCGAAGGTATGAAGATAAAGTGCTCGTAAGATGGCGGTATATTTCTCTGGCACTCCCTTCTTTAGCAAGCAACGCCATAAAGCAGATCGATCAACGGAGTCAAAAGCGGCACGTATCTCTAGAAATTCAACGATAGGGGGCCTGTGATAAATGTGTTAATGTTCAATGAGTTGGCAGAGCGTGAAGATTTGATCCACGCATCCGCGGCCAGGATGGAAACCAACTTGTTCTTCACGGTAGTATGATTCACGTACTGGGGATAGCCTGCGAAGCAGAATGGATGCCAATAGCTTGGAGGCAACCGAAATAATGCTGATCTCGCGACGATTTAAACATCAAGTGCGAGCGCCTTTCTTGAAAATAGGGACAATAACTGATCCGCCCCAAGAGGAAGGCACTTTCACTTCATGCCAAATTTTTGCGAACAGCGCGGTCAGCTGGTTAATGATCGCAACATCACCGTACTTGAACAACTCCAAGTTCGTCTGAGTCGGCAGTCTTGAACGGTTTCAAGCGTCGAATCTCGAGGCAGACTTCCGCTTCACTGGGTGGATTCAGCGGGACGAGCCAAAGTGGACCACAAGGTGTACTGCATGTACTGATGAATGGTGGAGGCCAGTTGAACTGCGAGTGAAAGTGCTCGGCCCAGCGGTCCATACGCCTATGTTGGTTGGTGATCGGAGACTCATCCACCACGCAAATGACCTCATTGACACCAGGCTTCCTGAGGTCAGTGAAGCGAATGAGTTGGAAAAGCCTACGAGTGTTGCCAGAGAGGGCAGCAGTCTCCATCTCTAAAGCACGCTCAGACCCCCATGTCTCGCGATCCTTGCGGAGGCTTTGCTTGAGCAGCCAGTTGGCAGAACGGCGCCGCTCGTTGCAATCTGATTCCGCCGGGATATCTTTGCGGCGTTCGAACAGCTCCAGAGAACGGGCAGAGATCCAAACATTTAGGGGATGTCGACTTAGGCTGCAGCTTGACTGTCCAGAAATGATCCTAGCTTTCCGTATACAAGTCCAGTGGTGCTCCACCTCTTGCGGTGGATTGCAACTGAGTGCATATGCCAGTGAAGACTGATAGCTCGCTTGGACCGAGGAATCAGTTAATCTGTTTACATCAATCTTGCGGTGCTTCGTGTTTCGGGACCCCCCAAAACACATACAAAATTTCTCGCAGGTCAGAGCATGATTTGAGTCAACGAAGGTGGACCAAAAGGACCTGCAGTCCAGTACGCTGCAGCGCCACCTGAAGCTAATTGCAATGTGATCAATTTGACACCACGGTTTTGTTGGCGAAGAGGGACGCCACGTTGCGAAACGCTTGTTTGTACGCCTGAAGTTAGTGCTCGAGAGAAACAGATGGTTGTCTTCGCACAATGTGAGAAGTCTCTCTCCGTTAGCAGAGTGGTTCTCATTGAGTGAGTGATGGTCACCGAGGTGGCGTTCCTATGGTAACGGGCGGCCAACCCGTGCATTAAAATCCCCATCAAGGATAACGACATCCGACTTTTTAGTATTAGTCAAGTGTTGATGTAGATCCCGCTAGAATTCGTCCTTGACCGAGTCGCCATTTGGAGCGTACAAGGAGATCAGAAACAAGTTGCGTCTCTATTCGCGGCACTTGTTGATTCTACATGAACCCCGAAGCAGAACTGTACATAGTCGACTGTTAATCGGGTACCAGTTCAGTAGTGCCGCCTCGGCCTTTCTACTTAGTGCTATACCTACACGAGCCAAACCTGTTGTGGCTGCTTCTGGATCTCCAGAAAGACGCAGGTGATATCTGGCTTCGTGGTCAGTGGGGGATGTCAATGTAAGCACAGTGCTAAGATCTTACAACCGGGTTTCTGAAAGGCAGCAGACATTAATGTCTAGGGAATCTAGGATGCGCGCTAGACCGGCTTGCTGTCCAATCTGTATGAGTGCCCGAAGGTTGAAGCACGCCAGACGGAACAAGGATCGGCGACGAAGGAGAGCCATAGGTTGAACTCCTTGGTCCACTTCGAAACCGGAATCGCAGCCAGATTGTTGAACACATGAATCAGGTAACGGAAAGTGAGGATTGTTGACAAACAAACAATTGGCGTGTGATGAAGTCGCGTGAGTGTGAGAAGTAGAAACAGCAGCTGATGAGCACGTTGTAGCACAGTCCATCCATCGCAGTGGCTGGATCTTACCGTGGTGCAGTGGTTTGCGTGCCTCAGAGATCCATTGAGCTATACTGGGCGGTGCTTTTTTGCAGCTTCAGAGTCACTCACACCAGATTGGTCAATGGTTAGAGGCCAGACAAACTCAGCCTCCTGGTCCTCCAGGTTGGGGGTTGGATTGTGAGTGGCTCCGTATTTCATAAAACGGTCTCTCTGTAGTCCAGTGCCAAAACCCGCTGCCTTGCGGTCAGGTTTTTGAACCAAATGCTTTGGTTGAGAACCCTAATCGTTCTCCTGTCTAAGCCTGGGCAATCTGACAGTATTCTGCCCACGCAATACAATGAACCTTTCCTCTAACAATTTCTTGATGCTCTGGCCGTCGCAGAGGATAATAAACGACGCCATATCTGCTGCATCGAGCTGGGTGGATAGGGGTATGGATGCTACTGCTCAGGCCTTCCAGTCTTCTTTTTCCTCTTCTTGCTCTTTTTCATTCCTAACGTCCCGCTCCAACTTTATTTTTATCCTCCCCATTTTCAGTCCCCCAATTCTTGGCCCTCCCCCCGCATGCTTCAATAGTCGCTTGTCTTCTAGTTTCAAATCACACACAGTCGCAAGGCGCCGCTCCAATCCAGTCGATAAGTCCATTTTCAACCAGGCGGACAACGTTGGTTCATCCGTTTCCCTTTGGAGTCCTCGCGTCTCGCTAAGACTGGCACGCCTCAACGTTCGCACTTTGCTATAGATGGGTTAACAAGCAGCACTTGCCCGCAAACCAGGGGACCCTGTCGATCGATCTTTGCTGTTTGTCAGAAACTCGTCTGCAAGATTCGAGCTCCGTGGTTACCCTGCGATCCCCCACATGCGACACTGGCGGCACATTCTCATTGCGCCTGTCTGGCGGTGATGCAGCTTCAAATACCGGTCAAGCTGACGTCGGCATTGTTTTGAGTCTCTGGGCTGAAGCTGCCCTGATCAATTGCATCCCAGTAAACAGTAGGATTTTCGCCGTTAGATTAGCTGGTTCGTTCCGTGCTACGAAGTCGCGCGGGGACCTACGGTGCCTGTTTGTCATTGTGGCCTACGTTCCTACAAACTGTAGCACTGATTCGGTAAAAGATGATTGCTATCAGCAACTTCATGAGCTCCTTCGTTACAGAAGAAGCACGGATACTATGGTGTTGGCTGGCGATCTAAACGCCTAAGTCGTAAAATTGTCCTCTGATGAGCTTCATGTGGGCGGCCAACATGGTGTGGGCTCCCGTAATGATAATGGTGAGCGATTGCTACAGCTGTGTGAAGATGCTCGCCTCTTTCTCGCTAGCACAAACTTTCGACACAGCATCCGCAGAAGCGTGATTTGGCGGCCGCCAGCCTCGGGCCAGCCATGGACGCAAATCGATCATTTCGCGATCAGTTACCGCTGGAGAGGCTGTGTTCAAAACTGTCGCTCGATTTGGAGCACGAGCGTGGACTCTGACCACACACTTATCTGCGCCGACCTCCGGGTACGTTTTGGTGGACGTCCGCAACGTCGATGTGAACGGATTGACACCAGCCAGCTGGCGAAACCAGATGTTCTGAATGTGTATCAAAGTGCGCTAACACCTGGGCTGAGTAAGCGCCCACTAAACACCGTCGAAGATCACTGGTCGCATATTTGTAAAACGTTACTGTTAGCAGACATGTCTTCATGCAGCAAATCAAATTGTCAAACCGGACATTGGGTCTCTACACTGTCTCTGGAACTTATGGATGCTCGCCTACGTATTCAGACTGGAAGCGAATACAATGAGGCTCGCAAAAATCTCAGGGCAAAACTACGTGCTAGTCTTAAGAAGGACCGCGAAACCTGGTGGTCTCATCGTGCCTCTGAGATGGAAACAGCCGCTGCCGTTGGTAATCATTGTATGTTATTTCATCTGATACGGGAAACAGGCAGCAGGAGACCTGGTGTTGGCGAGACCATACGCGACGAGAGTGGGCAGCTGATCCACAGCCTGTCAAAACGCTTGGAGCGTTGAGCTGAACACTTTGCTAGGCAATTTAACCAACCTGAATTATCGGTTTCTTTTTCGGGCATTGAGCGCCCTTCTCCCTGGGCAGTCTCCGTGGATCCGCCCTCATGCGCAGAAGCCGAACGTGAGATCAGGCTGTTGAAATTGCATAAGGCCGCAGGGACAATTAGAATTCCCCCAGCCCCCTTCAAATTCAGGGGACAAGCTCTAGTAGATGATCTACACGAGTTGCTGGTGAAACTTTGGGAGCAGGAGACAGTCCCGACAGACTGGAACCGCTCCGTCATTGTCCAAATTTTCAAGGGAAACTTCCGTTTGGAATGCGGCAATCATAGAGGGATCAGTCTGATTTCCATTGCCTCTAAATTGCCTGCCTCTGTCATTCTCCACAGACTGACTAGTACACATGAGAGTCTGATTCGTGAAGAGCAAGCCGGATTTCGTTGAAGTCGGGGCTGCATCGACCACACCTTCACATTGCGTCAAGTGTTGGAGCACCGCCATGTTCATTGGCGACCCACTGTTGTCGTGTTTCTTGACATAAAAGGTGCCTTCGACTCAGTCGATCGACGTGCCCTTTAGGACTGTCTGGTGAGGAAATGTGTACCCGATAAATTTGTAAACATTATCAAAGCGCTGTACGCGCATAGTTCGGGCAGAGTGAAGGTTTATGTCAAACTGTCGCCACTCTTCAGTATCACCAGTGGTGTGAGACAAGCTTGCTCGCTGTCACCTTTTCTCTTTAACGTCGCTATTGATGAAGTCATGAAAACAGCGTTCGTTGGACACGACCTAGAAGGCGTAGAGCTACTTCCTGGTGAGCGACTTCTTGACTTAGAGAATGCGGACGATATTGCCCTAATCTTTGACAACTCCCAAACATGCCAAGCAGCACTGGGCCGATTAGCACTGGCTGTCAATCGTTTGGCGCTATGCTTTGCTCCATCGAAATGCAAAGTACTTCTCCAAGATTGGCAGGGACCCAACCCTGCGCTAACGCTTTGTGGTGATCTGCTAGAAGTCGTTCAGGAATTCAAGTACCTTGGCAGCTATATTAGCACCCGTGGGATTGAAGATGTGGTTACGAACCGTATAGCAAATGCTCGAGGTGCTTTTGCCAATCTCCACCACCTGTGGCGCAGACGCGACATTACTCTCGCCCTGAAGGGCAAAGTTTATTACACAGTCGTCTGTTCAACTCTCCTATATGGTTGTGAAACCTGGCCCATCAGGTCGACAGACATAAAGAGGCTCGTCATGTTCGATCATCGCTGCCTTCGCAGCTTAGCTCATGTCTGGTGGGAACACCGCGTGAGCAATGAACGTGTTCGGCGTCGTGTATTTGGTGCAAGAAGAGCGAGTGAACCGCTCAGCACCATTATATCACGCACCGGGCTCCGATGGTTGAGCAACGTGTTGCGCATGCCAGCACACCGACTTCCGCGACGTGCATTGTTTGCGCGTTTTGGGTGCGGTTGGAAGAGGAGGGGGGCCGAGCGATGACTTGGTCGAGAGAGATAAAATCCCTCACTTCGACGCTGGCGTCGGTTGGTGCATCCCGACTACCTGGCTGGGGTCCTAAGGACGGTGAACACGTTTGGTTGGACACACTCGCTGATATGGCTTGGAGCCGGTCCTAATGGCGTTTGTGTTGTGAGTTCCTTTGTCCATCCCCCTCCTGCTTAGCATCCTCCTCCAATCACGATCTCACTCGTTAGGCGTAATATGACTCACCTTTTACGGCACGATAACCAGCTGTTAGATATCCGGAACGATGTCCATCCGTTACTGGGGACTCAGCGGGCGTGCCACTGTTTTCCTTTTCTTGTCTTTTGTATTGCGGCACAATAGCTGAGGTGTTTTCCACCTGCAGCTAACGTGTATAATGATGATGACGATAAGTACAGTCCATGGATTTGTGAGAGGGCGTGATACTACCCGGTTGCCCAAGCGGAAGTAGGGAGTTGACTTAGGTGACTCCACCCCGAGCCTTTGGCTAAATAACCTACCCGCAAGGCAGCGGGGCGAATTAAGGGAATCGTGCCCATTGGGAGGCGCTGACTGAAAGTTAGTTCATGCCTCCTTCGTTTGGTAGATCACCAAATAGGGGCCCAATACCCCATGAGATCAGCACGATTGCTGGAGTACAATGCTCCACCGAGGTGGAACACAGTTGCCGAGCAGTTCACTGAAACGGGGTACAATCGAACCATCCAGATGGCACCACCAGGAGGTAGTTCGGCAAGCCAGCCTCCTTCCTTCTAAAGCTTGTTGTTTAAAATGTGAACTAAGATGTTTCTTCTATTATATCTTCAGGTAGTCGTTGCGGAAAGGTGAGTCGCTTGCTGTCATCGTTTTTCAACCCGCGGACACATACATGTGCACAGTTGAGCTAGTTTCACGTATAAACAGGTTAACCACTTAGCTAATAATGTGGTTCAGGTGTGTTTTATCAATGGTAACTATGCGGACTATTTCTGTTCTTTGCCGCTTAACTCTGTCCGATTTCACTTTGCTTTCTCAATAATCCCCGGTTTCAGTTACCGCCCCATCGCAATGAGGCTGGACCTTACCGTGGTGCGATGGTTTGTGTGTCTGAGCGATCCATTGAGCTATGCTGGGTGGTGCTTTTGCACCTTCAGAGTCACTCACACCAGATTGGTCAATGGTTAGAGGCCAGACAAACTCAGCCTCCTGGTCCTCCAGGTTGGGGGTTGGAATGAGGGTGGCACCTTATTCCTTAAAACGGACTCCTTGTAGCCCAACGCCAAACCCGCTGCCTTGCGGTCAGGTTTTTGAACCAAAGGCTTTGGTTGAGAACCCTAATCGTTCTCCTGTCTAGGCCTGGGCAACCTGACAGTATCCTGCCCACGTAATATCATGAATCTTACCTCAAACAAATTGCTGATGCTCTGGACACCGCAGAGGATATAGTACTCATAAGTAGCAGGATTTTAGTTGTAAATTTGATAAGGCTTTCATCCCAACAGTTCACAAGCTACATAGGGAATGCGCGCCACTGACGAGCCCCAATAGGGCGAAACGCGTCTGGCGCTTTTCCGGACTAGGCTCTGCTATGTAGCTTGTGAACTGTTGGGATGAAAGCCTTATCAAATTTACCGCAGAGGATAATCAACGGTGTCCTATCTGCTGCATCGAGCTGGGTGGATAGGGGTATGGATGCTACTGCTCAAGCCTTCCCGTCTTATTATTCCCCCTCTTACGCTTTTTCACCCTTATCGTCCCCTTCCAACTTCACTTATATCCCCCCAATTTTCAACCCCCCGATTCTTGGCCATTCCCCAATATGCTTTGCTAGGCATTTATCTTCTAATTTCAACTCACATGTGAACGCGGAGCGTCACTCTTCTCCTGTCGACAAGCCCTTTTGCGGCACAATAGCGGAGATGTTTTCCCACCTCTAGCTGATGTGTATAATAAAAATAATAATAATAATCAGTTACCGCCGGTGGACGGAATACGGTAAGTCCACAAGCGTGACCTGGGGATAGTGATCAAGCATAGAGGCATACAAACAAGGGTTTGATATCCATTTATTACACCAATATTGTGTAGTGACCTATCGCATAGCAACGCACCGCACCAGTAACCTGATGGAATTCAAACCCGACTCTGATTAAGAGCTGGGTGGCAACCGGCTGAACAAAACTCCATTTTGTATGTCGCGGAATCGGATCGTTTGCATTTCAATGATTAGCCAAGGATTTATTTCCACTAGTTAATTCCGTTAGTAAACGTTAGCAAGCACATCCCGACAGCCGCCAGTAGCGATGAGATTTCGCGCAGATCAGAGCAAGCTGCAGCGTGAACTAGTTCAGTTGTTGATTTTCCTCGCGGACAATTGGGTTAAGTCAACTACGCCAAACGTGTCGACTTTCCGTTATGGTAGGACTCACCGGCGTGAGCCTTGTCCCCAACGCAGTCGCATGACGTTTGTCAGGCACCATCGAGCTGACTCATCAACGCGTCCGCACGCAAACCTGGCCCTCCAGCCCTTGCGGTACGTGAAGCGGCCATTAGCTCTTCCGTCCCCAAGGTCACATGTGGTCGATGGCCGAAAAGCAAGGTAAGGTCCTTTTTCATACCCGACCAATGAAAAGGCAGCAAATTGCTTCTCCGCGATTGGTCAAGTTCACGGTCATTGCACTTATTCAATCTTCACTGTCCACTACCCAACGTGCACTTACTGGCCTCTAGCAGTGCGTCCCACTTCTGCCATGTCGGATTCCGACGCGGTTGTCCACGTGTCGGACGATTTTGTAACCGATGTGCTCAGTCGGGATTCTTATCATTACTATGTTTGGATACTTACAAGTTTCGTAATCTGCTTGTTCATCCATCACGCACTAAGTCCATTCATATTTCGACGACACAATAAGGCTTATCGGGAGTTCTCTCGGGAAAAGCGCATGGAGTGGGATTCACGGTAAGTAACCACCCAGGATGTTTATCCTATTCGGAGGAAATATTTTACTTACTAAACGAGAATGTCATGGTTGATTATTGAAAACACTTTTGCCTCTGAACTGCAAGCATATGATATTGGGCTTCTCACTTGTTTGGCATTCGTTTGAGTACTAGTATGCTCATTGAATGTGGCCACTGTGTTCTCAAAAGTGACTGTTACTAGTTGGCCTATCTAACTTGTAATCCAATTGCAATGAACTAAGAAGCTTATAAGCGTCATTAAATTTCTCCTCATTAAACTATGCTGGTTCGTTTGAAGTAGCTTCTTTTTTAACGCCTTGTTTTATTTCTATTTGCGAGTCCCTATGGGCTGAATGTACTGTTTCCTCTCGTTACTGCTTTAACTTTGTTTACGTACGCGGTTACCAGAGTACACGCGTTTCCTTCCGCTTATTCACTTTGATATTCGGCTTGTAGTGACCTGGAGATTCCCTTGTTTGGCTGCCGCATGCTGCGTAAAATATTACAAAATCATATTTTCTCGATGTACATAGCAAATTAGCCGCTCGCCTGTTTGAACGTTGCTCGCGTTTGTTTGAGTCAACATAGCACCCGCCTTCGAACGGCGCGACGCTCATCGGCTCCGCGGCCATCTTTGCTCTCCGCGCACGCGACCACACATTTCCCCTAGCTAGCTATCTTCCGGTGCCTTATTTTTAGCACTAGATAGCGTTTCGCCCACTTAATAAATTTTTCCTAGCGTTACCTTTGGTGTTCTCCACTCATCGGAGGTTGGCCTTATATTCGCGTATTGGTTTTAAAGCGTACCGATCCTGCTTCTCGCTTTAGGCTCGTTAGAGCATCGTCATATGTGCAAGTCGTTCCGAAGGATTTCGTATGTAACTAACTGCTTCGCGAAGCTTATGCCGTGCTCGCTTCGCGTTCCGTTTTCGTCCCGGTTTTTCTGGCCATACCCCGAACATACCTCACCATTAGCGCGGCTGGCACACATTTGTGCCGTAACTATTCCAAGTTTAGCTTTAAATAAGAACTGGACAATGTGCGATCCCGTGAATGTTCCACCTTGATAACGTCGGGTCCTGAGGCAATTATGGAATCGATTTATCAATTAAGTCAAATTAGCACGCGCGGTTTAAGCCGCCGTCAACCAGCCAATGCCTAAATGCTTTCACTAGCAGCCGTTTGTGCTGGTCCCATAAAGCGGGAAGAAAAAGTTAGTGAATTGGAAAGCAAGCTTAAACTCTCCTTAATGGTTCTTTAACGTCACAAGCGTTAACAAGCTCTGCATGGTAACTCGGGTGGTTTATTTGTGAGCCTAGGTTAAAATAGTGTCCATCAAGTGTCACAGCGATGTATATATACCGAACCAGTCATGGAGACGTATCTGAATCGTCAACTAAAAGAGCGTGATACAGAGCCGAAACGTGAAATGTGCGCTAATTTGTTTAACCTGCTGCAGACAGCTGGCTCGTAGCCTGCCTTGTGATCCGAGTGCATGGGTTTGAGCCTTGGCTCTTAGGTCAGCCGACATAATAAGGCTAGTCACATTCCACCACCGGTGCCTTCACAGTTTTGCCCACATCTGTTGGGAACACCGTGTGTGCAACGGGCATGTTCGACACTTGTTCTTAGCACAGGAAAAGGAAATAAACCGCTCAGCATCATTTTACGTACCGGGCTCCGATGGCTCGGCCACGTGTTACGCATTCCAGCCCACCGGCTCCCGCGACGTAAGTTCTTTGTGCGTCGGAGGGTGTGGATGGAAAAAGAGAGGTGGACAGGCGATGACTTACTCGAGAGGAATGAAGACTATCACTTCGAAGCTGGCCTCCGTTGGAGCGTCTCGGCTCCCTGCTTGGGGTCCGAGGGACGATGAACACGTTTGGCTAGATACACTTGCTGACACGGCTAGGAGCCGACTTCAATGGCGTTCGTGCTGTGGGTTTCTTTTTCTCCCCCCATCCCTCTTAGCCTCCCCTCCAACCATGATCTCCTTCCCTAGCATATTTTTGCAGAATACATGTTTTCTTTTTTGCTGCGTAGTTGCTGGTTGATAGCTTTCCGGAGCGATGACCATCCGTTACTGGTAGCTCATTTGGCATGCATCTGTTAGCTTTTTTCCTTTTATGTATTGCGGCACAGTAGCTGAGGTTTTTTCCCACCTCTAGCTAACGTGCGTAATGATGCTGATGATGTGGGTTTGAGCCTACATAGGGACCGGGCGACTCACATGCGACTGGTGGCTGCGCGGCAGCAAAGCCTCGGTCTCTAGTACCAACGTAATGCTAATGCCTTTCCGTCGCAACGAGACTGGGACTTAATATAATGTGACGGTTTGCCCCTCGAGCTGTACTGGGCGGAGTCCGAGGACTACTTGAGGGCTACCAGGTTGATCAATGGGTAGAGGTCAGACAAATTCATTCTCCTGGTTCTCCAGGTTGGGGTTTGAAATGGGATAGCGTCAATTTATGTAAAACTGAATCGTTGCCAATCCGCTGCCTTGCGGACAGGCTTTTGAGCCAAAGGCTTTGATAGAGGACCCTAATCTTCCTCCTATCTAGGTTTGAGCGCCCTGGCAATGTCTCAGCCAGCCTACAACCATGGCTATCCATAAAACCTCAATCACATCCTGCATCACCCGTGGCGCAAAGTATCAAGGTCGCCTTATCTGCTGCAAACAGCGGAGTGGATAAGCGAAAAGATACCACTGCCTTCTTTCTTTTCCATATGTTTCTCTTATTCCTCTCCCAACCCCATTGCTAACCTTTGTTCTGTGATTTCCATCTTGATTGATAACAGCCGCGATGCCATTGGAGTCGAACCGATTGCAGCTGCCTTTCCGCACCACCCACCGAACGTATCTCGGCAGCAGCTCCTAATAATGCCACACTGTCCCGTTTTTCTGGTAGCGTTCAACGTTCGCACTCTAAGACAAATAGGGTAACAGCCTACACTCGCCTGCACTTTGGAAACACTGGGTATTGACATGTGTTGCGTATCTGAAACTTCGGTCAGTGTTCCACACGGTGGCACAATAGTTAATGTGTGGTTCTCACCTTCGGCTAATGTGTACTGACGATGATGATGGCCCTCATGGAGTTGTGAAATTATCTGCGCCCGGATTGCCCTTTCGCTATTGGTTGCACGCATCCGGAGAGGGTGATGCGGCAATCACTGGTCTACTTGTGGTGAGCATCGTTCTCAACTCCAAGGCTGTTATCGTTGGTTGATTGGATTCCTGTGAGCAGCCATTTGTGTGCAGTCCGTTGGACGACATCAATTAATATTGATTCACGTAGTAGCACAATACGTTGTTTGTTTGTGGTTTCCGCATATGCTCCAATCGACTGCAGTTCTTATGCTACTAAGGCCACATTCTACCACGAACTGAACACCCTACTACGAAATGTTACTAGTTCAGATATCATAATTCTTTTAAGGAGTATGAATGCACGAATAGGTCGCCTGGACTCTTCGAAAGCTAAGTTGCGCGGTAATCATTGGCGTAACTTCGAACGGACGGACAGTGACGAACTTTTGTTGCAACTGCGTGCGGAGCACCAGCTGTTTCTTAGTAGCACCACTTTTATACACGGTGGGAACCGAAGTGCCAATTGGCGTCCTCCCATTGCTGGCCAGTAATGTATCCAAATCGATTACGTGGCCATACATTACAGGTGGCGTGATTCCATCCTGGATTGCTGCTCGTTCTGGAGTGCTTCTATCGACTCTGATTATGCCTTGGTACGCTGTCCTTTTTCCATGAACTGGGGGGCGCACCAAGCATCACTCGATTGGCAACTGATAACTTGTCTCAACCCTTTGTCGAGCAAGCCTGCCAGGAAGGATGCCCTGCGCGCCGAACTTTCATTCTCTTTTCTTAATGACATTGAGCTTTATTGTACTGGAATCTCGGCCGTCATGCACGACGCAGCAGTTTTTGCTTGTGGCACCACGAATCGTCACTGTATGAGTCACCGGATATCCGAGATGTAGGTGAATTTTTTGGAATCCAGAAATTCTTCCGGCTGGCTCTGCGCACAGTGTAACTGGGCGGACTGTTCGACGCAAACTGAAGCAGAGCATGCTTGCTGACTAAAGAGCCTCGTGGACGAGCAGGGCACAAAAAGTCTAGGAGGCGGCAGCAGTAAACCATTATCGCAACTCTTCCAGCTGGTCTGCAGCACTGGTCTCAGGAAACCAGGTGCCATTGCAACAATCAGAGGCAGTGCGGGTGTTCTGATTCACAGTAAGGAGCGCCGCATTGCTCGTTGGGCTTAGCACTCTTTAGAGGAGTTCTGTTGTCCTTTGCTCCTGGTCCTCTTGTTACTCAGGTGGTGCATGATGGGCCATGGTTGGTTAATTTAAAGGCTCAGTCGGAGGGTGAGGTCCGAAACGCGATCACAGCCCTCAGTCATCTTCATGCTGCCTGCCCGGATTTCATCCCACCTGCACTACTTAAGGATAGTGGGTACGTTTTCTGCAAAGCACTGACCCCACTGTTTGAGCATGTCTGGAAGGAAGATATCATCCCAGCTAACTGAAATGAACCGATTATGGTGGCACTATACAAGAAGGACAATCGCACCGATTGTGCTAACTACAGGGGTATTGGCTTAGCGCCGGTGGTAATAAAATTACTTGCCACAATTCTCGTTTGTTTACTTACTGCGGAACGCGAATCCCAAATTAGGGAAGCGCAGCCAGGTTTCCTCCCCGGGCATGGCTGTATAGACCACATATTCACTCTGCGGCAGGTGCTGGAGCAGCACCACACATACCTCAGACCGACCATAGCTGTGTTCCTCGGCTTCAAGAGTCCGTTCGTCTCAGTCGATCGATGCAGATGCGTCCAGTTCGAAATACTTGCGCGGAAAGGTGTTCCCATGAAATCTGTGAATCTTTTACGTGCTCTATACTCGGAAACAACTGGCAGCGTTAGGAAATCACCGGTTAAGGAAGATCAGGTAGGCTTCCGTCCAAGACGTGACTGTATAGACCATATATTCACACTGCGGAAGGTCCTGGAGAAGCGCCACACGCAGACCGACAATAGTTGTGTAACTGAATTTCAAATGTATCTTCAATTCAGTCAGTCGATCCATTTTGTTCGAGATTCTTGCTCGGTAATGTGTTCCATGAAATATGTGAACATTTTACGTGCTCCATACTCTAACACAACAGGTCGCGTCATGATCTACCGTAGCTTAGCGGATATCTTTCTGACAACATTTACGTTAGGCGGCCGCAAGGGGGGTACTACGCGACACCGTCTCGAGACACGAGTTGGGTCAACAGTGGATCGTGCGGGAATCTGGCTGACTCAGTTCGCTATTCACACTAATGGTGGGCATGCTATCCAATGCAGCTGACGGGACCAGTCCATCATTGTGCCACGGTTTGCTACGGTGCAAGTGTGAACACTTGCTTACAGCCAGACAGTGGAGAACGTTAACACATTTGGACGTGCCTATATCCGCGATATCAATCGGCTTCAGTAGCACGCAGTTGTAGGTTATCAGATTTGGCCTATGAATTTAATCATCCTCTGTCCCTAATACTTATGTCTAACAGGTCCCGTCTTCCTTCTTTTCCCGCGACTGGTTTGGCAGCGTCCCAGCAGAGAGCAGAGTCAGGGCAGTGTTACAACAAAGTGGCGTTCGTCAGGGTTGTCTAATTTCCTCATTTTTGTTCAAATTCGTCGTAGACTCCATCATGGAGTATTTTCTTGCGAAATCTCACGATGCAGACGTTGAAGTATTGCCTGGAGAAAAGCTAGTTGATCTTAAATATGCGGACGATATTGTCTTGCTGTTTAACGATGTTGGCGCGGCGCAATTAACCTAGACTAACCTTTCTAGTGTGGTACATTATTTGGCATGTGCTTCGCACCTGCACCTTCAAAGTGCGGTTGTGCTGCAGTACCATCAGTCAGTTGATATCCCCTTGACCCTTGAAAGCGAGGAACTCGAGGTAGTTGATCACTTCAATTACCTTGGCAGCCGCAGTAGCAACGATGGGCACATAATCTCGGAACTAATTTCACGTATTGCCAAAGCCAGAACTGCCTTTTTGTATCTGGAGCATCTTTAGCGTCATAAAGGTGTGTTTCTGGGTCCGAAAGTCCGTGTTTACAAGGCCACAGGGAGTGAGACTCCGCTAACCAGTTGGATTTTTTTGTGTAGCCGTCTTTGTGCGACCATTTTAACACCTACCAAGGTCAGTCCATGGATCGGTGTTAGACGCAGTTCGTCTTTGATTACGCCTTACGATCCTACCGATTGCAGTCTGCGCTACCTGGAACACGAATTTGGTGTCACTAGTCCGGATGTCCTAGCTCTAGAGGGATGTGAATGGTTGTCATGATTTCTCCTCACCTCTGCTAGATGGGAACTTCGAACTGAAATCCGAACTCACGGACGACATGCGTTTAATACTGAGCATCGGATATTTCTTAGCAACCCGACTTTCCGACACTGGGCGCCTATCTGGCACATGGCATCTTCCGGTAGCTAGTCAGCAGTGTGCCCAAACAGATCACTTCATCTTGTTTCATGTGGCACAGCCCCGTCGCTGACCACCGCCTTTTCTGCAGCACTTAGGTCGACTCTGATCATTCATTTATGCTCTGTTGATTTTCCATTAATTTTGCTCGGGGCATATCCAACGTCTTCATTGTTTGGCACCTGAGAGCTGAGATCTTCAGAGAAACCAACCAAGCTTGCACCCAATTGTTCCCAAGTCATCGGACTTCAGCAGTATGGTATATTCGCCCCATAAACGATGCGGGTCTCTACCTGCGGTGTTATTAGCCGTCTTCGTACCAGACACTGGGTCTTAGAAGCGTCGGTGAACCCGTTGGGGCAGAGCGCGATGTGATCAAATCAATTATAAGCTCTAGCCGAAGCAGAGCTTGCATTGTGAACTCATATAGCCCAAGAAATGGAGGATGCATGATTGCCGCGGAGCCACCGCAGACTTTCCCGGCTGATCCACACTACTGGACGCAGTGATTTATACATCAGAAATAGTACGGTTTACCTAATTCACGCGCATGACTCGAGAACAGTAATTTGTCACTTGTTTCCTCTTGTTATTATGGTGCAGTCTGATCTATGCTCCATCGGGGAGCTTCGAAACGCGACCACAGACCCCATCGTTTTCGTGCCGCCGGCTTGGACTCCATTACACTCGGCTTATCATCAGCAGAACGCCAGAAATGTGAACCTACACTTCGCTGCCGTACGACTAGTATAACCTAGAAGATGGGAAATAATAAGAGGGACAAAAGTGTGAGCTATTGTAATGATTAGCGTCATAAACATATTCTCCGGTTCAACTAGCTTAAACCTTATCAGCAACAGCTGACACAAACAGATGGCTATCTTGCAAAGATAAGATGCTATTGGCGGGACAACTTCCTTGCTGCCTTAGCTGCCCTGCGTCATAATCAGTTATTATGTCGCAGCCAACATAGCATCGGACGCAATTTAGACAGGCAATATGACTGTGAGACGAAAAAACACGTCATTGGGGCCTAATGCGGATCATGTCCTGTAACGCCTCCAGCTAAGCACTAAGTGAGTTACCTGAAGCCATTCTGGAGAGCGTGACGGACTAACATCACCCAGTTTAGTCAGCAGTGAACTCATTTCCTGCTTCTAAGTTAACTTCAGACCACATCGAGCCTTGTGCTGTTGGACGTGCGACAAATAAAACACAGCTCTCCTCGGTAACCGTTTACCAGACATGCATACCACGTGCCCTAGCTAACGCACCTTACTCAGTGGGATTTGTTTCTCTAGGGAACTGACTTGTGCACCTAATGTTTGCGGATACACTGGTATCACCAGGCATTGGTAATGCTTCGCAGGTAACAATAGGAAAAAGTTGAAGGTGCATTCGATCTTCAGTCCGAAGGCACTAAGTTCCACCTCCATAGAGTAGGACGGTCCTTACCGTTGCCTTTTCACTCGGTCTTTCAGAAGTAGGGGACAACTTCTGACGTCACCGGTACAGCAGATTCACTAAGACGGTTCTAGCTTTCGCAATATATGGACTGGTTCCAACAGTCTCGCGCTGATTGCTTCTAAGGTGGCAATCAAGATAGGGGAATTGACCAAACGTTCCCGGTTTTTTGTTGTCAGTGATCAAGAAGTACTTAAGCGGTTTATAGTCTTGGGACACCACAT
This sequence comes from Dicrocoelium dendriticum, assembly GCA_944474145.2. Classification (NCBI taxonomy): domain Eukaryota; kingdom Metazoa; phylum Platyhelminthes; class Trematoda; order Plagiorchiida; family Dicrocoeliidae; genus Dicrocoelium; species Dicrocoelium dendriticum. The sequence goes on from OX104064.1 coordinate 25,769,225, forward strand.
TGCACTTTGAATGTGCGAAACGTATGCTTAGGAGAGGGTTGACTCCAGAAAATTTATTCGGGGTTTAATGGGCCGTCCCAGAGTTATCAAACATTGGAACAGTATCGTCTGCACAATCAAGGTGAACTATTTTTCTACGTAGGATCATTTTAATACTCAGGTGTCCTCTGACTCGTTCTGAGAGGTGGGGCGACCTGTTGAGTGATTTCAACGCACGCGTTGGGTGTAATGCAGCATTGTGGATATTGGTTCTCGGTCCATATGGTATTTGCTTAATCAGCGGGTACGGTGTCCGGCTACTCTCACACCATGCCACCGTCGGTTTGATGATCACGAACATCCGGTTTGCATTGGGTGCGAGTGATATAGCTACTTGGACACACCCACGGAGTGCTCATACTCACCTGTTCGACTATGTCACCGTCCGCTGACTTGACGTGCGTGAAGTGTGCATGGCACGTGTACTGCATGAAGCTTATTGTGACACTGGTGACAAGTTTGTGCGGACCAAATTCTGCATATGGTTTCGTAATTTTGTATGTGGCTCGTCTGCCGTGCACTGAAACAAATTTAGTGTTCGTTCTCTAGGTCCAGTGGAGATGAGGATTGAGTTGAAGAATTCGATGGCTACCCGCCTTAGCGATATCGAACCCATAGTCTCCATGAGCGACCTTTGACACCACGTTCTTGAGCAGGTGATGACTGTAACAGAGTTTACTATCGAGCGCACAAACTGTAAGCGGCCCGATTTGTTTCATGGTAATATTGCGATCCTTTGCGCGTCGGCGTCTGAGTGAAATACAGCATTCTCTGCGCATGTGGATGACCCTGCTCACTCGGAGAAGGAGAGTCAGTGTCGCGAACTTCTACGGCCATCGACTCGAGAGCTCCGTCGCAGCAAGAATGCATGATGGACATATTGCGGAATCGTTCGATCGTTATTAACAGTTTTGTCCTGCCTCAAGGAAAAGTCGAAAAAAGACGAATATATGAGCGAGGTTTATTGTCAAAATGTGCAATCCGGCTAACTAAAGGCACCGCAAAAAGATTAAGCTAGGGGAAAGGTATAGTCGCCAATCGAGACGCAGCAAACACTCTCCGAAGCGGTAAAGCCGGGAGCGCTCGAAATGCAGTTAGTCTGGTCGATTCATGCACGTCGTCACCATTCTAACAGGCAAGCTCCTTACCTTGTCTAAGTAAAAAATGATATTATCTTTTAATAATGTTTTATACAGACAAACAGGGGAATCTCCAGGTCATTACAGACGTATAAGGCGAAGCAGTTGGGATATTGCGCCGAACGCCGCCAATTAAGGAATTCTGTGGTTCCTTGAAGGCGGTGTACTTTCTTCCGTTGCAGCCGCTCCAGCCCGCTGCTTTCACACAGCCTGCGGAAATAGTGCAGATCTGGCGAGAGCACATGTGTCCCTTGAACATACTCACTGATTGACTGGGCTATGTTGCACGGGCTGCAACAGCAGGATATAAAGATATGTATTACCGACACAGTTATCGTATTTGAGACGCAGAACTCATTTGTCATGCTGCGAAACAGCAATTGCGCCAGCGCCGACGGGATACCGCCGGAGGTGTTGAGACAAGGTGGATCCGCGTTGATACAAGCATTGCAATTAGTGCAACGGTACCGGCTTACTCGAAGTACGCACTTGTACTGCCACTGTACAAGTGCAAAGGGAGCAAGCATTGTGCTACGAATTATCGTGGAATCAACCTGCTGTGTTGTGTGGAAAAGATGACTGCTCGAATCCTGCTCAACTGCCTTGTCACTTAGGTCGTTGAACCGCATGTGAAGAATAGCAGTGTGGATTCCGTTGGGGCTGCGCCACCATAGATATGTTGTTTGCGTCTCGTCGGTCGCACGAGAAATGCCGAGAGCGACACCAGCCATTGTACTCGCTTTTTGTAGAATTCACCAAGGCATTTGAGATGGTAAACCGCGTGGCACTGTGGCTGGTGTTGGGTATGTTTGGTTGTCCGAGTAAGTTTGTAAGTCTACTTGAATGTCCGCACGGTGGTATGCATGCGAGGGTTCAGCTGAGTGGACAAACTTTGGATGACTTTTCTATCGTCTTTTGTGAGAATCAAGGCAACGTCTTATCCCCTATCCTGTTTACTATTTGTCTTCATGCCATGATATCTTGTGCCTTTGATGTGGCTTGTGCTTACGGTGTCCGTATGGAGCATCGTTTTGATGGTGGTAGTGTATACCTGTCGCTTCGGGTCGAGAACCTTGGTTTGTGGGACAATCATCCGGATGTTACTGTTTGCCGACGACTGTGCGTTGTTTTCACACAGCGTGGCTGATTTGTAGCACATGACTTCGGCTCTGGCTTCGACAGCAGCCAAATTTGGGCTCAGCATGAACACAAGCCCAACTGTTTGTCTACCATACCCTACACCAGAACTGTAATCCGTAAGCTTTCCACAAATCCACATAGGCAGCGCCGTTCTGGCATTCACTTCGAGATTTTACTGTCTTGGCAACGTAATGTCTGTAGATTTTGAGATGAATAGCGGGCTGCGTACCTGCATATTGAAGGCCACTGCTGCATTTAGGAAGCTGTAACAATGTGTGTAGAACAATCACCAGCTTACCGTTGGGACGTGGCTAATGGTATGATTGTCAATGGTTCTGTTCGTTCCTTTATACGGCAGCACAACATAACGTTACGATGTACCGGAAGGATGTCAGGTATGTGGGTCGGTTTCGTCAACAGTGTTTGCGGTGCATTCTGCACATCGTTTGGTGAGATAGTGTTGCAAACCCTGAATTGCTGGACCACAGTGACATCTATGCCGTGGACTGCATACTTCTGCTGCGGCACCTGTGGTGGATCGGCGTATCAGCCACATGAACTTGGCGCACATATACAAGCAGCTCTTATGTGAACAAATTAATGCAAACTGATGTTACCTTGCTAGGACATGATCAAGGTGAGTTTCTCGCGAACTAATGTTTATTTCAGGTGTTGGGAATCAAAGGCAGGTGATCGTCGCGAATAGCTTGCGCTGATCAAAATGGCGGTTGCCCAGGTGCAGGAGAAGGCGCTCTTGAACGTTGAAGAGAACCGCTGGGTACGGAAGAGACAGGCGCCGATAGAGTGTACTCGACATTAAGCGCATGGTGCTGTAGCACATGCGTTCATGTCTACCTGAGCCAAGCGGGTTGGTAAACTACCAGCGTGGCCACGCGGGTCCAACATACGAAAGATAACGAGTCAGCTGATTATCTACTCTGCACCAGCGCAGCGTTCGTACGTAAGCTGCGTCTGCTTCCAATTTGTTTTCTAACCCAAGCCAATGTGGCGGATGATGTGGTACGTGTGCTACATCGTTGCTGAAATTTGTCTGCACATGTGCCTGCATATATATATATATATATATATATATATATATATATATATATATATACATATATATATATATATATATATATATATATATGTATATATATATATATAATCAGAGACTCGTCACGACGCTGTTATGTTGTACGCGTGATTTGGAGCCACTACACACATCAATTCCAAGAGTGCGGATTGGGAATTTATGCTTCTTATTGGCCGATCTGAATCATAGTGCGGACGTTAATCGAACCAATGGCGAGATAAGGCTTTTGGTTTGAGAGACCGCTTATAGGTTGATTGCATCGTTGTGTGATCAGCGTCAATGTCTCACTCAGCAGGCTAGGAGAAAGGGCATTGCGAGGAGAGAGAAATGGCCTTAAATGCCTTTTACTCATTTAGTCTTTACGGACGGCTTTCCCAATCATCGATAATCTTGTTTATGGCACGAAATTGTTACTGTGCAACTATCAGAAGCTTATCAGCGAGCTGTAATAATAAATGATAAAACTGTAACCTGCTGTACTAATTGTTTTGAAAATGGAGACGTCCGCGGCGGCATTTTTTCACTTGTTAACGCTGATTACTTCTGGACTTTTTAATGACTGACATCGGAAGAAGATGGTAGAAGCGTACTCCAGTCGTGGCACTCGGATCAGGGATTTTTTGATCCTTTTTGTCAATCGTTAGCATGCAAATATCAGGCTGATCTCAGCATCTGCTAATTCCCATTTCGCTCTGTTCTTGGGATCGCTCTTCCGCCTACTTATCGCGACGAAGGTTTCAGCGTCAACATACATTGTGTTTGTATTGAATTGAAGGTTCACAACCGAACTAATTTTGCTCTTTAACTTATTACTGAATGTTGCTCAACACTTTGCCTTTACCGTTGGCTTTATCGGTTTTGCTTCCTTGTCGGACACCGGATTACATTCACGATGATAGATCTGTTCATGAGGTTTTGGGTAGTTGCATTGGCATAGCCTTGACGATATGCCGTATGCACCCCATCCTACTTGATACCGCATCTTTTGCGTTTCTCTATCCTCCCTTTTTGCTCTACTCCTATGGACTCTACCCTTCTTTGCCTGTCATGCCCTTGTGCCTTGGTTGCGATAGCTCGCTTTTTACCCTATCTAGGACACAGTTGAGGCTTGCCCATTCTTCCACCTGCGATGCTGTGCTTACTCCTCCTCATCTCTAATCTAGTGTGATATTGTCCGGTTGCATAGGCTAAAACTGGCATCACAGTCGTTTCCTTCTAACCACGATTGCTGTGCGTAATTGCTCCCACCCAACAAGGGAGTCAAAACATCCTGACTACTTTTCTTAACAGCATGAAATACTTTCATGTCTCCATCCATCTAGCTGTCTGTGGCGCAAGCATTGACACTTGAATTTTTCCCTCACCGACCGATTATTCATCTCACATTGTCTCCGTTCACACATCCGGAATACCACATTTACAAAAAACAACGCCTTTTCTCCCTCCCTCTTTCCTGAGTAGACAGATTTAATTACCTTCAGTTTTCCTTCCCTTTTCCAGTCTTGTGTCTTCCATCCATGCCACCGTGGTGAGCGTACTCTGTGTGTCTACCCTGCTAAGGGACACACGGATTTGGTCACAACCTCTGACGTGAGTTAGCCATTATTGTTTCATGGAAATACACTTACTTGTCTCACTTTGACCATCCTACACTCCTATTATAATGTGTGTTTGCGTCGCCGACAAACTGACAACCACGGTCATTGCGACACTTCCGCTATCAACCTCAGCTCTTGGGTACGTAGTCTGCTTTTTGTGTTATCACGACGACTGAAATTGTTTGTCACTACCTGGTTCTTTTTTTTCACCTCGTCAATTTGCTAGAATGTACCGTACACCTTTGTTGATTCTTATTATGCGACTTCGTTGTTTTGTCACAGATTCCATCTGGTAGATCTCCGGGAATCAAGAACATAGTCTGGGCTGCGATCAGAATGATTATGGGAAAGAATCCCGGTTTTTTATAGACTACACATGGTATTCTGCTATCGTCCATTTATTGACTGGCCCTTATTATCTGGCCTGTGATCTTATCTCCCTGCAGTTGTTTCGTGCTGGTTCGTAAGTTGGACCGATCCACACTTGCTGAATCCAGATTTACGTCGAGCCTCATTGTTGCCATTCCGGGTAGACTACATGGTGGTGTCTGACTGGCCGTCCGCCCATTTGGCCAATGATCCCACCATTGTCTATTTTTCACAACTGAGCCTTAAGCGTAACCCATGTGCTTGTTGTATAGCCGATCAACCTGCTTCTCCGCTGTCCAAAATGTGTTGTCTTCCCATTGTGCCAGGTCAGAAGCGTTCCACATGCTCAATTCTCCTGGCTAACATCTGATTGGCCATTGGTCTATTGGGTTGATGCTTCCTCGACTGGCTTGCTGACACAGCAGTGTGTGTCGTCAAATTGGACTCCCGCGTGAGCCGTCCGCTCGTTCCACGGCTGCCCATTTCGCTTCTCAGATGTCTAAAATCACAACTTTTTCTTGTGCACTGGGCCGGTCCATCGGTAGCGCGACGATTCCTTTCTCCCAGGTTTCAGCCACCATCACTGGCTCCACATGAGTACGGCAACCAGTTCACCTAAACAGTTATCATCTAATCAACCAGTCTGCGAATTCACTTCGATGCATATCTACTACTGATTACTCATTGACACTACCTACATTGCGTCGATCCTTATTTGACCTGGTGGAATGCAGACACATCGAATACTTTCGTCCCCATTAAGCCTGTAACGTTATCTGAAGTCATACCCGTAATACCGTGCTTACTGAACGGCAATATCTGTCTACCGGCGCTCGTGGGATCTCCAGTTTGTGTGCCATTCTGACTAGCTCCACTCAAGAAGGACAAGCTAGGATTATATGTTTGTGCTCCTTACTTAATTGTACGAGTTGGCTTCAAGAAGCCGAGGCATCTATGCGGTTTACACTAGCCTTTTTGCCCTCGATTCCTGTCAAGGAAGTTGAAAAGTCTTTATACTTATCGGTTATATCTCCTCTCTAAAGCGGTGTAACTGCTTCATTCTTTTCTCTGTGGAGTCCTCTCACAAACGTTTGTGCTGGTAGGTGGTTTCACCTCGTTCGACTTGCAACTTCTACGTTACTGGTTCGCGTGCCCGCTGCTGAATGGGCTTAGGTGTCCTTGCAGTGTCCCATATCGCATGCAACCGCTGATGGCGGCCGCACGACAGCGAATCATCGGCACCTAGTACTTCTACATCTCGGACACCATCCCTTCACCACAATCAGTCAAGCTGAAGGGAGTGATCACCACTTCCTACTTCGATAGCATGGGCCATTCTTTCATTGCGTCAGAAACTAGGTGACTTAAAAACTGACGCCATCCTTTTCGTGTTCCTATAACAATATACTATACGTATATTTCTTTAAAGTAAAAGAAGCCGTTCCTAAAATAAGAACAGACTAGTATATATAGAAATGATCATGCTGTTGCATGAGTGAATATAGACGCCATTTTCAGTTTTCCAAATGTTCTCTGCACGTTTTTGGTCCACCCTGCACTATTTCGTCAGGTGATTTGTCGGACGAGAATATGGATATTACCACTTCGAGGTCAAAGAAACTATCGAGTATGGTGCGGGATGCTTTAAAGGTTTAACATGCCCTGATCGTGGATGGCAGGCTGCTCCACAAGACGGTGTATGTGATTAAGAAAGCGTTAGAGCACATGATTGTTCTGTCCTCTGATATAAGTAACCTATGGCTTTTGTTGCGTAATCTAATGGGGTATTTTGCCTTGTCTCAAAATTTGACAGGTAGGAGTGTCTTTTTGATTTAGTAGGTTGTGTAGGAGCATCAATTTTTTCTCAACATATCATCCAGAGGGGTCGAAGCGAAGTTTCTTTCAAAGTTCGCGGTTGTCTGGGGTAAATGTGCCGCTGAACAAATGTTTCTTGAATGACCTCTGTAAAATTTCCATAGCTTTTCTGTCCGTCATCTGCATGCTACCTTAGAAGAACTTTCAGTGTTCAAACATGGGACGAGTGAGCGTTCTGAACAACTAGTGTTTGCTATGGACTGTATGGATTTTGTGACAGGTTAGCAGCGGATTATGACGCACGGGTTATTTGGTATTTGGCTTGTTCAGAAAAGCGGAGATTGGAAGAGTGCCGGATTCCAAGATCACGGGTAGACTGTCGTATGCAGATACTTTTCTTGTTGAGTTTGACTGACCTTTCCTAGATCGCTCAACCACTGCGAACGATATTGATATTAGTGTTTGTTAGAATTTGTGTACTTTCTTTCAATATATCCTCTCTGTTCGGTGTGTTGTGTTTTGGTACTCAAGATGCGAAGTCATCATCATCATACATGTTAGCTAGAGGTGGGGAACACCTCAGCTACTGTGCCGCAAAATGCGAAGAGTCTATTCTGTTCCGTCCCCGAAGTACTGTTGCAGGGCTGCATCGACTTATCAACTGTTCTTATAACTACATAGAATCCGGTCATCCTAGTCCATTACCCCTCCCCCTTTGGTCCTTATACGCCTCTATTAGTCGAACCATCAGAGTGTCTTTTTGTATCCTAGGGAGATTTACAGTGTTCCTAGGTCTTAACCATTCACGGATAAGACCGACGGAGTAAACAACACTGCACTGTAACGGACTGTAGTTTGCGGAATGAAGGATTGGCCATCGCATGTAGAAAGCGATGCATCATAGCTTATCATCATCATATTATCAACATTTATACGGTATAGGTCACATCAAACGTGGTTGTTTAGTGGGTTTAATGTTTGGCAAAGGACCCTCTTGTAATTCACTTCGTCGTCTTTCTAACTTGCTCTACCTACACTTCTTTACTCAACTTCTCTTCATACCCACTGGCTTCGTGCTTCTTTCTGTCTAGTAGAGAGTTCGCCCGATTGATCAATGGCTTATCGTGACCAGACGCTTGTGTCACTTAATGCATCAGGCAACTGTCCGGAAATCATCATCAGCAACAGTACGTCAGCCATTTGAACTGATGCCTCGCTGCCATACAACCATGATGACCTACGGAACGATGAATAATAAGTGGCAGAGAAGTGGACTTACTGAAAAACCTTATGCCCTAAGCAAGCATTCAAGGTCAAGGCGCCTACACCTTCTCAACAATATACCGTTACAAACTGCTGGCTATCATGCAAAGATAAGGCGGCATCGGCGAGACAGCTTTTTTGCGGCTCTCACTGCCCCGCGTACTAATCAGCCATAACCCTGCAGATAACTCAGCACATAGCACACTTTACACAGGCAATCCGACTATGAGACGGCAGCAGATTCCCCACTGGTATCGACTGCGAGCTATGTCCTATAAAGTGTCGAGCCAAGGCTTGTCACCTCGACTCCAGCCTGGATGTCGAGATGGACTGACGGCACCCAGTATGGTCGTCAGTGACTTCATTTCCCGCTGCCAAGTCAAATCTTGTCCACCTCGAGCCTTGCACCAACCTTGATCTGACAGACCAAACGAGACCCTCCTACGTAAGCGGTGTCCGCGCATACGTAGTACGTGCAAAACCAGTGCAACTTATTCAGTGATATCTGTTCTTCTAAGGAACTAGCTTGGTTCTTACTGCCTAATACTTGCCTACGCACATCATCCTTATGGACTAGCTAGTCTCACCCGACACCAGCAATACTCCGCAAACAGCGATGATCGAAGACTTGAAAGCGCTTGAGATCTTCAGACCGAAGGGGCTAAGTCCCACTCCAACAGAGTAGAACGGCTGTCACTGTGGTCTTGTAAACACGGCCTTTCAAATGGAGGGAAACTCTTTTTTGTCGCCAAATATGTCGCAGATTCATGGAGGCGTTTCTGACTTTTGCAATACGTGAACTGACTTCAGTTGCTATGTGCCCATCGTTGCTGATGTGGGTGCCACGGTAAGTGAATTGATCAACTATCTCGGGTTCCTCTTTATAAAGGGTCAACGGGTCACCAAATGGCTGGTAATCCTGCAGCAATACTTTGCACTTTGAAGATGCGAAGCGCATGCCAAGTTATGGGATCACTGTGGGGAGCTTATTCAGGGTTGATTGTGCTACCGCAACATCGTCGAAAAGCAAGACGATATCGTCCGCATAATCAAAATCAACTAATCTTTCATTAGACAAGACCTCAACGCCAGCATGGTGAGGCTCCGTAAGGGAACACTATGATGGAGTCCACAACGACATTGAACAAAAATGGGGGAATCGCTTAACCGTGACGAACGCCACTTGTTGCCGCAAAGCTGTCCGACAGGTCACCGTTGACCGTGACGCGGCCTGTCGTGTTTGAGAATAAAGCACGTAAAATGTTCACATATTTCATGGGAGCATTTTTCCGCGCAAGTATTTCGAACAGAATGTATAGACCAACTGAATCGAACGCACTGTAGAAGTCCGGGAACATAGCGGCACATGTAGCGCTTCTTTAGCATCTGCCGCAGGGTGAATATATGGTCTATACATCTATGTTCTGGGCGAAAACCTGCCTGCTCTTCTATAATCCGGGATTCCCGTTTCACAGTGAGGCAATGAATGTGAATTCAGGACAGTAATTTTGTCACCTCGAGCATTAGGCTAATACCCCCGTGGTTGGCGCAGTCTGTTCGACTGCCCTTCTTGTATATTGCCGCTATAATTGATCCACTCCAGTTACCCGGGACGCTCTTTTCCTTCCAGAAAAATTCGAACAAGGACGTCAGTGCTTTGCAGAAGACCTTACCTTCATCCTTAAATAGTGCAGGCGGGCAAAGGCATCAGCAGTACGCCGGTACGCCGTACCGACGCTTCGCCGCCGCTTAACCACCACTGGTCGCACGTGGGCTAAGGGTATTGCGGAAATCGCCCTTCCCCTAAGCAGGCCCGAACCCGCGCCGTCAGATTACAAGACAAACTCGTTACCTTTAGGCTACAAACCTTCAAGTGCAGGTGGGTGGGAATCCAGGCCACCAGGACGAAGACCATTGACGGCTATGATGGCGTTTCGGATCTCAGCCACCAATGAGGACTCTAAACTAACCGTCCATGGCTCCTTCTGCAGTATCTGAGTAGGAAGAGGTCCGGAAGCAGGGGGCCAAATGGAACGATCTCCTTAGTGCTCCGTCGAACGAGCCATACGACGCTCCTTATTGTGAATCAGCGCCCCCACGCTGTCTCTGGTTGTCTCATTGACGTCTGGTTCCTTGGGATCACTGGTGCGGATCAGCTGGAAGAGCTTGCGATAACTGGTTACTGTTCTTATCTCCTCCATTTCTTAAGTCATACTTTTCAACCATGCTTCTATCTCAGCATGCAGGCTCCGCTTCAGTTCGCGCCTAATACTACGTCTGCTCACATTGTCACCAGAGCCAAGCGGAAGGTTTCTTCTAGATTCCAACAGGTTCACCGACCTCTCGGATATCCAGTGGCTGCTGCTGTGACGATTGGGAGTGCCGCAAGCAGATACTCTGGCATCGTGCATGGAGGCCGAAATCCTATTCCATTGAAGCTCAGTGTCATTAGGACAAGAGAGCGAGAGTTCGGTGAGCTGTGCATTCTGGTATGCTTGCCTAACCGAGGACTGAGATAATCTCTCTGTTGCCAATCGGGGGAGAGGCTTGGTGCGCCTCCCATTAAAGTTCATGGGAAAACGACAGAGTATCAAGGCCTGATCAGAATGGACGCAAGTATTCCAGAACCAGCGACAATTCAGGACGGAACCACGCCACCTGTAACTTATGGCTGCGTAATCGATTTGGATACATTACTGGGCAACAATAAGAGGACGCCAATTGGCACTTCGGCTCCCACCGTGTCTAAAAGCGATGCTACTAAGAAACAGCTGTTGCTCCCCACATAGCTGCAAGAGACACTCGCCGTTGTCCGTCCCTTCGGACGTTAGCCAATATTTACCACCTAACTGAGCTTCTGAAGAGCTCAGACCCCCTACTTGTGTTTCCACATCCCCTACAGGTACCTTGTTATGGGAACTGGTAGCACTGCCTATTAGTGTGTCCAGTCCGCCGTTGAAGGTGTCCTTGGTAGCATCAGAACCGCAGTTCATGGGAGCATAAGTGGAAACCACAAACAAACAGCGTCTTGCAATACTTCGTGAGTCAGCCTTAGTTGATGTCATCAAACGAGCCGCACACTAAAGGATGTTCACCGAAATCCAATCAACCAACAATGACTCAGCCTTTCTGCTGAGAACTATGCCAACTCCAGCTTGCTCAGTGGTTTCAGCCTCAGCGTCTCCGGATGTGTACAACCAATAGCCAGAGGAAAAGCCGGGTGCAGTTAATTCAACAACCTGTGAAAATGATTGATCCTTGTGTCAGACACAGCACATGTCCATACGCCGTGTCCGCATGTGTGCGGGTGCAGCCTTCTGCGCTATTTGTCTTAGCGTGTGAAGCTTGAACGCCGTCAGCGAAACGGGTGAGTGTGGCCTTATAAGTGACTGTTGCCGATAGGCGTCCGGTGGGTGTTGTGGGAAGGTGGCTGCAGATACTGTGACTCCAGTGGCACTGCGGCTGCTGTCAATTAAGCTAAGAATTCTAGAAGGAAGATTAGTAATGGGGGTTGGATGGGGATAAGGGAAAGAGGTGTAGAAGGAAGATGGGAGAAGCCTGCAGTAGCATGTTTTCGCTAATCCGCCCGGCTGTATGCAGCGGATAAGGCGACCCTTGATAACCCGTGCGACGGCCGATGCATGATATGCTTGAAGTCTTAATAAATAATCATGGTTGTACGTCGGCTGTGATACTGCAATGGTGGCCAGACGTAGACCAGAGAACGATTAGAGTCCTCAACTAGTCTTTGACTCAAAAGCCTGTTCGAAAGGCAGCGGGGAGTTGGCAGCGATTAATTTTTACAGAGCTGAACGCCATATTATTTCAAACTCCCAAACAGGAGGAACGAATGACTGAGTTTGTCTAACCTCTAACATTGACGAATCTGGTAGGGGTAGGTCTCAAGGAGTCCGGGGTCACCACCTAGTATATCTCAATGCGCCAAGGAGGTACACAAACCGTCGCACCACGCTTAGGTCCAGTCTCGTGGCGTTCAGACCTTTCTCGATCTGCAAGTCACAGCTTTAGTTATCTCAGCAATTCGAACCGTTAGCCAATGTGGCGTGGTCATCAGAACGGTCACTAAGTTGTGTTCCTCCTTTTAATCTCGATAAGCATACTTTCATTTTCCTTTGGTCCAGTTTCATTTTTCTCCATTTGTTTCTCTTTTCCCTCGGATCGTAGTTTCATTTTAATATTTTTCCTCTGTGTTGCTGGTCCACCTTTTGTAACTTTCGACGGTGCCTATTTCTTTGCTTTTTCCTTTCTTCGTTTTCTTTTTTTTGTAACTGTGTTCTAAATTTATTCCTTAGTTTACCACCCTTAATCTTTCAGTTCGGCGGTTGAAGCTTCTTTTATTTGTTCTTCATTTGCTTGTCCAAATCCTCAGTCTGTTTCGTGTCGGCATTTTCCTTCGTTTTTCAATCTGGACCCTGGTAGATAAACTGAACTGCATTGTTTCACTAGACGCCACCATCTGTGCCATATAAAACAAACGGTTCATAGGTGTGCATGCTTAGATATCGTCCACTCCTGCATGTCGTTGCGCCTCGACCTCGTGGACGCGTATCAGTATGTATCATGGTTATCTACCTGTTCTCTTTCCCTTGTGCCGTGATCGTCGATAGCGAGTCAGATACATGGAAATCAGCTTTTTCATGTTTTTAATCCGTTTATTTCGTTGGAAGTGCAACATGGCATTTCCGTCTCCCCTTCCTCCTCCAGCTATCCATCAGCTTGCGGATTGGTCGCTCTGTCCATCTCGGTTGGCTATTTTCTCTGTGGTGAGTTGGGTGGCTTTAAAATTTCCTTAGTGTTGCCATGATTACCCACTTTAACTGTCCGTTGCACATCGCGGGTAATCCACCTCGCACGATTATGTGCATGTGCAACTCGCCTTGTCGCATGATTTCTCATCGGTTTAGCAAAACTCATAGAACTTGTGCGCAAGCTATTGATCACCCACTGTTTCGAAAAGCTTTAAGTCAGTGGAGGCGTTAGAGTAAGCACCGCCGGCCTTATCGCAGCATTGTACATGTTGCCTCTAACGGGTAGACTGATCTTCCTTCCTATCTGTGGAAAACGCAGACACGGACTTCGCTACTATGCGGAGTACCCTCTTAGGTCAGACATTCCAAACTGAGGACCTCTCGGGAGCCTTATAGGCCACATCCGTTATTGTGAGTGCCGCACACGATAACAAACTGTAGTATATATATATATGGTTGATAATCTGAAAATATATAATGCGCACAGTAACCTTTGTGCGGATCGCAGGCGTACTTGCGAAAGGCCGCATTTTTGACATAAAG
>OX104064.1:25783491-25850640 GCA_944474145.2 Dicrocoelium dendriticum
TTTTGTTTCAATTCCTATCTTTCACTTATGTTAGCTTAATTCTGGACGTCAGCGAATAACTCATGCTGAATGATGCAGATGCATACTCTTGTTCATCCACCGCTGATAACACTACAAATATTTCTGGTCAACAATACACATAGAAGAGTTATTTTCTCATTGTACAAAAGAGATAGTTACTAGTAAGTCTTCACGTCTTATCGACAACCCACATCCACAGTGATGATATGAACTCTCCCATCTTACTGAAAACTTGTGAGGGGATATTGGACCGTGATCTAGCGCGCACCTTCATGTGAACGAAGTATTCACTAGAGTCAGGAGATTATCGTTTTGCCTTTCGTCTCATAGTTGATTACTTTTGCAATTCATCACTGTGTGTTTTTGATCCCATTGATTGTACTACTATAACGTGATCTTTCACGGTCCCGTGAGTAAAGAACACAAAGTATTTGCCAGGACATTGGAACATCTAGGTCGATGTAGTGGCGCACCAAGGCAACAGGTACTTGAGATCATTGTGTCCCGCGGTCTAAATACCATCAAAACGTCAGCTTCAAAATTAGTCACTGAAGCCAGCCATTGTTTGAATTCCTATCAACCTCAGCGGACGGTCAAGTGTACAAAATCATCTGTCATGTATTTTGACAGATCAAATTGTAAACAGCTAAAATCTGGCCAGCAAACAAATTCAGTGTATATTCTCTGTTTGTTAACTTTTCAAGAGCTGCTTTTTTGCATCCATCCGCCTTTACTGTTGTTTGTCGTTTATCCCTGTCATTGGCCGGTGTTTTCTTGATGAATTTTCACACGCTGCGCATTCATAACTACGTGAATTAGCCCTCGATTTCGCAACATTTTTCGGACATCTTCAAGCTGGGAAGTCACTTTTCCTTCTTTTTCTTTCGTCGCTGCTTTTTGTTACCATGGTAATGCAGTTAAAGGTAGCCACACCAACTTTTCTCTGATATTTGAACTGTAGTGGTAACAGTAGATTTAGGAATACTCGTTAGCGTACCGGACCCCATCCGAACAATCCAAGCTCGTTCGTTGCACTTGTAGGGCGTGATGTATGGGTGCCTCATTGACAGGAAGTGCCTAACACACCTACAGTGATTTATAAGGTGCAACAAAACGATTACTTGAAGGTTTCTGTAGGATGACCGGAGTGAGGATTAAAATGGCATGAAAAATAGATATTTCTGGTTTAGAGTGACTTAGCGAGATATTCACATGAACTCATGCTGGTCCCTTAACCCTTAGGTAGTGGAGAGGGCTAGTGAGCACACTGTTTGAATTGCGTTATTTCCTATTCCGATGGAAACGGACCATGTCACACAATGTAAATGGGATAGGGTATGGTCCAATCCTTTTACTATGATCGGCTGCGGCAGTCAAGGATATTCACGGTCCTGGACTTGAGATCAGGATACTGGCAACTGGAAATAAAACAGGAAGATCGAGAGAAGACGTCCTTTACCGTTGGTGAGGAACAGTATCAGTTTAAGAGGATGCCCTTTGGATTATCAGGAGTCCCGTTTACCTTCCGACGTCTAATGCTGCGATTGCTGAGTGAATTGGAAAACGTGGTTGTGTACGGGGATGATATCGTGGTGTATAGCCAATCAGAAGCGGAACATATCCATCATCTCGCGGCAGTTCTGGAACGCATTCAGCAGTCGGGACTTCGTATAAATGGACCAAAGTCCCAGATCGGAAAGACCTGTGTCACCTTACTGGGCCATAAAGTGGGACAAGGCGAACTGAAACCGCTACCTGAGAAGATAATGGCGATACAAGGCAGCCCAGTTCCCACCTCGAAACGCACTCTCCGTACATTCCTGGGCCGCGCCGGGTACTACAGCAAATTCGTCAAGGATTTTAACACCTTGGCCTCATCCTAGTACGAGCTGTTGAAACATGATAGGAAATTCACTTGGAATGCAGAAGCTCAACGAGCTTTTGATCAGATTCTACAGGAAATGGGAAGACAGGAGTTGACCCTGAAATTGCCAATTGCTGGTGAGGTGTTCACGGTAGCCACTGACGCCAGCGATGTCGGGATCGGTGCGGTGTTGAAACAAACCATGGGACGATTGAGTATGCCTGCCGAACTTTGACGCCTGCAGAACGCAGATACTCAACCATAGAGAAAGAATGTTTCGCAATTATCTGGGCGTTAGATAAATGGCAGCCATATCTCCTGGTTCAGCGATTTCACGTCGAAACAGACCACAGACTGTTGGAGTGGATTAAGTCTGCCAAAGACCCCAGAGGAAAGCTGGCGAGATGGGCATTGCGCCTACAAGAGTATGATTTCACGATTAAACACGTACCGGAGAGGGAAAATCAGACGGCGGATTTCTTGTCACGCATGATAGATGATGATGATCTGCCGAGCGTAGCTTTCGGTATTAACGGTATACTGTGCGAGCAGCATCCAGAACGGTTGGCAACTGAGCAACGTAGCGACAAACTCCTGCGCAAGTTGATCACCGCGCGATTAGCTGGTCAGACAAATTTTAACAAAAACCAACTCAAGCAGCTGGGACCGTTTGCAAAAGACCTGGGAAAGCTGCAAGTGAACGAAGCAGGGATCTTAATGTGGATACCAGTAGGTAGCAACCCTTCGATGCCAGTCATTTCAATGAAACAAAGACGGAATCTAGTAGTTTCTTGTCACGAGATGGCTCACACAGGTTGTTCCAGGACCTACGATCTGCTGAAACAACGCGCGTATTGGCCGGGGATGAAAATGGACGTTGAGAAGTGCGTACTTTCGTGCAGACAATGTCAGCTCATGAAAACGGATTGCCGAGGAATGCAGCAGCAAGCGATGACGATCCCGGTCTCGGAAATTGGTGAACTTCGGTCGGTCGACGTGATGGGGCCGTTTCCATTGACCAGACGTGGTAACCAGTACATTTTCTTGATGACGGAACACTTCACGCGATGGATTTAGGCAACAGGGATCCCAGATCAACGAGCTAGCACCGTTACCCATGCTGTCATGAATCACTTGGTAGTGGCTCACGGAATCCCAAAGGCCATCTTAACAGACCAAGAGCCGTGCTTCGAGAGTGAAGAATTCCGGAACTGTTTGGAGAAACTTGGCATCAAGAAATTGCGCACCACCCCATACCACCCGCAAACAAATGGCCTGACAGAACGTAATAATAAAACAATCAAGGAGCGGCTAGCAGCAAAAGGTGGAGACTGGGAGGAAGCGCTGCCGCTACTGTTGCTGGCCCATCGAGCAACCAAACAGGCTTCCACAAAGAAATCACCATTCCAGTTGATGTACGGTCGACAACCTCGTCTATCTGTGGACCTAGAGATTGGAATGTGGACAACTTGCCGTATATCTCCCGAGGGGACACGGAATAACCGGAAGACCGCCAACCGCAACCTACAGGTGACTCAGGCGCGGATGATGGCGAAGTTCCAGACCAGCAAAAGTGGAAGGAATATCGAGTTTCAGATTGGTTCGAAAGTGAAGTGCAGGGACCATCAACGCTATCCCACTTGCGGCCCAGGGGAGAGGAAACTCCTAGCGAAGTGGAAAGGACCGTAGGAGGTAGTCGACCGACGAGGCCCAATGTATACAATCGCTCGGCAAGGTGAATCGCGGTGTGTGAATGCCAGCGAGCTGAGGAAATGGTACGAATTGGAGGAGGAAACACGCTCGTACAGTGAACATCCCTGACGGTCAGAAAGACTCCGACGGAAGGCAGCTGACTCGAATCCTTTGAAGGGGGAGGAGTGTGGTGGATTAAAGGTAGATACTACTTCGCCGGGTATAAATAGTGTGGTGCAAGATGACACACCAACAGCGAGCCCTGCCGACTTCCCCAAAGTTGAAGATGACATCAGGAATACAGTTCCATGTGCAAGAGGAGTGAACACAGAGGAAAGCAACAGTTGGGAAACACTCCATGGAAATCACGCAGATGAGCGGACGCCTCCAAAGTATGGACGAGCACACCTAGTGTAAGCCTCTTTATCAATAAACAAGTTACCGCCTGCCCCTTGGGTTCTAACAGTGGAAGGAAAAACGGACGAAGCGACGAGTATATATATATATATATATATATATATATATATATATATATATATATATATATATATTACACAATCTGTGTTACAGGTATTGTGCCATCGGAGTCATGGCTGAACAGGAAAACAGTATGAATAATAAGAATAGAGTAACAACAAAAGCTATTGCTGTCTAGTTTACCACTCACAGCTTTGAAATTTTTTCAGTTTGTAATTTTTTAGGGGGAGGAAGAAGGGTCACCGCAACACACCGACTTACACGTCCGCCATTGATATCGATCTTGAGCGATGGCTTCCGATATCTTCAACCAGCAAGTATCCGTCTTTCTCGGACCCCAACCAGGTAGTGGACAACAACCGGCCGAGGCCAGATGTTTCGTCAGCTTTTTCATGAGACTTCACCATGTTGTAGGCTGTCCACCAGACCGTCTCTTCCGGCCCTGTCCAGCAACCGCAAACAACGCACGAGGCGCTTAATGCTGAACAGGCATGTGCCACACGTGTCCCAGTCACTGCAGTTGATGCAGTGAGACGAGCTCCTGCTGCGAGTGGCTTCCTCGTCCCAAGACACGCTGTCCAACTTTCACATTGCTTACTTGGTGCTGCCACCACACACGACCAATGGACCGCAGACACCGGTGCTCGAAGACGGATAGCCTGCGCAAGTCATCTTTTATGAATGGCCAGGTCTGGCATCCGTACAACAGTACAGCACGAACAGTTGCACAATAGACCCACCCTTTGATGGAGAGACGAATGTCGTGGCGACGCCACAAGTGCCTCAGCCTAGAAAAAGCGAGTCGTGCTCTCGAGATGCGCATCGAAATCTCGTCTCCAACAGCCACGCCAGCAGAGATGCAACTTCCCAACTAGACAAAGCTCTCCACAACCTCTAGTGTCTCACCACCAACAGTGAGTGCGGGCAGAGCCACCTACCAGTCTTGGAAGAGAGCCTTGCATTTGGATTGCGAAAAGTGCATACTATACATTGCTACTTCAATCGCCAAGCGGTTTGGTGCAAGTTGGACGGCGTGTGGAACGTCACCCAGCAAGACGATATCATCAGCATAATCCAAATCAACAACTCGACTACCAGGGAGGAGCTCAACGCCAGCGTTCAACGAATCGCCCAGAGCGTTTTTCAGGACATCCTAAATGGCAAATTTGAATAGGTACGGAGAGATACGGCATCCTTGTCGAACTCCACTGGAGACCACAAAGTTAGGCGAAAGTTTTCCATATGCCCTAATCCTGCCCGAGGTCAGACTGTAGACGGCGCGCAGTATGGAGACGAACTTCTCGGGGACGCCATTTCTCAGTAATCAGTGCCACAGTACCGTACGATCGACAGAATCGTTGGCTGCACGGATATCCAGGAACATAGCAATCCTTGGCCTCTGATACACATGGCGGAGCTCGAGCATCTGGCGAAGTGTGAAGATTTGTTCGATGCTGCCGCGACCAGGGCGAAACCCAGCTTGTTCTTCTCGTCGCAACAATTAGCGAGTTGGGGATAGACTGCGAAGTATGATGGACATCAGCAGCTTGCAAACGACGGGGACTAAGGTTATTCCTCTGTAGTTAGAGCAGATTGTGCGCAGGCCCTTTTTGACGATGGGTACGACTATCGATTCACCCCAAGATGACGGAACTTTCTCTTTCGACCAAATTTTCGAGAACAAAGCGGTGAGTTATCGAACCAGCGAAGCGCCACCATCTTTAAATAGAGCTGGACGAAGACCATCAGGACCCGGGGCTTTATAACGCTTCACGTGCCGGAGCTCCTGCTCGATTTTCCGGTAAGAGGGAGGATCTGTAGGGATAGACCACTCGGCCCCAGCGCGAGCGCCAGTGGTAACAGATGGAGCTGGGGACCAACAAAACTGCGAGCCAAAATGTTCGGCCCATCGCTGCAACCTTCGTTGAATATTGATGATTAAGGTGCCATCCTCTTGGCATATTGTTTCACTTATATCAGCTCGAACACCTTCGGCTACTCGAATGAGGTGGAAAAGTTTTCTGGTATTACCAGAGAGACTAGCAAGCTCCATCTCTATAGCACGTTCACACCAGCAAGCTTCGCGGTCCATTTGCAGACTCATGCGCAACTCTCGACCAAGGGATTGGCGTTCTTCACTGTGTCTGGAATCCGACCGGATCAACCGGCGATTGTCCATCAGCGACAAGGAGACGGCGGAAATCCAATGCTTCGGTGGGTGCTGAAATCTCCACAAGTGTCGATACCGGCAGAAACTAAAGCAACTTTGATCTGCGAATCGAGATCACCGTCAATAGTAGAGCCAAGCAAGGCTGACAGTTAGGCTTGGTACCTGGTTAAAATCGCAGGGTTTTGTAGATTCGCGACGTCCGGTCGGTAGTGGGCGCGCTTAGGTGATCCTCCGAAACGTATGCAAACCTTAGCACGAACCAATGCGTGATCAGAGTCTAGAAAAGTTGACCAGTACGATCGGCAGTCCGTTACGCTTCCGCGCCATCTGTAGCTGATTGCTATGTGGTCAAGCTGGGAGCACTGTCGCGTTTGTGTGGGCGGGCGCCAAGTAGCAGCGTGTCTCCTGGAGTGCCGAAAACTAGTGCTCGAAAGATACAAGCGATGATCAGAGCAAAGAGCAAGCAGTCTGTCTCCCTTGTCTGATCGACTGCCACCGAGACCGAAACTACCCCCAAGGTGGTGTTCGCTTGATGGAAGGCGGCCAACCCGTGCGTTAAAGTCCCCGGCAAGAATGACTATATCAGTCCTTTTGAAGGAACGCAGAAGTTAATATAGGTGTTGGTAAACCATCATCATCATACACGTTAGCTAGAGGTGGGAAACACCTCAGCTACTGTGCCGCAATACAAAGAAAAAAACAACTGGTGAAACCTGGCTGAGCTACCGGTAACGGATGGGCATCGTTCCGGTAAGCTACCAGCCGGCTGCTGTGCACCAAAAAAAAATTATTATGCAAAATTATGTAAGGCTAAGTAATGAGATCGTGGTTGGAGGGAGAGGCTAAGAGGGATGGGGTGGGACAAAGAAACTCACAGCACGAACGCCACTGAGGTCGGCTCCTAGCCATATCAGCAAGTGTGTCCAACCAAACGTGTTCATCGTCTTTCGGACCCCAACCAGGGAGCCGAGACGCTCCAACCGAGGCCAGCTTCGAAGTGAGGGTCTTCATTCCTCTCGACCAAGTCATCGCTTGGCCACCCCTCCTCTTCTTCCATCCACACCCCCGGCGCGCAAACAACACACGTCGCGGAAGTCGGTGGGCTGGCATGCGTAACACGTGGCCGAGCCATCGGAGCCTGATGCGTGAAATAACGGTGCTGAGCGGTTCAGTTCCTTTTCCTGTGCCATAAACAAGGCGTCGAACACGCTCGTTACTCACGCGGTGTTCCCACCAAATGTGAGCTAAATTACGAAGGCACCGGTGGTCGAACGTAACTATCCTCTTCAGGTCCGCTGCTTTAAGCGGCCAGGTTTCACAACCGTACAATAGGGTCGAACGTACTGCTGCATTGTACACTCTACCCTTCAGGGCAAGAATGATGTCGCGCCGGCGCCATAAGTGGCGAAGGTTAGCAAAAGCGCCCCGAGCTTTTGCTCTACGATTCGTGATTTCATCTTCAATCCCACAGGCGCTGATACAACTTCCCAGTTAGTTGAATTTTTGAACGACTTCTAGCTGACCCCCACCAAGGGTGAGCGTAGGAGGCGGTCCAGACCAATCTTGGAGAAACGCTTTGCACTTCGAGGGTGCGAAGCAAAGCCCGAAGTGACGGACAACTAGTGCTAATCTGTCCAGTGCCGCTTGGCACGTTTGTGAGCTGCCACAGATCAGGGCAATATCATCAGCATACTCTAAGTCAAGAAGTCGTTCTCCTGGGAGTAGCTCCACACCTTCCAAGTCGTGTCCTGTGAACGCGATTTCCATGACTTCGTCAACAGCGAAGTTGAAGAGGAAAGGTGTTGGTAAAAGCTATCTTTGACTGCATTCGGGCTGCGGTCTGTAGGGGCGTAGGCGGAGACGACAAACAAGGCACACTTAACATCTCGACGCCTGCTTACGTTACATGAACCTCGTAGTCTGACTGCACATAGCCGACTGTTGACTGGGATCCAGTCAAGCAGAGCTGTTTAAGCCGTGGCACTCAGTACAATCCCAACACCAGCTTGACCAGTGGCGGCAGATTCTGGGTCTCCGGAAAGCCGCAAGTAGTATTCGGCGTCAGAGTTTAGCAGAGAGGCCATTGTGATGACGGCGCTAGAGTCTTGTAATCTGGTCTCTGAAAGGCAACAGATGTCTACCGAAAACGTTTCAAGAGTACGGGCCAGACATGCTTGTCTTCCAACCTGCATCAAAATTCGAACATTAAACGCTGCGAGGATGAATGGAGAACGAAGTCGAAGAAGAGCTGGAGCTTTGGTGGAGTGAGAGGCGGTTGCGATCGGAGGACATTGAAAACCGGGACTTTGGCTCTTATTACTCTCAGTTGCGAGACGTGGGTCATTTATGACGGTGACCGTATAAGATATAAGAGCACAAATGGGTGAAGGACGGGAGGTGGGTTGATCTGTGAGTGGAGGTTGTGCAGTTGAGTTAGCATAGAAGACAGGCATAGCAGGAGTAGTAGTAAGTAGTGTGGTCCATGATTCGTCAGTGGGCGTGATACTACCCGGTTGCCCAGGCCGAATTAGAGGGTTGTCTTAGGGCGCCCTACCCCGAGCCTTTGATCAAAGATCTGACCTACAAGGCAACAGGGCGATGTGAGGGCCTCGCAACCCGTTGGGAGCCGGTGACCAAATAGATGGTTCATACGCCTTTCGGTTCGTGAAGCACCAGGGTCCCAACGCACCCTTGAAGTACCATGCCTCTCAAGGAGGGGCAAGGTGCAGCGACTTTATTTAGTAGCGAGTCACATCTGCCACGTTGCAGTGTTGTTAAACAGACATTTGTGGCTTTTCATGGGGCGAATGCTTGCCAGACGAAAACGCACCACTTCCTGGAACACTGCCGCCGAACCATTTGCTGGAACGGGAAAAAGCCGAACCACCCAGCTGGCACCACGAGGAGGCTGTTCGGCAAGCCAGCCTGAAGCGACGAAAGCCTGCGCCAGTGTCGGAACTCCCAGGAATGTAGGTAAGAATGGACGTAGGTTCGGCATTAAAACAAAAACGAATATTGTACGATTGAGTAACAAAAGTGTACATATGATAAGAAATATCATTTGGGCTGTTACATTTGTCCAATGGCGGCATTTTTTGTCCTTTGTAGGTTATTGAGGAAAAGATTGCGGGCCATCTGAAACTCGTAATAGGATTCATTGTCATTGTATACCACATTGCCTATCCAGCAGAACAGTTGCGCGAACACTTGCCAACACGGAAGAGACCGAGATGGCAAACAGACTGGCATTTGCACCGTCCGATTCAGTATTTAAGTATAGATCCCGAATATTTCCTCTGGCAATTGACATCTACGAGCATAGTATTCCGCATGGTACGTAATCTTTAAATCTTCAGAATATAGGCTATTCACGGGTAGCTCTGCGAAAACGTCACTGCTTAAGAACATATAATGTCACCTAAACAGACAGCGCTTTTCGGCTCACCTGTGCGTTGCACGCGCCTTCGAGAGAATCCATGTACTTATTTACCACAATTTCTGCACTTTTTCTGAAATGTGCATGGTTATCCATTAGAGCAGAGCGTTCCTCCTATTTCCAAAAGCAGATACAAGCAGTGTTACTTTTCATCGATCGCTGCCTCGTTAGCTGACATACAAATGCTGATGGGATAAGTTTTGTTTTCTGGTCTCCCTCAGTTAAGTTGATGTGCTAGAATACAGCCTCCGGGTTTTAATTAGTTTTTGTCATGCACGCACATTGGTAAAGCAGAGGATTCATTTTTAGGCGCAAGTTGCGTGTGTGCGCATGGTTTGCGACACAATATCTCAGACTGGAGCACGTTTTAAAGTGATGCTTATCATTGTCAGTAGGAAAATGGTATAATGCCGATGAAAAAAATAAGGCTTGACAGGTCCCGTGGGATGGTTTGTGTGAATTGCGTAAGTTCAAATAAGGAAGTTATACTAAAGCGAAACGCGCATCTGTATACTCACTGGTCCTGCAATTACTGCAAATGTATTGAAGACCATCTCATAGAGGACCGACTAGTTCGGAATTAATGACCATGGTACGACAAATCGGTTTTTGGGACAACGCAACTTATCACATCAGCAATGCACCCATATCTGCTAGTGAACATTCGACCCTGTAACAATAGCAACAATCGAAGTTCAAAACAGACGCAGAATTATGTACCGCTTTCCGGAATAAATCCAGGAAGGCCCCAAACGGGAGACACGATATATCCAAACAATGTGCAGATGACATCCGAGCAGCACCGAACAGAGTCCAGCATGGTGGCAGAAATGTGCCAAAATGTGGAAAAATGAACCACTTTACTCGTTGTTGTCAATCACCCAATGTGAGCGCGCTTGTTACTGACAGATCACCCACAGATGCAGAAAATTCAAGTGGCAATCAGTCTTGGAACGTGTCACAAAAGTGTGTCCACTCAAACTTTCGATCAAAGGCAGCGCCGTGCGGTTTTAGCTACGCAAGTGTACTACTGTCCACAGTTCACCAAAAACACTGCTCCATTGTGCACATTCGACCAAATCAAGATTGCTTTCACATGTGAAATGGATCCAGATTTAATTCGAATGGCACAAGCTACAATCGTAATGGTTAACCCAAGTGACAGAGCCTCACATCGACTGGAGTTTGTGGTTGTAGAGGAGTTGCTCACGCCGATTCTCGGGCATTTATTCCTTTCTGTCTTTTGATTTCGTTATTTTTAATCACGAGCGTTTCCTCACGAATATCCGTCTGTGGTTAGTCCGGGTTGGGAAAAATTTGGAGGAACCGCCCACTTGTCGTTAGATCCACTAATACAATGGATTGTGCTGCCAGCTAGGAGAGTTCCGTTTGCGCTGTGACAGGTTCCCACTGCATTGAGCACATTTGTATGGAAGGTCTGATCGTCAAAGTAGATGAGCCAAACAACTGGGTTTGTCAGGTTGCAATCGTTGCGAAAATGTCTGATGAACTGCGCGTGTACATTGACCCGAAACTGTCGGATGAGGCCTTCCGCAGAGAATTTTATTCTCTACCGATTAAAGCTGCGTTTCACGAAGGCAGACATGTCTTCCGCATCCTGAGAGGTGGTGCTAGACGAATAGTTTGATTTCTTTACAACCTTCGATACAGCGTTCGTGTGACGTCTTTAGTTGCGTTTACTGTCTGGTTTGAAATTTTCGAGCGAAATTGCTCAAAAACGGAGTGTGCAAGCGGAGACGAATTAGCTGGGGTAACATGTGCGGCCGTCCGTGTTCTGATTTAGGGCTCGACAGAAGAAGAACATGACGCTAATCTCCACCGTTTGTTGCAGCGTTGTGGGAAAAATAGCAGCAAGCTTATTGTGAGAATTGGAGGTGATTTCCAATGAGCACGTGCCATAAACACAAGGCATCAGAGTTGATCCAGAAAAATTCGAGAGAAACGTGAGATGTTGTCGCCGAACAACGTGAAAGGAATCCATCGTTTAAACTGTGTCGTGGATTATGTGAGCAGTTTCGTGCCGAGACTCCTTGATATCATGACGCCGATAGCGGGAAACCAACTCACAAGGGAGTAAAATGGAGTTAGGACTATGAACGGAAAAAAGCGATTGCTACCAGTAAGCACCTTATTTGCAACGCGCTCGTACTCGGAAATTATTTCCAGCGTAGCCTGAGGGCAGTAGCTGCCATGGGGCGGGCCAACGATTATACATTCGAACTAAAGACTACTGTGTATATCGACCACAGACCGCTTGTGTTGATAGCCAGTAAATCGCTGCACATTGTTGCTCGTCGCTAGCAGCGTATGCTTTTTCGACTTCATAAGTAAGAAGTGGATACTGTATATACGCCTGGCGTACAGAAGCTCATGGCGGATGGGTTGTCAAGAGTTTATCTGCTAGTAGCCGAGGATCATTCGGAAGTGACTGCAGTGATTAAGTTAGTACAGCAGCTTGCAGTGATAGGAAAACGTCTATTGGAAATAAGACGCCACACCGAGGAAGATGCTACGTTTTCAGTTTTGCGAGCCGTTATCCTAACTTGGTGGCCGAAGACAAGGAAGCAGATGTCCAAGTTCAACTTTTGGGATGAACTCTGCATCTATGGTGTCTTTGTATTCAAGGGAATCCATATTTTGACCTCGTCATCGTTCCGATGCGAAATGCTAAAACACTTTCCTTACGCGCACCTGGGTACAGAACATACAGCTAACCGAGCAATAGAATGGAGGTTCTGGCTAGGAATGACGGTTCAAAGCAGAGATTATGTGCCGAACTGTGTGGCCTTTTTTCAGCTAAAACATGGCAAGCAAGTAGAGCAATGACACTGCACGTCATTCCTAATCCACCTTGGCAGAAGATAGCGGTGGATTTGTTTTGTGACAACAGGTAAGATCACTTGCTCGAGGTGGATTGCCACAGTGATTCTTTTGAAATCGATATCATCTTCATTATGACCACGGAAGCAGTACTCAACAATCGAGGACGGTAATTCGCGCGGCACGGAATACCGGAGGAGCAGGTGTCCGACAGTGGTCTACAGTTTGCCAGGGCTGCGTTCCAGGCCTTCGCATTCAACTGGAATACCTTCACCCGCCAAACACCCCAAATCACATCCAGTTGAATGAAAAGACACAGTCGGCAGTGGAGCTAACCATACGATTGTTATCAAAGGTTAGAGCTACTGGTGAAGACCCTTACCTCATCCTACTAAAGAATCACGTAACTCCCTCAACGCATATCGGTTCGAGCCCAGTGCAACGTCTATACAGTCGAAGCACTAGAACACTGATGCCGACATTTGCCACACATTTACGCCTAGTTTCGTGACAATCTGAGAGGCTAGAGAACGGTCTGAGAGGACTAATGACGGCTCAGAAACGGTACTACGGCCACGGTGAACGGGCGGTACCTGAGCTTAGATTGGGGGAGGTAGTATGAGTTTATCCAATACCTGATGATCGGGGGCAGTTGAAGGTATTGTCACAGCGAACGTCGGTGCAAGATCATACGAAATAAATTTTGAAGGGAAGACGTTCAGAAGAAATCGAGTGACACCGGAGACAACAAGGTGGACTGGGAGTGGAGTGCCCTATAGCTTGGGCCTTGGTGACTACTGCGGCAGATATAGCGAAGACAACATGGAGCCGCAGAGTGTACAGGGTGTGTAGCAATATGGAGGCGCAACGGCACAAATACATGAAAATGTGATGGTAGTGTCATATCTGAGTGAACTGATGAATCGAATGAGTGAGAAGTAAAACCAATGGGAGACGCACGTAAGGTATTCGCTCACTGGACACGGATTGGCCGAGGTACTTGTGGATTACTCACCGTGGGTTTGACTGAGGCAAAGTAGGAACATCATGCGCTCATAAGAATAGTTAACTGTTGATGTGAAGGCACAATTTCTACCGAGGAATATGGCTTAACAAACGTGATGTAATTTTCACTGGGTTTGCTTTGCTGAGTTCCGAAACCGTAACAAAGCGAGCACCACTGCATCTTAGAACATATGCTAATCATTCTATAAAACCTTAACTCTAGTAGCCTCTCAGGTCTGCTATTCCTTAACCATAGTACATACGTATAAATCTCCAAGAGGAGGCATCACTCATATGAGGTAAATCACGGCGCACAGACCGATGTAGCTGATCCAATATTGAGGATTTCCTGTACTGGCGCCATCTGAAACGAGTTAGTTTTACACCGATGAGGAGATCCACCACAACAATACAATCTGCAGGTGGTTGCATTGACGTCGTACGGTACCGCTGTCTTAGAGTGATGCTGTGGATTTCCAATATCATGAAACATATCCCAGGTGAAGCAGTGAACTGCTGCGAGGGACGTTTTAAAGTACCACTGTTTCAGGCTCCTGTGATAGTATGCTTCGAATTCGCTGGTAATATAGAAGGGTTGTAATGATAGGGCAGCGGCCGTTGTTTTGTGATTGAACTTTCCTGAATGTTTCATCGAGTTTACTACGACAATCGTGTCACCGTTTGGTGGCATTTGTGATTCGAGGTTGAAGTGAGTATTGTACTCCTTCGGTCGGCACCCAAAGTTGACAGCTAATGTTAATTCGCCCGATCTGATTCAGGTGTTGTGAAGTTCCATCAAATCTGACTTCCGTACAGGTTCGGTTCTTCGCAGAGAATTCCAATTTGTCAGCGGCCTAGTCAGCTTTCTCATTCTTTTCTGCTGAGAGTGCCGTTTGTCACGCGCAGTTTTTCTCAAAGAATAATATAAAATAACATTGTAATTTGAACTTTTAATTGTTTATTGTAAATACTACTCGTCTGCAGCTAACATGTGATTAGTAGAATGAGTAGGTGAAAGCTTTTGATGGAACCACTAGGTAATTAAACACTGATGTTGTTAGGAGGCCAGATCGGCTGAGGCTATAACCTACGGATCCACCCTGAGTCTTGATAAGTTGGGTAATTAGGGCAAATTTTCCGATTGTTTGCAGAAACGGCTTCAGCTGCCAATCTGAAGAAGCGTCGACGAACCGGAGACTGCTTGTATGTCTCATTGTCTCAGAAGAAACTTGGATACTTGCAGCCAGCGTATAGCATGTACTCTTTCACCATTTGTCAACATTGAGCCTTGTTTGTTTTTAGACCTTCCAAATGTCCAATGACTTTAATAATTACACAGGGCCACAAAATGTTGTCTACTTTCAGATGCAAGATATCTTTAAAGTAATGTTATATGTACTTTAAATGCTGATTTCAAATCTTAAACCCGTTTTTACTGCATGCTCTAGCTTCCATGTAATTCGATAGTTTACATAAATAGAAAATTACTTGTCAGATACGCCCATGGATTATTCATGTTGACATAAATGCACAAATGAGCATGATGCATTCTGCTATATATGCAGATGTTCTACATTCATTGGCCAAAGGAGAAATATCACCGTTGGTGGAAGGTATCTATAAAGCATACTTTGAAATACCCCTACGGGAACAAGACAAAACATGGGTACCTCATACAGTTATTAATCTAAGCTAATATCATGAAAGCAACTAGATACTTTAAATTGCTCTAGAAATGGTGACCTTCCTTCTTGGCCAGCAGAAAGGCTACACAAAGTTCCTATGTTATCTCTGCTTGTAGGATAGCTGAGCTCATGAGAAACATTGGACACAAAAGGATTGGCCAAAACGTGAAACGCTGCAGGCTGGCAAGTCAATCATTGTGAATGATCCACTTAACAACAGAGCGCACATTTCCTCAACTGCATTTGGAAATTGGCTCTATGAAACAGTTTGTAAGAGCTTTGAATACTAATGGCGCCTGTTTTCAGTACATAGTTTCTGCTTTCCATCTGTATCACAGAGACGTAGCGTAAGGGGGACGGTGGGCACGGCCCGCCCCGGGCATCATGTGATAGGGGGCGGCGTTTTTAGTGCAGATGATTGTTCATACTAAGTGAAAATTCAGCAAACTTACCTACATGGCTGACGTTGTCAAATGAAGAGTGTTAATTAAACTGAGACTAAAGATGCAAGTCGTGGGGCAAACTTTGATATCCGGGTAAAAGAAAGGGACATTGACATCATGGATTTAGCGGGAAATGTTTGTAATACTGATGCGGAAGATGTGCGTGGAGTAGAATACTTGGCAATACAACCGCACTTTGGCACTGTTTTGTGGATATCGGTTATTAACCTGTTAAGATTGCCCATGAAATTCCTACTATACATGTTCGATCATGAATCCAACAAGTAGTGCTACCTGGAATTATTACAAATGGTGAGGCTAGGAAGCTGACAACGAATTGGTTTTGTCCGGAATTTGCGAAATGGCGAGCGAAGATCGCGAACACGGATGGTGTCATCTCCTTCTAAAGATGCACTGTTATGTTTCGGTTTCAGGATGATTTCAACGGGATAGTCTAGCTTTTCGTCTGATAAAGGTATCAGAAACTGGTGGGTAGTAAATCCAAAAGCATGTGAACAAGAATTTTGTGAATCGCTTGTTCAGTCCTTCTTCAGCCGCAAAGCGTCAGCTAGTTGATGGAGATGCTATTGACAAAATGGAGTTATCACTTGTAGAAAAGGCAACACAGTGACTGAATGAAATTATCGCTGGATTACTGGATATCATCAAGTTTCGCGCAAGGCGTAACATGACATTGTGTCGTCATCGAGATAACATCCAGTATGATAAAGGAAATCTGGAAAGTAAAGAGGATTATTTGGAACTGATAAGTAGAGTGGTCAAATATAACCGTGTTCTTCGTAAGAATTCGGGGACAATTCAGCTAGGAAAGTAAACCAACAATTCTCAACAATTCTCTCAAGAAGTACAAAAGGAAGTTGTGAATCTTTTAGCAAGACGTGAGAGAGAAAGTCATAGATCAATTCAAGGAAAGCAAATGTTTTCGGAGAATTCTTGTTAGCAGTCTCGATGTTTTCCACAAAAATCAGATGAGTGAGGTGTTGCGTTAAGTGAAAATGGATGAAAATGAAGTAAGGTATGAGGAGTCATTTCTCCGCTTCATTGAGGCCAGCGGAAAAATTGCTGAAAAACTTTCCGGTTTGATTCTGGATAAAAATGGGATCCAAACTGATGACTACCGCGGCCAGGCATTTGACAATGCT
The DNA here is from genome assembly GCA_944474145.2 of Dicrocoelium dendriticum. Classification (NCBI taxonomy): domain Eukaryota; kingdom Metazoa; phylum Platyhelminthes; class Trematoda; order Plagiorchiida; family Dicrocoeliidae; genus Dicrocoelium; species Dicrocoelium dendriticum. The sequence continues at coordinate 25,800,289 of OX104064.1, forward strand.
ACGGTTATGGCAGGATACCGATCGGGTTTCCAGAGACGCGTCTCCGAAATCAATCCAAAAACCAAATTCGTGGCACGCACAAACCATTCCCTGAACCTGGTTTCGAACATACAGCTTCTGTGACGGTTCAAGCTCTTACATATTTGCGTACAATGGACCAGTTCTTCGCGTTATTTTCTGCACCTACATATCGATGGAACGTCTTGATTCAAGTGACCCGTGTAAGTAGCAAAGGAAAGGTAGAAACTAGATGGAGTAATTGAGTAGTCACTGTAATGTTGTGGTTATATGACGCTAGCAAATCGTCACTGCTCTAGACAGAAAAGATGTAGCCACAAGATCAACTGCAGCCTTGATTCTCATCTCGGTATTGTTGTTTCCATTCATTTTGTTTCTAAGCCCTTTAAAGATCTGTTCTCCAAGAAAGCAATGAGGCATACAAAGATGTTTAAACAAAAGGGCTGGATCTGCAGCAAAGTTCTGTCAAGCTCACGTTGTTAAGATGTTACTTTCTTTAAAATAGAGATGATGCACAGCGTAATGAATGCATCTAGAAAACTTTGCTGTGGATTGAGGATAAGCATGAAGGTTCGAATTCGTCAAATAAGCGAATGAATGAGGAAGTATCGTTTGAGGCGTCTATGGGATTTGATACCATGTTGAAACGGGAAATTCCATTCGTCATTGACAGGTTGACTGAGGAAATATGTCGCAGATTTTAACAAGTTCATTACCTTGCAAACGAATATGCTTTTCATATACTACCAAATCTGCTTGATGATAACTATGATTGTTCGCTTAGCAAAATTGAGGAATATATGGAAAAAGACGAATTCTTTGCCGAAATTCAAAGATCACAGTACTTTGTGAGAGCTTCAAAATTAATGGACTTTCGGAACAGTTGAGCTTCATACGGAACTATCACCCCGGGGAATGTACTGCACACCTTTGGTACTCGAACTATTAGCATTACAAGCTGTGAGAGAGCATTCTCAAAACGCAAGTTTATAACGAAGTACCTATAATCATCAATGAACCAGACAAGGCCCACGATTTGACGGTTCTTTCCCATACCTTGGGGACGCGTAAACGTACCGAATTTTTATGGCGTTATCAATACTTTTGCCTCAAATAGTGCACGAAAAGTGTGTCCGTAAAGTTTGTTTACGTGTATGGAATAAATACAATGGCCTGTATTTATGACGACAGTTCAAAGTTAGATCTATTACTGTCTACTATGGAACGAAATATTAAAGTTCTGCTCGGAATTTTGTAGGTTTACGGATTTAAAAATGTTAGGAGGCGGCAATTTTATGTCCGCCCCGGCGGCGAAAGTGTTCGCTACCTCCTACTGTCTCCTTGTTGAAGATTAAAACTAATGTGTTTAACGGCCATTAAATTCAAGCTCTTGTGCGTGATCAAAAATTTGTCTCAAAATTGAAAGCCAAGGAGATGAATGCGTGGTAGTCATCCGTGGCCGTTATACAAAACATTCTTCGGAACAAAACATCAGAGATTTATGAGGAATTGGTCACCAGATTGTTGTTGGCATTTCGCGATGTTGGGTGCAACAATGGCGTCAAGCTGCATTTCTTGAACAGTCATCTTGATCAATTCCCCGTAAACTTTGGGGCAGTAAGTGACGAACAAGGGTAATGTTTTCATCAAGATATGATGACGATGGAAGAGCATTATCAGGGATGATGAGACTAACACACGATGGAGGACTATTGTTGGAGCATCAAATGTGACTGCCTTAAAAATACATCTCGATGCAAAAGCTATTAAGGCAAAGTTCTGCCTATTAATGCCTGTTTTGCGTTTAGTTTTGTGCTTTTATCTTGCCTAATCAAAATGTTGCTTTCAGGATATATGTTTGCATCAATTTATATATATAACATACAACGGGCCATAGACAAAGATTGTGAACACATACGTCTTTTGAAAAATTCCTAAAAGTCATTTTTTCTAATCTTTAGGTTAAAGAGAAAAACTAAGTGCAGAGTTGAGTTCCGTATTCTCCAATTATACGAGGAGCACTGTCTGTTTCTATTGTTGTTGTTTCCCTGTGTTATAAACTCGTTTTCCCGAGATTTCCAATTGAGTTGTGTGCTACATTCAACTCTGCTGTCGCTGGTCTGGTCTTTATTGCTTGTAGCTCTTAATAATACACGCTGGGGTCCAACCGGACTTCCTGCTCTTTGGGCTCTCCTATTTGGCACACGTCTTATGTACCATTTTTGGCGATCAGTGCTTCAGTCATACCTCACATAATCCTCGTAAATTCTGTAAGAGTGAGCACACACTGTATTCCAGAAATGGGTAGACAGCTGCTAGTTTGGTCAAAGTGCTCATCATCATGTACACAGTAAAATATGACAGAGGACAGTAACGAGTGATTTAAACCAATGTAATTTGAATCCGGGTATCAACATTCTGACCTGATGACTAAAGACCCGAAACACGGAAAAAGCGCTTAATTTGCTAACTATCGCGAAAAATGAAAAATTTTGAGGAATCGTGGAAAATGGGAAAGCCATATAATAGCTACTTTAAAGTCGTTTTCGCTGTAATCAATCTGTTTGCATTTCGAAGAAATGTTAAAGCAGCCAGCTGACTATTGGAACAAACCTCTGGAGTATCATCACCGCCATCAGTCCACTATCTACAATCCAAGTCATCTTGTCCACAGACCCAGGTGTTACCCATGCACCTTGCCATTAAACAACAGTGTCCCATCTGTCTGCCAACGCTGTGCACTCATTCTATTGTCCATTGTACAAACACCCATTACCCACTTTGTATCATTGATCATTGTATGGTAGAGAGCAGAAGGAGAGTCCTTTATCAGCTCCGTCGCTTCCCAGTCATGGCGAACATTGCTGGGGTCATAGTGAAAATAGGGTTCCACAATGAACCTTAAAGCTAGGTTGCGAAGCAATATCCGGACACAGTTATTGTAAAGCGCGCGGCCCTCCGGCAGAAAGAACAACAGGTGGCGGCGGCACGAAAATCTTTATTGGCGAGAATTGCTTTCTTTTTATATCAGATATGACCATTTTCTGCGCCCGTTTCTATTCGGCTACTACACTTTCATGCATTTGTCTCCATTTGCCAGTGTCCTTTGATCCTGGGCGTTTCGCCTCCAATCGTTCGGTCGTAATTCGTCCATGGCATTTGCTACAATTGGTTCCCCATGCTGTGTCTTGACGATCAAAAACCAATCGGCCGATGGGTTTCGGTTCAGTGCCTGCTCTTTCTGGCCTATGGACGGTCGTTCGCGTACCGGATTGACGTGACGCTGATTGGTCAGGCGTCTGATGCAAGTCCTCGATCCCCTTAACGTCGCTTACTCGTTTGCGAGCCGTCTCGGGTTTTGATTGGATATTCGGACCACGCTTGTTTGCCAGACGCTTTGCCGAGCCGTTGGTCTGTTCGTCCGATCGGTAGCTTGTGTGCGCCACTGGTTGGCGGTGCCGCGAACTGATTGCGATCTCCGATTGTGTTGCCGATTGGTGGAAACCAGTTCGCGCTGTTGGCTGGCGGTTTGGCACGTAAGCTACCATCACATCCTTCCTTTTTTCGTTTTTTTTTGTAGTCCGATTGCGTAAGCGCTGTATCGCCTTCCACTGCGTGTAGTCTTGTGGTCGTGTGCTGCCGTATCCACCGAAATGTCCGGCTGCGTTGGCTGCTTCGCACGATGCCGTGCTTGTTCACCACGTTGTCTCCTTAACTGCACCCGGTTGCGTCGAAATAGACTATCCCCAACTCTTACGTCGTAGCTTCGTTCGCCTTTGAGACCTTCTACTCGCCCTCTCCTCCAAGACCCGTTAGCTCCCGGTGTCGGCGCGACCCAGACCTCGTCTCCGGGCAACAGGCGTGGAAGCTGCTTCGTTCCGCGATCGTAATATTTCTTTTGTCGAAGCATGCGCTCACGCAAGCGCTCATACATCAAGCTCTGCGATGGTATTTCAGGCTGCAGCAGAGTATTGGCGATCGGCAACAGGGTTCTTGTCCTACGGCCAAACAGACGTTGCGCTGGACTGCATCCAATTTCGGCAGATGGCATGTTCCTTCGTTCTAACAACATGATGTAAGGATCTTCTTTGGTCTCCTTGGCTTTGGTGAGTAACTTCTTTGCTTCCTTCACGGCTGACTCAGCTTTTCCATTTGACTGACTGTGGTAAGGGCTGGTTAAACGATGAAGGAAATCCCACTTTTCGCTGAAACTCCGAAATTCGGCGCTGTTGAATTGGGGGCCATTGTCGGACACTACCTCTTCCGGTATCCCATGTCGCGCAAACTGCGATCGTAGCTTGTTTATCACGGCCTGTGTGCTAGTAGACGTGAGAGCATCAATCTCGAAATAGTCGCTAAAGTAATCGACAGCGATCAGGTAATTCTTTCCGTCATGTGCAAAGATGTCTAGGGCGACTTTCTGCCACGGCCTTTCCGGGACCTCACGAAGCATCATCGGCTCCTTCGGCTGGCGGACATCATGTGCTCGACAGGCTAAGCAGTTTGAAACGTGATCCCGTATCTGACTAGTCATTCCAGGCCAAAACATTAGCTCTCGAGCTCTCGCCACGCAAGCATTGACTCCTGAATGACTTCCGTGTATCAGCTCCAGCATGGGTCGTTGCATTGCCTTTGGAACGAGTATACGGTTGCCTTTGAAGATTAGCCCATCCTGTGTGACAAGTTCATCCCGAAAGTTAAAGAAGGGAGTCAACTCCTTTGGCAGCTTGTTTTTACTATCGGGCCACCCTTTCAATATCGTTTCCTTGAGCCGATTACACAGCTCGTCTGCTTCCGTGTGGCGTAGTAGTTGCTGGAAACGCTCCTCTGTGACGGCCAATAGCTGAGTGACATGGACAATGTCTTGGTCTTCTTGCGTTGCGGTCACATCGGAAAGATATGCCCTAGACAGTGTGTCTGCAATGTACATCCTCGACCCCGGTTGGTAGACGATGTCTAGGTCGTACTTCTGGAGCCGAATGAGCATTCGTTGTAAGCGGCGTGGGACGACGTGCAGTGGTTTATTGGCTATTGATACCAGAGGCTTGTGATCGGTAAATACAGTGGTCCAGCGACCAAAAGTGTAATCGTTGAAACGCTCTACGGCATAAACCAATGCTAGCATCTCCTTTTCAATCTGTGCATAACGGCGCTCGGATTCCGTTAGTGTCCGACTGCGAAAATCGATGGGCTTCCCGTTCTGCATTAGCACGGCACCGATACCGAATTGGCTGCTGTCACACTGGATCTCAAGGGGAAGTGACGGATCGTAATACGCTAGGACAGGGGCGCACGCGATCAGTTGTTTGATGTTCTGGAAAGCCTCCTCCTGTTCTGTGTTCCACTGCCAGCTCTCGCCCTTATGTGTAAGTTTTCGGATAGGAACCATTACTTCGGCTAGTCGTGGAAGGAAGCGGCTGAGGTAATTCACCATCCCGTTTAGTCTGCTCACGGCTTTAACATCTGTCGGAGGTGGCATCTCTTTTATGGCTCTAACTTTCTCCGGATCTGGCTTTAGACCTTCTGCGCTCAAAACATGTCCGTGGAACACCAGCTCTGTTTTTCGTAACTCAATTTTCTCACGTTTCAATCTGATATTCTTGTCTTTACAGCGTTCTAGAAATCTGCTCAGGTTACGGTCGTGCTCTTCCAGAGTCGCCCCAAAAACCACTACATCGTCTGCTACACAAATAGCTCCGGGTAGATCGTCTAGGGCCTGCATTAATCGTTTCTGAAAAATTTCACTGGACACTTTCAAACCGAATGGTAAGCGCAACCACCGAAACCGTCCAAATGGCGTTCCGAACGTGGTTAAATAACTGGACTCTTCGTCAAGCTGGACGTGCCAGAAAGCGGAAGCGAGGTCGACCTTCGTGAACAATCTGGCCTTGGACAACTCGGGTAAGACGTCATCTAGCGTTGGTAGTGTAAAATACTCTCTCCTGAGTGCGGCGTTGAGCGGCTTAGGGTCGATGCACACACGCAAATCGCCTGACTTCTTGGTGATTATCGCGACTTGACTGACCCAATCGGTTGGCTCATCGACCTTGGCAATCACACCTAAACTGATCAAACGCTGCAACTCGTCTAAGAACTTCTCACGCAAAGCGATAGGTACTTTTCTCGCTGGTAGTGCTACTGGTCTAGCGGACTCGTTTAACGACAGGTGAGCTACGCCTTGGAATTTTCCCACGGTACCATCAAACACACTGGGATAGTTGTCTACGATCTCTGTACCGACTTCGCACGAGTGAACAAAACGATCATGATTAAAAGAAACAAAACCCAAACTCTGAATGGAATCAAGGCCCAGGATGGGCATTAAATCTCCTGATACCAGGAGAAAATCAAGTAAATGCTCGGAGCCATCCTTCGGGTTTATGGCCTTAATGGTAACGCAGCCCTTCGGTTGTAACTTTGATCCGTTCCACATTCTGAGCTGTGTCTGTATTTGGCGGTATTCTGCATCGGGACAGTATTTGTGAGGAAGTATGTTCACGCTTGCTCCTGAATCCAATTGGAATCGCACCGGACGCCCTTGAATAAACAACGTTGCGAATACACAGACTGGTCTCTCACGTCCTGTCATGTTGTTAATAGCCAGTTCCTGCGGCTCTTCCTGATCGTCCTGCCCGACTGAGTCGACTTTGGTTGCCTGACAACAACGTGCAAAGTGGTTCTTCTTCGCACACTTCATACAGGTTCGGCCCCATGCTGGACAATCCTCTTTGCGCCTTGGGTGTGAGCGGCCGCAAAACTGGCATTTGGGTTGATTCGCGCTCGATGACTTCGATACAATTTCTCGGCCTCGGGATACTGCAAACAGATCCGTCGTGGACTCCATCTTGAGCTGCTGAAACTGTTGAGCCGTCCTTGATTCGCTAAGACAGATATCGATGCAATGTTCCAGAGACAGGTTTCGCTGTCGCAAAAGGCGTCTGGAAAGTTCCTCATTCTTTATGCCAATTATAATTCGATCGCGGATCAGCGAATCTCGTAAACAGGTGCAAAAATTGCAATCCCGCGCCAGAATTTTCAGCTCCGTGATGTATGCGTCGATTGATTCACCCGGCAGGCGATTTCGGCTGAAAAAACAGATACCTTTGGTAAGTTTCGTTTGTGTAACCTTCGCAAAACTCGCCGAATCTGCGTATTACTTCATCCAGCTCCATCTCCTGAGTTCCATCGCTGAGATCCAACGTTTGCAGCGTCCGCCTGGCTTCGTCTCCAATGGCATGCCTGAACATCGCCAGTTGATAGGCCATTGGCTGAGAATCCAACTGAGTCAGTGTTACAAAGTCTAGCCACTTCGCCTTCCATATTCTCCAATTCTCCGGCAACGAACTCTCGGTCATTTGCAACGGAGCTGGCAGCGGAATCGTTGGTTGTCCACCAAACGCATGCGGGGTTCGGCGTGTCTTCTTGTCCTCTGTCGCCATGTAAAGCGCGCGGCCCTCCGGCAGAAAGAACAACAGGTGGCGGCGGCACGAAAATCTTTATTGGCGAGAATTGCTTTCTTTTTATATCAGATATGACCATTTTCTGCGCCCGTTTCTATTCGGCTACTACACTTTCATGCATTTGTCTCCATTTGCCAGTGTCCTTTGATCCTGGGCGTTTCGCCTCCAATCGTTCGGTCGTAATTCGTCCATGGCATTTGCTACAATTGGTTCCCCATGCTGTGTCTTGACGATCAAAAACCAATCGGCCGATGGGTTTCGGTTCAGTGCCTGCTCTTTCTGGCCTATGGACGGTCGTTCGCGTACCGGATTGACGTGACGCTGATTGGTCAGGCGTCTGACGCAAGTCCTCGATCCCCTTAACGTCGCTTACTCGTTTGCGAGCCGTCTCGGGTTTTGATTGGATATTCGGACCACGCTTGTTTGCCAGACGCTTTGCCGAGCCGTTGGTCTGTTCGTCCGATCGGTAGCTTGTGTGCGCCACTGGTTGGCGGTGCCGCGAACTGATTGCGATCTCCGATTGTGTTGCCGATTGGTGGAAACCAGTTCGCGCTGTTGGCTGGCGGTTTGGCACGTAAGCTACCATCACAGTTATCATGTGGGAAGCCAACAATTTCTTGAAACTTTCCTCGGACTGCGCACCAACGACGAGCTCCGGAAGGCGATTCCAGTCATTAACCACGCGCGTAGATAGAGCTAGATTTGACCGCACATTGAGTCTCCTCGATTTGAACAATTTCCATCCGTGACCACGTGTGGAACTTTCAATGTTCAGATGAAAGAACTGCTGTAACTCGCTTCCTAGCTCTCCTCTTAGGATACGTCAAAGGTAGATTAAGTCGCCGCGACGACGACGATAATCCAGAGAGAAAAGATTTAATCGCTGGAGACGGAGAGGATAACCTAGGCACAGCAGCTCTGGCACAAATTTAGATCCACGGCCTTGGACCTTCTCAATCATATCGCATTCGGTCTTCGTGAGATGCTGGGCAGCTGGCAAGTCATACTCGAGAATCAGGCGCACATGTGAGGCAAACAGGAGTCTGAAGAGTTCTAGAGTAAGACGGGAGAATGCTCTTTGTAAGGCATGAAACATCCTGTAAGCAGCGGCGACTCTTTTCCGGGTATCCTCAGCTGTTTTGAGCTAAGGAGACACAATTACTCCGAGGTCCCTTTCCTAAGCGACATTTCTAAACAAGAAACCTCAATATGGTACATACCAAATGGTTCACGAGCACCAATCGGGAGTACGGAATATTTATCCCGGTTGATGGGTAACTGCCATTTTACCGACCAGTCGTGGAGCCTTTTGAGTGTTTCTTGGAGCCTGTCTGCATCCTCAAGACTGGATACCTCAATCCAAAATTTCAAGTCATCAGCATAAATCAAACACCCCGCCCGCAGCTCGGAAGGGAAGTCGTTAATAAAGCTACTGAAGAGGACAGGGCCAAAGACAGAACCCTGTGGGACACCACTAGTCATAGGAAAAGGGTCAGAAAGCGTATCATTCACCCTTACCTGCGCAGAGCGATCCTACAAGAAATCGGAGATCCAGGAGAAAAAATTTCCAGCAAAGCCAATTCCGCGGAGTTTGAAAAGAAGCCACTCATGCGGAACCTTGTCAAATGCCTTGCTAAAATCAACAAACACAACATCCAATCGTTTGCCGACATCTAGTGATCTCACCCATTTCTCCCTTGCCACTAGCAAGTTCGTGATGCATGAGCGAGCGCTTCGAAATCCATGCTGGGCAGAAGAGATGAAATCTAACCTTTCGAGATGGAGGCATAGCGCGCGTTTTATTGTCCGTTCCATAATTTTGCCGAGTACAGATGTCAAACAAATAGGACGATAATTTGCTGGATCTTGTCGGTTTCTTCCTTTATAAATAGGCTTGATGATACCCAATTTCCAGACAGTCGGAAGACGTCCGGTATCAAAAGACAGACGGAATATCTAACAGATAGGTGCGGTGATGTACATTAAATTTGTTCGAAATTTGTTCGGTCACATCTTTTGCGCATGCCTGACCGTCACACACCGCCCCCATCACGGTCATCCGTGACCTTGATGCGCTGTCACCTCTTAGGCGTTGAACAACGACCACGTCGTTGCATAGGACGCGGCGGGGTAATATAAGCGAAAATATTACAATTACAATTAAAAAATCCTGCTACACATTAAGAATGACAGCGTTGCGAAACTATTTTTATGTGTTTCGGTACAGTACACTAAGGCCTTTCTTTTGATGTCATAAACCTCCAGGTCAGCACAGATCATGTACGTTCATGAGGTCACACGAACGATACTGCGGTTATAATAATTGCTAAAGGGATTCCTTTGGCAAGTGTTTCAGCTACCACGTAAACTTGTTATGTGAATATTCTAGGGTTGCTATTTCACAAGTTCCGGACGAAATGTTATTTCTTATCTGTCAAATAATCCCTCTCCGCATCATTGACACTGCCAGGTCGTGTATCCCCAGAAAGTAGGTTCTATCGCGCATGGATCAAATGTTTGAAGCTTCGTTGCATGCTCTAAGTAACCCTGGGTAGATTGAGGGTATATATATATATATATATATATATATATATATATATATATATATATATATATATATATATATATAACACTTTCCCAATAAACATTTGGCGGAGTGCCACAACACATGAGCAAAAATAACCAAAAGGTGAGAGTGAGTCAGAGGAATGGTATTAAAGTTTTATCTGTTGTGTGGGCATTGAACTTCCCCGTAGATTGAGGATGTCATGTAGCTTGTTCTCACCCAGGCGAACACACTGAATTCCAAAGGGGTGTTGACCTGTTGCGAGGGTCAAGTATTTACCATAGTGTCCATCACTTCGTACTTATTAATATGACCCTGATTCAAGTCTTAATTCCGTGGCCATCTACTCGATGGACTTCTTGCCTAAAGCTCGTTGTGCAGCCCGGTTTCACCAAGTAGGATGGCCCTCTCAACAGTCACTCACTCAACAGATTTACCAAGCTCGTGGCAAGAACATCTGAAACCAAACTCTGCCGGCCTAAAACGATGAAGTCTTTCGTAAGGAGCAGGGCACGTAAATGCATGGCATTAAGGGACTTGGCATGGCACACCTACATAGCCTCCCCGAACGACCATAACTGGGATGTCTACACAATACAAAGAAACCACTGTGTCAAACTCGTCCGCGAGGATAAACTGAAGAACCAACAAGGTCTAGTGGAAAAGTTTTGCTCCAATTCCAAACTGCTATACAGACACGTAAACAATTTGCGCCGTGTTAAGCGCGGTATTCCTGCTCTGCACACAGCATGCGGGTTAGCCTAAACCGCACAAGAGGCGGCCAACGTTCTTGGACAACAATTTGGCCGTACCTTTCAAAGCGTGCATTCATCATACATCCTGCCTAAGCAGATGACACCGCCATCAGGGCTTAATCACATATCGTTCACCTCCGCAGCTGTACTGAAGACGCTGATGTCTCTGCGCGAGTTCAGCTCCCTGGGTGCGGAAGGCATTCGCCCGATGGCGTTGAAAGTTGCTGCCATGAGTTTGGCAGGATCACTAGCAATTTTCTTTCAACGATGTCTGAAAGAGATGCACGTCCCTACGATGTGGAAGCACGGAATCATCACGCCAATCTACAAAAGTGGCATTCATACTGAACCAGCAAATTATCGCCCGATAACACTACTTCCTGTGTTCTCTAAGGTTATGGAGTCCCTTGTATCTGAGGCTTTGATGGGGTACCTGAAGAACAACAAAATTCTCGTTCCGGAGCAGCACGGATTTCGCCAAAATCGCTCCTGTACCACTACTCTCTTGATTGCTCGTGAAGCTGGATGGAATCTGTGGACGCTGGTGTAAGAGTCGACGTGGCTTACTTTGATTTGTCAAAGGCATTCGACCGTATTGACCATCGCATTCTCCTCCACAGACTCCAGAAATATGGAATCGGCGATCCTGTTCTGGGCTGGATAGGAGACCTTCTCGTGCAATGTCACCTGAATGTAAAGGTTCAAAGCAACCTGTCGGGATCCATCAAAGTTCAAGGCCGGGTACTTGGACCCCACCTGTTCCTGGTTTACATAAATGATCTCGCGAGCGTGCTACCTTCTAACTGTTCGCTATTTGCTGATAATCTAAAGGCATGGCGTACTATAGCTGCAGTGGAGGATCACACATTGTTACAGGAGGACCTGGACAAAGCGTTCACATGATCCATCGAGAACATGCTGCATTTCAACGTCACCAAGTGCAAAGTTCTCAGCATACGGCAAAAGAGTATGCATAAGTACCGCCTAGGACCACAAATTCTACAGTGGGCTTCTCACGAGTGCGATCTCGGCGTGATAATTCAAGATGACCTCGGTTGTTTGAGGCAGACTGAAAAGGCAGCTACGAAAGCGAACCAGTACCTCGGCCTTCTTCGCAGAGCTTTCGGGAAGTTTGACCCTTCAGTCTTTCCGAAAACGCCTAGTGCGTACGTGAGGCCGCACGCGGAATACGCTATTCAAGCGTGGCAACCCTGGCTCAGGCACCATCTCACCGCGCTCTATACTGCAACACGTAGGGCAACGAAGAGCGTCCGAGGTTTGACCAGCCTCCCCTACCCACTCAGGCTGAAGACCATCAAAATCTACAGTGGACGTTATCGGCGTCTAAGGGGCGATCTCATAATGGTGTACCAGATCCTGAGAAACCCCAGTCACCCATGCCATTCCCTTCTAATACTAGGTCAAAACACCCCGCTAAGACGTCACCAGTTTAAGTTAGTCACACAGTACAGCCGCCTGGAATGTCGGCGAAACTATTTCTCCCTTCGAGTGACAGCCTTGGAACGCCCTCGCGGAACATGTAATAAATGCACCCACCCTATACCTTTTCAAAAAACGCCTTGACGATACTCTGTCACATTTACACTACGTGATACAGCCCATGACCACCAGATGCTGGCACTAATGCACAACCGACAGTGGATAGTGCTATAACCCTACTCGAGAATGAGTCACTCCAAACGTCTTGCACGTAATTTGATACACCCTGCTACTATAGAAACTGGATTTCTGTATCCTGTCGACCCAAGATAGTTGCACACGAGTAAGCGTTGTCCTTGATATCTTTTTTATTTTTTGCTCACCTATTATGTGATTAATAACCACTCCCCTTATTGTTTTGTGTGCGTACATTCTCATTTCAAACTCACTTTATACGGCAGTGAAGTTAAATCTGTAATCGCCCAAACTGACGACTCCATTATCCCTTGCTCTACCGTTTTTTCACACTAAACACCCTACGGGACATGTCAAGCACCTGCTTTGTTACCAGTTATAAATCACTGTTCATTGTGCATTGTTCACGTATATGGAACAAGTTTGCTAATGCTCGGGACTCGGTAGTGGACAAGCTTATACTAGACCAATTCTGGGAGTGTTATTGTAAACCGAATTACTGAGAGCCTCTGTAGAAGCGAAAGTTATTCGAGATTGCCACTGACCTCAAGTTTAATTGCTACTGCCGCGTAGATTGTAAAGCGAACATTACTGTCACAGAGGTAAAGCGACGCTTCATTTCTCTCAGTTATTTGTGTAGGCATTGTAGATACTTTCAGTCTACTCATTGAAATGTTGTGATTTAAAAAGCACTGTCGGTATTACTGTTAATAGTGACAGTTCGTTCACCCGGTGGCCTGTGCTATGATTTTTGCACGTAATGAACACTCACTTATACCAAGAAGCCGCCAGTTCCTCTAACAGTATGTCATCGGAGTGAGTTGCAAGCTTTTTAACGTCACTTAATACTTAGGCCGCCAAGCACGACTTGAAGAACTGTAAGAAGCGCAAATATTCTGTGCTGAGCAGGTATGGCCATGTGCCTGACTAACATCAGTTCACAAAACGACTGGGAGCTATTTACCTCATGGGTAGTCAAGCTCGCCCACACTTTAAGTAAACCGCATTTTCGGCGAACTAATCCGTTTCGGTCAAGGTAACCAAATGTCTGCTTTTGTTCCACCAGTTCACATTATGCTGAATGTTAGTGAGTTAGTTACTGTAGACTCCCAATAATATTATGCCGATAGTATGGGCATTAGTTGCTCAATTACTGGAGATCTCATCGGTTACACGTTAGCGTTTGTTTTATAACATTCTTTACTGAAAATTGTGTGTAAGCTTGTGCTCTGTATTGGTTTGATTAGCTTCATCAATAAACACCCATGTCTGCACTTTGTACACAATAAAGATACGCATGGCCCGTGAACCGTACACCGTGTATCAATGTACCTGCACCTGTGGTACGAACTACTTCTGACACACTACTTAGCGTGTCGAGCAATTTTCCTTCTCCCTCAAGTCAAGCGTGGTCAGATTGGTGTTGTTTATCGGCAACTCGTTCCTCGACATGGTCTTGGCGAATTGCGGGAACAAAGAATATAAGCGGATACATCCTAGAAACTTTTCTACCCGATTGCGTTACAATGTTGACTCGCAGCGAAGCGACAACAATCGGTCTGATGCCCTCGAAACGGTAACGCTGAGTCTTCTTTTTAAAAATGTAAAGCAGTATGTTCTATTCAGCCATTTTTGTCAAAGCTGAAAGGAATTAATCTGACCAGGATTGTGTCGACGGAGAGTGGCTAATTTTTGACATGAAACATGGGCCTGGAGGGACTTTGTGTTCCGGTACACCAGGCTAAATGGTGATGCTTTTATAACTGGATTTGAAGGAGAGGTGCATAGGTTGATTTGTGCTTAAGTATGTACAAAAAATGATAGTTGGTAGAGTTTGCTAGTTGTAAATTTTGCTTTCATTCATCGCGATTTCAAAAAATACAAAAAATACCATAGTCAGACAAGAGATATGTATACCCCTTATCCAAGCAAGTAAGTTATTGCAAGCATAAACTTTACATACATGAAACAATTGCATTAACACTTATTTGCTCCATTAAACAGGCGTTCACACTTCACTTTTTTACCATTTGCCTGCTTTCGATTATGCCGAGAACTTCAACTACACTTGTTGTCATCACTTTAATTTATCATAACCGTTTTCACGAAGCAAATGCATATACCATTATCTTCTATTTCCCACAACTTAATACCACAAAAATTAAGAATATACTCTGCAGCCACTGAAACCAACTTGGATGTTACCGAGGACAATGGTGGCAAAACCCCTTCCAGCCATGACAAAAATTAGCCCTTCCCGTGTCGACGCGCGTCCACAGCGAAAATCCCGCGAGAATCACAGACGTTCGCATCTAGACTCAATGAGTTATTGTCGGTTTGCCTATTCCAATTTGAAGCATCCTCCGCTGATCTCCTCCGCCGCATCATAACAAAAACAGTGCGCAACCTGTAGGGTCCTTTTGCAAAAGCTTCCAAGCGTCTGTCAGCACGGATAACTGAGCACTACCCATAATCATCGCGAGAGGCAAAGTCAGAAGCATCCATGATTAATTTTGCGCAGAAATTTCTTTTCGATAAATATCTATTGTAACGTCAGACTGCAACACAATCCACTCCGAAAGGGAAGCAGGAACACACCGAGCTGAACAAGCTGTATTGAACAACTGTCAAAGCTGAGCAATCGGGATGCAAAATGATCAATAGATCAATAAGCCAATCACAAGTAAGGGCATAGTCATGTATGGTGAGCGGTCTGACTCTGAACGACTGTGGTACGTGTGTGCTACACTATTACGTGACGGCACAATCACGAATGGCAAACTGCCCAGCTGAGCTACTGTCAAGCGCGAGCCCGTCTAACACCTCCTTCCTTTAAACTGAGCAGAATAGCCAGCTATTTTTGATTCGTATGCTTTACGTTTCGGGTTAACCTCGAGTCTCTGCACTGGGGCTCTGCTTGTGTAGCGTTGGCTTCAAAGCATCAAGGACAGTTCTGACACGCCTCAAGAGAGACGCTTCGGGTGGTGATCCGTTTTGAGCTACTGCTTGACCTGGCGTCGTACGGTAACTCTGCAAAAATGTGTCGATGAGTTGCTGCATATTCCTCTCTCCCACCATTTTAATCAATGCTCGCTTACACTTATCTACGACAAGTTCAGCCTGCCCATTTGTCTGTGGATGATACGCTGGAGTGCGTGTGTGTTCGATGTCACGTAAGTTGAAAAAGTCAGCAAATTCTTGAGAAGTGCATTGGGAACCATTGTCCGAAACAATTGTTTCGAGAACACCGTAATTCTGAGATAAGATGGCGCATGTGTAATAAAGCAGCGGAAGTGATTACGTATCTCATTTGAAAAATTTCGGGCCGCTTTGAGTAAGCATGGACAATTACCAGAGAGTGGAAACCTTCCAGCTGTCCGACAAAATCAATATGAATGCAAGACCATGGATTTCATACGACTGATTCCCGGGTGACCTTCGTGGAACTGACTGAGAACCCACTTCTGTAGAATCTTAGGTATCACAACTCGGTCAGATAACATCAAGCAACCATCAATGGTGGTTAAGGCGAACTTCCTTTTATGAAACTGCACACAATAGATGTCCAAGGGGCATGCAGGCCAACCAGTGCTAAGGTACCCAATAATACGTTGTAACAGGGGATCTTTCGCTGTTTCTACTCCGACTGCGTCGGCTATTACTGGCCCTTGACATACGGATGTTTGAAATACTTGTCTAATCTCGAGATCTAGGGTAATGTTTGATACAACCATGTCTTCAACCGGTGTCTTGGAGGTGCAGTCGGCAGTAAGTCTGGATAATGCATCAGAATGACCAGGCGAAGACGTACTTTTAAAAGGAAAGTCGAAATCAAATGCTAATAGGGTGGTTGCCCAACACCGTTATCTGTTCGCCGCGTGAACAGGGATTCCTGCTTTGGTGCCAAAAATAGAAAGCAATGGTTTATGGTCTGTGTACGAAGTAAATATGTGTGCATACACCATCTGATGAAATTTCTTAAGTAAAAGGAAACCAGAGCTAGTCTTTCTTTCTCTATTTGACTGTAGTTCTTTTCTGCTGATGTCAGCGCGGAAAACACGCATCACAGCCTTTCGACGTCCATTCGGGAACTATTGCAACAAGACACTACCGATACCGTTTTGCTATGCATCGGCAGCGACAATTATTGGTAATACTGGGTATTAATGAGTTAAGAGGAGATCAGAGAACAATATGTGTTTACTGTCCTCAAAGACTTCCTGGCACTGCGATGATCGATGCCACACTGACTCGTTCGTCAAACAAGCATTTAGTGGGGCCGGAGTTCGTGCATCTGAGAAATAAAGTTGTGATAATAGTTAACTAGACCCAAGAAAGACCGTAAGGTAAATTTGGTCATGGGGTGTGGCATGAATTTGATGGCTTTTGATTTGTTTGGGATTTGCCGACGACCGGAATTGTCGACAAGGGAGCCGAGATATGTGACACTGAACATCAAGAGCGCCCAATTCTCTGGACCTACATGAAATCCAAATGAAGTTATCCTGGAGAATATTTCATTCAATTATTGTCTCATCAAAATAAGCTATGGCACACTGTAATCTGGATAGCATAGCGTCTATCACTTGTTGAAAAAGCGCTGGAGCACATTTTACACCGAAAGGCAATCGATTTTAACGGTGCAAGCCTCGATGAGTATTAATGGTCAGTAGTTCTTTTGAGTGCTCCTCGACTACTGTTTGAAAATAGGAGATGCATAATCACCAGAATAGAAGCTATTACTAACGAGGCGGAGATTGTCGTATATGTTAGGACCAGAGGAACAGTGGCAACCAAGGTCAGTTTAAAACCACAGCTATAGACCACTATGCTTAAAGTCAGTTGACCGGGTTATGATCACATGAAGGCTAAAACTTGTACTATTAAGTGCGGTTTACACACTAGCACTTGATCGCAATCACTCTGCCGTGGCCAGTAGGGCTTTATGGTCCTTTGAGCTTTGTTTTATGCCGCATATATTATTTTTAAGGCATCCTTCGTTTGTAGTTGATGTCCACTGTCTACTTGGTGTTCCAGACTGAGCTCTGAACATTGCTACGCTCGAACAGATGACCGCCTTGTGAGGCTGGAATGCTGGGAGGGTAATCGAACGCCACCGGCATTCGCTTGCTTTACTTATGTGGATTGTTACATGTTTTTCGTCTTTACAATTGGCACTGACTTAAGATTTTCTTGGTAGATCTTTGATGTAAATCTGTCATGATCCCATTTTTGCATAGCGTATTCTGTAGGAATATAAGTTCCGCATTCGGTGTGATTTCCGGGCATATTCGACGTGCTTTCTAGGTAAGATAGTGAATCAAGTTACGTTTTCTTTCAGAGGAACGAAACAATGAAAGTTCATTTACCTAGCATTCCAAGTTGTCTTTCTGTAGACCTGTCGATGGATGAAGAAATCTGTTCTCTTAGTTCAATTTATGTTTTTTCCGTTCGATGTTTTGGGAAGTACACATATTCAAAGGTGTTCCTCGCATTCATTATAAGCAGTATATTCGCTTTGGGCTGGAGCAACTTGTAAACTCCAGTTTCAACCAAATCAAGCCCGAAGTTAAACATGGTACTATCAAAATACATATCAAATGCAACACGGACATACCTCAATAAAATCCATCAGTATAAAAGCAACCTGGTCTTTACAAGGCAAACAAGAAATGATATTCATCGGACCTGCTAATGTACAGTAAGGTTACCAAATTCAGAGTCAGTCAGTGTAATTCTCCGGCTCGTGTACTGGATCACATAACGTTACCTAATTGGTTCGTTGTACCGCGCATTGGGGGATACAATGAGGATGTTTTCAAGGCGGTTGGAAGCAAGCTATTTCGTTGGCAAATGTGGTTGAAGGAAATAGCTGGCGGAAGTGCCCTTGATGCAATTGTACAAGAGGGGGAGTTGGAATGAAACCATAGGGGGATAAAAAATGACATGAGTAAGACAAATTATTGGACGCCAGAGTTTAGCAGATGGAGCATGTGTCAGTGTGGTTATCGGGCTGAGTTCCCGATGTTCAAGTGGCGAATCGCATGGTAATTTTACCGATTATATTCATAAACGCCCAAGTTGCAATTCAATGTGGCCATCTTAATTTGGATGTATCTTTTAATGGCCAAGGATGTGCTTTGTGAAGGAATGCTAAACGTTCCCGATGGCTTGCAAATTAAAGTTGTGCAGGTTACTGTATGTATAAGAGCGGTTTACTAGCTGGGTTTTTATGGCAATTTTTCATGCAATGAGTCCTGGTTCCTTCAAAGGTAGTAGTTTTCACATGTATCCAACCGATCGTTTTGCTTTGGTTACCATAAAATTAATACGTGCGATAACGTTGGATAAACTGAAACCTCCTAAGCCTAAGTCACAGACAAAAAGGCTAAAAGATATACCATTGTCATGAAGCCTGAGCAATAGAGTTTCTACTCGTCTTCAATACACAGATTGCGAACCTGCTTGTCTCATTACAAGCCCTCTCAAATGTTTTTAAATCACACTGGAGGTTGACTATTTTTGCAGCATATTTGGAAGTCGGGAATGTGTAAACAACCTTCAGATCATGTACACGTAGGTCACAGTTGCTAAATTGGATATCAGCGATACGATCATCTATATACAGACAGCAATGGGTCTATGCAATTACCCAATACCAATTTATTGGTAGCTAAACCGGGCGTAGATATGCTCTCATTTATGTCAACAGCTCACAAGCGTCATATTTAACATGAATGTAACCAAGTGCAGTGTGAATTACTTATCTGTACAGCTCAGTTCATATAATAGACATCTGTCTGAAACTCCATCCAGTACATTTTGAATGCCAAGAATGATAACTTCACATTGAAGATTTGAATCAATCGTGTCAGTTCTATGGTTTAGGAAGTCGAGTTGGTATGGCCCACGTGGACAAGACGTCAAGGAAGCTTGCGGTAAAAGTGAGAAAAGACCGTGATGGAGGCTGCGGGTTAGACGACACTTATTTCGCCATGGTATTTGATCTGTCGAAATAGGTTTCAAACTTATACACAGTGTAATATACCCCAAAGTTATTTTGATTTTTGGAGGGCCATTCGACAAAGAGGGTGTTCATAAATTATTTTCATGGAAGTTCGCTAGAGAATATCATTGTGTCTGCTCCGGCAATACCGGAGCCGCATCAGCCACTCGAAAGATGAAACAGGAGTACGAAAATAATAAAAGCAATAAGCGCCAAAATGTAATAGAGGTTTAATAATGCAACAAGGCGAATAAGCTAAGATGTGAACGGGAAGTTAGAAAATGAAGGCCAACGGCGTCAAGTCAGTGTTCAAACACCTTCACCATTGGTGCCAACACCAGGTTTTCGGGTAACGAATGTCCGGAATCCAACGCTCGGCGCGATAAACAATAGTTCGCCTGGACTCCATCCGACCGCCACTTGTGTAGCTTCATTGAGTGACCTCGGAGAGATGGGAGCCGAGTTGATTGGAAAAGCCCAGATATATCGAGACCGATTACACCGGTAAGGATACTGGCAAGTCCAAATCGAGTCGACACGAAGGTGACGATTATGCGTTGGAAACAATCCCAGCTCAAGGATTATTCCTGAGTAAGCAAAGTTCCATAGCCGATGAACCATTTTGGTTGCAACCCTCAACACCCTCACCAATGACCTCCTGTGCCTGACTAAGCAAGTTGGACAAGCCTGGATGCAATATACCAAGTATGGCCTAACAAAGCCTGCGAATAACCTAACAAACGCATCTCCAGAGGTGGTTCCGAAGGCCTCGCGGATCATCCACAACATGCTGAAACACTTGCACGTAGCTTTCCTCCAGTTCTCAAGAAATTTAAATTCTGAAAGCAGCGTGACCTCTAGTTCTGCCGGTTGTAGTTCATTCTCACCAAGCAGCTAACGCGTTTGGGTGCCATTTTTCGGAATTTATGAGCATCTTCCACAGAGCAGCCCAGTCTCAAAGTTTATCGAGAGACCGTTACAGAGTCCAGGGTCCATCGGCGTTGGAAACTGTGTGTCTAAACTTTAAACCATCTGCAAAGATGAGAGTTGGTATCCATAGCATTTCAGGCAGCTCATTAACGCATCGTGAAAATAACAGTCGGCGAAGCACCAAACTCTGCGGCAATACTCGCAAGCTCTTCCAGCTCTTTCCGTCCACTGACCAGAGAAAACCTGTTGCTATACGAACATTCGTAAAGCGGCTGATTCACCGATTGCCAGCCTACAGAGGCTTGGATCGATATGCCGAACCATTTCATTCCCAGTGCAATTGACCCTTACTGTCCAATCGTATTTCTTGCGAACCCAGCTACTCACTCTGGGTCATCACACTTGATCTACCCAGCGAAGCGGAGCTTTGCCTTGCGATTCGGCACCTGAAACGATTCATGACTACCGGCTCAGACGGACTTCCTCTGGAGCTATTCAATATGGAGGCACAACTAACATCAGTCAGCTGACCTCATCGTTCTCCAAAATCTGGCATGAAGAAAAGCTACTTTCATGCTGGTGCTAATTAGCTATTCCCACGATTTCTAAACAGGGTGCTTGCATTTCATCCACCAAGCACCGGAAGATTAATCCCATTTCGACTGCCTCCAAGCTGTGAAGTACATATTCACAAAATTTCAAATCTGCAATTTTATCCTTCTTTACCTACTCGTCAGCATAGGCGGGTAATTTAATTTACCTTTGTCATGCCCTTTTTGCACAACTACGAGGATTCTAAAGCACGACCGTGACATTTATTTATCCGCATCCCCGTGGTTAACCGAAACACCGTCCTAGTAGCTCGTAACCGTACACTTCACCGTTGACGCACTGGCCGCTGCTGTCCGTCTCACCGCTGTCCCCGTTTACCGCTGATCGGGAATACAGACTGCTGTGATTATTTCGGCTCACTGTTGAGCAACATTTAGGCGAGGTCTACAAACCTAGTCGTAAGTCATTTATGTACATTTAAATATAATGTTATAGAACCACTTCTACAATTTCCGCTACATACAGTTTTGCTCCTTTTGTCCTAGGAAATATGCGACTAAGCTTATAAAATGCAATATTTCATCTACTGGTACTTACACAAGCTATCGGCATCCATTCTACTCCGTAGACTTTCACAGTACCAGGAAGAACAAGCTGACTTCCGTCTAGGCTGCGTGTATGTGGATTATATATTCACACTCCTCCAACTCTTCGAACACCGCCACATCTTCCAGAGTCCGACCATTGTTGCTTTCTTTGACATCTGTACTGCATGCAACTCGATTGATCGACCTGTGCTATGGCGTTACTTGCTAAAGCACGGGGTCCTATAAATGCACATTTCCATCGTGCGTACACTCTACCCCCACGTCACCGGCATGGTGAGAGTATTTGACATGCTTTCGTCGTCCTCCGCTGTCAAAAGTGGCATACGACAAGGCTACCCTACATCCCTTTCCTTTCCAAGTTCTCGATTGCAGAAATGCAGTCGAGAGCACTGGAAGGTTACGAACATTTTGGTCTGCAGCTACTACCGACCAAGCGACCGACCAACTTAGATTGTGACGATAACATCGCCTTACTTGTTAAGGACTCGTAGGGTATGCAAACCATTCTACACCGTTTGGCGATTGACGTAACTAAGTACGGAATGTGCTTCGCCCCTTCGAAGTGTAAAATGCTGCTCTGAATAGCCATTCACCCGTTCCCGATCTCACTCTTGATGGTGCAGGGCTTGAAGAGGTGGCTATCTTTGTTTACCTGGGCAGCTGCGTGTCTGTTGTAGGCACTATTGTGAAGAAATTTTCCTCCACATCGCCATAGCTCGGTCGGCGTTTGTTAACCTGAAACACTTGTGACATCGTCGGGATATCTCCCTCTTAGTAAAGGGTGGCGTTAACAGTGCACTTCCAGGCCGCGTTGCTATATAGAAGCGAGTTGTGGTCAGCTTGCGCAGATGATATGCGCCGACTCTTGGCCTTTAACAATGGGTGCTAGAGGAGTACCGCTCAGGTGTGGTGGCAGCAACGTCTCTGCAGTAGTGAAGTCAGAATTGGTGTCTTAAGGAATGCGAGTATTCCCTCCAACAAATTAGTTTTGCCGCGTTAGTTAGGAAAGTTCGGTCGCGTTCTACTTACATAAGCAGAGAGTTTGCCCTATCGAGCCCTTTTCGCTCATGCAGGACTTGACTGAAAAAGACCACTTGGCAGTCACCAGTCCACTTGGCGACAGCGTATGATAATTTTGACTTCATGTCTTTACACTGCTGTCTCCCAACATCTGCCTGGTTGGAGACCAAAGGACGAGAAGTGTCGGTGGCTGGAAACCGTTCAGGATATGGTGCGCAATCGAAACCATTTGGAGATCGGTGCACATATGTGTTTAGATCAAGTTGCTTAATAGTTAACAATTGAAAAATATAAATTGAAAAATGGCTTGTGAAAAGCGAACAAAACGGACAAAAGTACTCAGTCCTCGCGGCACAGCAGCTGGAGCATGTTTCTCCTCTTCAGTTAACGCACCATGATGATGATGCGCTGATTAAACTTGTTTTCCTTAACTGGCTGTCATGATTTGTTTAGGTCTATGTCTATTCTTTAGACTGTTGCTAATGCTACTACCACTACTACTACTACTACTACTACTACTACTACTACTACTACTACTACTACTATTACTACTACTACTATTACCAAACGTTGCGGAACCAAACTGAGGACTGACTGACGGTAGGACAAACTAGACCCCACACGAACACACATCTCTCTCCCTATCAGAAATGTGGAGATCCATTTAAGAGTACGCCCTGATATGACATAGAATCGAAGCTTCAAGGAAAGGTAAGAATAAGGTACAGTGTCGAACGCTATGGAGACGTCAATATACAGCACATCCACTGCATGACACCAATCCACAGCATCCGCCAAATGTTCTGTTTCTGCTGCATTTCAATCAAGTTTAAGTTGGTACAAGCAAATTGTGCGAATTTATCTCCTGTCCATGTTGCATTAAATGTTATGTAAATATGCAAAAACATGTTTGTGAGCCAAACTATCACTATTGCTAAACTGCGCGTAAAACACGCTTCAAAATGATATACAAGATCAAAGCAACTTATTAAATTTGATTCAGACAGCTGTTAACATAAAATAGCACAAACGGTAATAACTTTATGATCAGCCTAATGTTAATTCTAAAATTAGTGCATGTGTTATTATTTTCTACTCATTGCAGTCTTGAGCAGAGTTGCCTCCGTTGCTATGGGATCCCAAGCATACACTCAGTCGCGTGTCACGCACACCTTGCAACCCAACCTCCTAGCGTCTCGAAAGATCCACCAACATTCCATTGTTCCATCTAGACAGTGGCGTTATGCCATACTTGAATAACGGTCCCAACTGTCTGTTAATCTGAGAAAACTGTAACCAGATGGAAGAAAAACAGGGTACTCTGGTTGCATTTAAGCTTGAGCAAATATTTAGAGTAGGAGAATACTCGGTTGTGTCCATCCGGATATCCGTCCTTGGCGACGTTCACAACTTCCATCAGCGGATAATTTGACTTCGAGTCGCGAACTTTAGATACTGCTAACGAGTTCGCTGTTTATTGATTCCTTCATCTTTCAAATCGGTAGCTACAAGCTAAGCTGAATTTTGACAATCAAATTCCGGTACATATTCCGGACCTCACCATACTTGGTGTGGATTTAGCAGTCGATTGGTCGTGACATTCTACAATCGGCCACTTGATAACCCCTAGACAAGGTGCGGCGTGGCCGCCATAACAGCACAGGTTACCGGGCCAGTCTGCATCTTGTTGCAGTTAACTCTCACCATTGTTTGTTCGGACGAGTGTAATACTGAACCAGAACATCGGCACCGTTAATGTTTTCCGTTTCATCAAACGTCGATGGCTGAGTGTTGTGAGTGGTTGCACGTGATGCTTGATGAATAAAACAAGCTAGAAGAACTTTTCATGGGTTTATTATTCTGGTCACTCGACACCAAAATTGGTCGGTATAACCGAAGCGAACAAACGATCGACTGTAGCAGTAGTGCTGTGTCAAATAGATAGTATAAATAAGTAAATTCGTATATTTACCAACACGCGGTGTACGGTCCCCAAGCGGGAGCGATCATTTGTACCCAGAAGTAGTGTCATGGTTTACACGATTTAAAACATTATAATATAGGTAAAAGATGGAAAATAGAATTCCGTATCATGAATACTTCCTCGGATCATCGACCCAGTAACTCGAGATGCAAACGGTGCGAATATTTGTACCTGTTTCTAATTTTCAAGGCAGCGAAGCTCGGAAACAGTCGAACATACTTTAGGGGAAGTGGGTTGTAAGGGCATAGGTTTAATTTCATTGGTAATGAAAAAGAGAGGGCAAGCTAACTACAGATTATTCACTGCCCATATGTTGTTTATACCAGATTATGGCTGTTTCTGGCAACTGTAATGCGCAAAGTGAGTTTGACACAATCAGAATAGTGGGAAAGTCTCCAGAGACTTTCGGAAGGTGGCATCGCTAGCACACGTACGTTCTTGTCTTGGGACTTGGTTCCACAGATTAACATCTCATCCTAAAAAGAAAGCTGATGGGATTTTATAACTCTCAACCTGTGAGGGCTACAAGTGACCTCCACTACGGGTGAGTGGTGCTCTCCATGAAAATTCGCTTGTTTCTAATGTTGAAGAGAAGAAGGGGAGTGTTCCTTCAATCGTCTCAGTCAAAATGGATCCACTTGGAGGTGGCGCCAGCAGTCATAGAAACACAGGGTTTAGCAGCG
Organism: Dicrocoelium dendriticum; assembly: GCA_944474145.2. Lineage (NCBI taxonomy): Eukaryota > Metazoa > Platyhelminthes > Trematoda > Plagiorchiida > Dicrocoeliidae > Dicrocoelium > Dicrocoelium dendriticum. The sequence continues at coordinate 25,825,506 of OX104064.1, forward strand.
CCCCATTATGGTGTGAACGACGCGGGAGGGGGCAGAGCGTGTATCGCAAGAACAACGTGTCATTGACCACTTACTAACATGTACAGATATGGACGGTTTTTCTTTCCTTCGACGCACCGCGGTTGAGGATTTGTGAGGCTGGTCATTGCACGTGCTTACGAGCTTTAGATTTGAAACAATCCCTTTCCGCTTCGCTTTATTCGATTCTGGCCAGTCAGCAGTCATTCGAAAGCTCCCGATTTGCTTTCCGTCGCTGGATTACTCGGCGCGCGTTCAGACCTGTGGGCATCGCTAGCGGTGTATTTGTCTGCTTTACTGAGTTCGCGACAAATACCTCCTCCGTTGTTCTGGGCCCATGCTCCTTACCAAATGCAGCTCGTGATCCGCTGTCGGCTCGATCCGCAAGGCTCCAGTGCCTTGTCTCCTCTCATCCATTGCGCCCGTTGGTAATTCCCTACTATCCCATCGTTGTTGTCCTTACGGTTCACGAGTACTAGTTGGTGTCTGCCGCCCTACACTATGACCAGCTTGGTAAATATTCATTGGACATTTTCCAGAGCTGTTCTATCTTCCTTTCTTAGTTGGCTGTGAATGATAGTACGATAATCCAGAGTAGGTCTTACGATTATTTTGTATAACACAACTCGTGTTTCAGGAAGGGAACACGTTCTACTGATGTAGTCGTAAAATTTTCTGATTTTTGTAACTTGGCAAAGGTTATGTTCAGAATAATTGAATGAGTTAGAGTACCTAATTCCCAGGTCACAATCTTAAACAGAGGTTGGGATCATGTTACCGGCAGGCGCGATGGAGCATTTCTGAGTGCGACAATGGAACAATGGTTTATTACGGGTAAAAAAGCATCGCTTAACAAGTCCCGTGGGATGGAAACTATCGCGAAATTAACTTTCATGTTAAAGTGAAAAGAGTTTTGGTAAACGCACCATAGCCTAATATAGAATAGCGGAGATATTCGCGTATTAAACGTATAAATCCAACAATCCATTGGTTAGGCGTTTGGCAAGATACCATTTGATTGCGTTTTGTAGCTCCTGGCTAACAAGTCATAAAATGAAATGTAAGTGAGACAATGCATGACCAAATGGTTTTTTAAATATCGCCAGATTGGGAGCAGAGACGACATAATTAGGGAGGGCGTTCCAAGGCTTGCACACGCGGAGGGGAAAGAAATTTCTACGGCATTCAAGCCGGCTATACTGAATGGTCAGTTTCAGAGGATGACCTCTTAGGTTAGTGTTGTGGTTCAATTGCAGCAGCGGACGGCAAATGTGGTTTGGGTTCTTCAGAATCTGGTAAACCATTTTGAGATCCCCCCGCAAAAGCCGATATCGACTGCTGTACATTCTTAAAGATTTCAGTCTAAGCTGACAGGGCAGATGCAAGAGGCCCCTGACGTTCTTGGTTGCCCGTCGTTGAGGAGTCTCGAGAGCAACGAGATCCTGTTTCTGCCATGGCTGCCACGCCTGAGTAGCATATTCCACGTACGGTAGCACGTAGGCAATAAACATTTGGGGAAAGATTAAGGGTTCAAACCGACCGAAGGCTCTGCGATGCAGGCCGCAGTGTTGATTGCCGGTTCTCCTCGTCTTCTCTGCTTGTTTTGAACATCCGAGATCTTCCTGTACCAATACACCCAGGTCACGCTCCTGAGAAACCTTCGCCAATGTGTGGTCTCCAATCTTGTAAGCGCTCACCGGCTGGTGACGCAGATGCATCATTTTGCACTTAGCCATGTTCAATTGAAGCTTGTTCCTCTTTGACCATTCGTAAATGCAATCTAGGTCATGTTGGAGCAGATCCTGATCTGCCATGTTACTAATCACCCGCCATATCTTGACGTCATCGGCGAAAAGCAGGAAGTTTGAGGAGATGTCTCTTGCCAGGTCGTTGATAAACACCAGGAATAAACGCGGTCCCAGCAGTGAGCCTTGTGGGACACCACATTCCACCTCAATTGGGTTAGAAAGTGATCCCCTAACACGTATTTGAAGCTTTCGTTGGTAAAGGAAGTTGCCAATCCAACCAAGTACAGGATCTCCGATTCCGTAACTTCGTGGTCTTTGAAGTAGGATGCGGTGATTAAGACGGTCGAAAGCTTTGGAGAAGTCCAGATAGATGATGTCGACTCCGACCGCATCATCGGCCACTTCCGTCCAACTACCTCGTGCAATCTGTAGGTTGGTGGTGCATGACCGATGTTGACGGAAGCCATGTTGTTCCGGTACCAAAATGTTGCATTTTTCTAGGTAGTCCATTAAACCCCCAGCGACGACTGCTTCCATCACCTTCGCGAGCACAGGGAGGAGAGTCACCGGGCGATAGTTTGCTGGATCGGAACGGCTACCGCCTTTAAAAATAGGGGTCATAATGCCACACTTCCACATAGTGGGGACTTGTTGTTCATCAAAGCACCTTTGAAAGAACTGTGACAGTGGTTCAGCTAGCTTATTAGCCACAGCCTTCAGTGCTTCCGGGCGGATGTTGTCTGCTCCTGGAGAACTATGCTCACGCAGTGAGAGTAACTTCCTTAGCACAATTGATGGGTTGAAAATAACATTTGTAAACAAAGGTGTCGGTAATGTGCATGACATTATGGGACAGGTAGATGTTGGGAGTTCAAAAATTGGGGCGTATTGCAGCCGCAGGGTATTAGCTGCTTCTTCGGCGCTTTGTACTCTACCGCCGGTCGTGAATAGTGGGGGTATTCCATGCTTCACTTTACGAAGCTTATTGACATGCTTATACAGCAGTTTGTTGTTTGACATGAACTTTTTGGCTAGGCTCTGTTGATAAGTTAGTTTGTCCTCACGGGCAAGTGCAGTGCAATGGTTGCGATGGGTCAGGAAATTTCCCCATATCTCTGAGTCGGGGTTAATCTTGTAGGCACGCCATGCTGCATCCCTTATCGCCATTCATTTGCGGGTCCTACTCCTTATAATTGAAGGCATTTTCGCGGGACGAAGGGGTTTGGTCTCTGATGCTTTGTTGACGATGTCTCTGAGTTTATTAACGAACTCTGCCCAAACGTTGTCAAGGGGACATTTGTTTGAGAATTCCCAAGCAGCTGCGTCGGCGAGTTCTTTCAATACGTGGTAGCGTGTGATTGTATGAGTTAGTTTCAAGTGTTCAGATGGATACTCTGCATAACACACATATTCAAAAGTTATTACTACATGGTCACTGAGACCTAATGGACTATCCATCAATAACTTAATCATGAGCTCTTCATTTGTGAGCACAAGGTCCAATATGGACGGTTTGTTTGCTGTCCTGAATCTAGTGGGCGTGGTGACATGATTGTACAAAGGAATATTAGCGATCAGTTCCTGCAAGTCTGCTTTGAACTGCTCACTGGGCGATGCCGAAACCTCCAGATTGTGTAGATTGAAGTCCCCGGAGATGAGGATGTGGCTGTACCTAGTGCGTGTTACTCTGTTTAGGCCACGGATCAAGCAGGAATCCATTTCCAGAGTGGACGTTTGGGGGGCGGTAAACGATAGATATGAGACATGTGTCATTGTGTCTCAGTCGGAGACGGCACCAGAGTGAGTCGGTAACGTGTGTTTCCAGGTCCTCAACTATTGTACATTGTAGATCGCTGCGGTAGTAGAGTAGGACCCCGCCTCCTCTGCTGGGGCGGTCGTTCCGGATGAGTAACATTCCGGATATCTCAACCTCAGCATCAGTCACCTCTTGATGCAGCCAAATTTCGGTAATAGAAATTAGGTCCCAAGCATTCGCAACCTGACGTAGTCGGAGTTCGTTAATTTTACTGAGGAGCCCTTGGGCGTTGGTGTAGATACATGAAAGTTTCTCGGATTTAATCAATGTTTCAGAAGTTGTACAACTCATACGTGTAGTTTCGCCGACCAGTGAGTGGCCGGCGAGTGGACGGATGGATGAAGCAAATGAGTTTACGCCGACCATTAAAGGGTCGGCGACTAGTCGTTTTTTGGATGGGTTGCATACTCTCGAGAAGTATTTGATGACATCTGTAGTCTGGTACTTGTGTTTCTTTCGGAATATTTTGTCAGCAGAAGTTCACTAGAAATTCTCCTTGCGAGTAAGTCTTCGCGTATGCTTTCTAGGCACTCTTGTAGTCGGTCGGGTTGAAATGAGTAGACCCGTTTGACGTCATCTGCAAACATAAATGAGTGCCGTGTTTCATGGCGTCGCATTTGTTGTTCATATAGATAAGGAAAAGTAGTGGTACCAGCACAATTCCCTGGATGACACCATTGTTTATTGGTTTTGGTGTAGAGTATTGCTGACCTATTCTAACTCCGTGGGTTCGACCGCTTAGGTATGGGTTGAACCAGCTTAGCGGAAGGTTTCCAGTGCCATATGACTCTAGCAGGAACAACAGTGGCCTATATGAGACGCGGTCGAACATTATTTTTGCATGTCCAAGAGTAGTATCATGATCTCCATTCCTCTGTCAGTCATAGTCGTAACATGATCGAATAATTGTAGATGACAGATAATACAGAGCGCTTTGAGGGAAAATCTTGTTGTGAGGTATTGAGCAGATGCAGTCTTGTGAGATGCTGGGCAAGTTCATTCTTGACTATTCTTTCTAGGACTTTAGAAGTAGCAGACGTGATTTTCGGGCGGTAGCTTGATATTTCATTTCGCGAGTAATTTTTACGCTTAAATATTATTGTGATGAATTTCTTCCACTAAGATGGGAAGCAGCCGACCGATAGAAAAAGAGTAAAGATATTTAATAATAACTGAGATATTTTGTCGCCGAGCCTTATGACGACTGAGTGATGTCTTTCGGGTCCGGACGGGTTGGTGAGTTTTTGGGCGAGGTGACGTTCTGCACCTTTCTCAATGTCACAGGAATATTGCAGAGTAGCTCATTTGTCTCTCTTAGGGGTGAGAGTGGAGACAGCTGAGCGTCAAAAAATACTAAGTGATAAAGATGGAGTTGTTTGACTCGCATATACAGGAGATGCCATGCCTTAGTGCACCATTGTCTTATGTCAGTATTTCAATTTCCTGATGAGCCTTAGTGTTTCTTCTCTTGAGTATCTGAGTCAATATACATAATTTTCCAAAATTGTTAAGTGCTCAACTTTTTCATTGATGTTGGCTGCCTGGCTTAAACGTTGTAGTTGCAATAGAGCATCATACACTTGTAGTGATGTAGCGAAGCTGCTGCTCCTGCGATGTAATGCATTAACTTACCTCATTTTGGTTGCGACCTTGTTGCGAGGTTAGTGTTGATCAGTTTGTGGGTACTGATCTATACGATGGGTGCCAGTACATCCATACATGAGACAATACTGTTGACAAATTCATTTTCAGCCACAGCAGCGTTGTGAGTTCAGAATGGCGTGTCTCATATGTTGCTGATCAATACCTCAAATCCGTTCCAAGCAATTTGATGTTGGTTGCTATTTGGTATTAAAATTGCACTTGTTGTTTTAGGGGATTCAGCAGTGATGCTGAAAAGTAAAGTGTTGTGATCATAACCCGGTAGTGGATTATCAACGGATACGTGTACATCGTGAATACAAGCTCGCGGACAGTGGTCCTTCTGTTGATGTCCCTAACGTGGTCAGGCGCCCAGCCATTGTGGTGGGTGCAGGAGTTGGTTCCCTCATGTCTCGCATTGGCCCTGGGTTTAGGCAGCAATCAGTTAACATATGGCAGGTTGAAATCACTGCGCATAAGTTGGGACTTTCACAAGGTACTGAAAGCAGTATTGATGGTATCAATTACCTATTGGGTTGCACACTTAGTGGCTCGGGGTGACCGACAGACACAACCCACTGGAAGATTGACAGACGGAAATATTAGCCGCAGAGTATCTTCAAGGCCACTGAGCGCATCTTGATCAGCAGCAATCGCATAAGGCACAGTCACCGCCACATAGGCGTAAACAATGTTTGCAGAAATGGTGATAGCCTAAAAGGTTAAGCTGAGAGTCACTAATTTCTGATTTGCATTACCCTTCAGGAATGAAATCAATATCAGGGGATTTCATGAACATCAGCGTTGAAACTAAATCCAATTTGGGTAATAGAGAGCAACGGTTAATAAAGATAGATGTGAGAGAAACTGTTAACTTGGAATAAAACTAGTGGGTACGGTCGAAATGTGAGTCACTGGGTCTATAATCTGTGTGTTTTGAGGTGATGGATTCACAGTGAGGTCTGCACTGTGCTGCAATGAATGAATCAACTACTCTAGTAATCGGATTATTCTCTGACTCATCTTAGCACATGATGGTAGCGCGACTGGTGGAGAGGACGTGGGGGAATACGATAGCCTAAAAAACGTGTATGTGTAGCATACAGTGGTGGAGAATATCAAAGTCCAAAAACGTGTTTTCACATCGATTATACTGTATCCAGTTCAATACCGAAAAGGGTGGTGGTGGGTAGGTTATGAGTTGAGACCGATAGAGGTCGTGACTTCGTGCACGTGAGTTCCTATGGTCTATCAACATGCTATTGCTTATTTCGGCTTTATACTTGTAGGGGTTTTGTCAATTTGGAGCCGCGGGAGTTGTAGTCATACTTCGGGGTGCTGTGGGTGAATAGCGGGTGGGTTATTTGTTGCTTATTCTGACCTTGGTTTTGGTATTGCACATGGAAGCCTAAAATCGTGTACTTTGTCTCAGATGCTCTAGTACTGCTCTTGTACTGGTCGCTTCAGAGTTGCTGAGCTTCGAATTTTACTGGAGCAAGTTCTGCTACGATGCTTCTCACTGCTTTCACCTACGCCTCGGTCTCATTCATATTTGATTTAGTGCTGATAGTATGCCATCGCAATGAGGCTGGATTTCACCGTGGTGCGAGGATTTGCGTGCCTCAGCGATCCATGGAGCAATGCTGCGTGGGGCTTTTTTGCACCATCAGAGCCGCTCATACCAGACTGATCAATGATTAGAGGCCAGAAAAACTCAGTCTCCTAGCCCTCCAGGTTATCGGGTTGGAGTAAGGGTGACTCCTTATTCCTTAAAATGGGCTCCTTGTAGTCCAGTGCCAAACCCGCTGCCTTGCGGTCAGGTTTTTTGAACCAAAGGCTTTGGTTGAGAACCCTAATCGTTCTCGTGTCTAGGCCTGGCCAACCTGACAGTATCCTACCCACGCAATAATGCGGCACAAAAGCTAATATGTACGATGAATGATGATGAAATGCTGATAGTATGACGATCTGAGTTTTGACTTTGAGTTCGACAGATCTACAGTGGACCATATAGACGGCTACGTGGCGACTTGATAACGACTTATATGATCCTGAGGAATCCAAAACATTCTTGTCGTGACCAACTAAGCTGAATCGCAATACCACAGTCAGAGTACACTAGCTAAAGCTAGCCAAGAAATACAGCCGGTTGGAATGCTGCCAGAATTTCTTTTCCCTTCGTGTGTGCCAACACTGGAACGCTCTTCCCACGTACGTTGTCTCTTCCCCCACGTTAACGGTATTCAAAAGACGTATGGATGATTCGCTCATCCACTTACATTAACCTATATAATCAGTGTTGTCTACGTCAACCAAAAGCAACCAAACGGTGCTCATTCTCAGCTTTCGTGCTTCACTACTTACACACTGCTGCTGTGGATTATCGTTCAGATATACTACAACTGTATTCATCAATTACGTCAGCTCAAGAATTCGGCGCACGAGTGAGCTTTGCCGCTTCTCTTATTCTTAAGACATACCTTCCCCATCTTACTCTACAGTAACAATTCAGTGCACATACTAACATATTTTGATGAAGCAGGGCAGCTGAATTGCTAGACACTTAAACTGACGATGAACACTTATGTTTGTTTTCACTTCAACCATCCGATGGGACTTGTAAAGCAATCGCTTTGTTACCTGTAATAAGTCATTGTTCATTGTTAAATTTTGTACATGATCGTGGCTGGTAGAAGCGGCACAGGAGTGGATTTGTGTTCCGCAAGTCTCTCATAACTCGGTACATTACCGACTTGATTGGCGCTAACAGAGTGGGGCGCATCACTACAGACACTTGGGACCTATGTGTAAGACGATGAGGAATGGAACGCAAGTCATCACCTAGGATGGATGCCGCTGTTGACTTGTTAAGGTCGACCTTATTTATCCCTGCATCTTTACTGGTTCCACAGTAGGAAAATGTGGAGTTCGAGTAGGTAGGTGGTTACGCTTCTGGGTTAGTGGCCTTTGAAGAGGTGTTGGATCGTGTTTAATCATAATGTACTGAAGTTAGATTTTGTAGCAATTACTCTTTTATTGCGTACGAATTGTGATTGACTTGTATGGTATGGAAACTTTCTGAGGCACTATTTATCCATATTTTCAGGGGATAAATTCTACTAAATCCGCTGGGTTGGAGGACATTCACCCAAATCTTCTGTACGAAGTGGTAAGCGAGATACGTGGCCCAGTAACTCGTTTGTTTCAGATATCGCTACACAGCTGCTCCTTCCCTAAGGACTAGAAAGAAGCTATCGTCTGCCCGTTTTTAAAAAAGGGCGACAAGCATCTCCCTGCCATGTATAAACTAGTTAGTTCGACAAGCGCACAGGTCAAATTATCGGTGAAGTTATCTATGGATGGGATTTGCAAACCACCTGCGGTTTTCAGACACGTCACTTCAGCATGACTAATTTGCTAGTTGCGCGCGAATATTTGGCGGATGCTGTGGATCGGTGTCATTCAGTGGATGTGTTGTGTATTGACTTCTTCAAAGCCTTCGACACTGTACCTCATTCCAGCCTCTCCTTGAAACCTCAGTCCTATGGCATGTCAGGGCGTACTCCTAAATGGATCACCACCTTTTTGGAAGGGAGAGAGAGATGTGTTCGTGTGGAGTCTAGTCTGTCCTTCCGTCCGTCAGTCCGCATTGGAGTTCCAACGGGTTCGGTGTTTCGCCGATTGTTATCTTCACTGTGCGTCAATGAGCTGCCCCAAATGCTAGGGGTACCATCTCACGTGTTTGCAGATGGCCTAACTTTTTGACACACAGCGTCCAACCTCCATGGACCCCAAACTCTGTAACCCAATCCCGATAAACTTTGGGACTGGGCTGCTCTGTGGCAAATGCCCATAAATTACGCCAAGTGTTTCGTTCTACGATTGGGGGCAAATGGCACCCAAACGCGTTACCTGCTTGGCGAGAATGAACTACAGCTGGCAGAACTAGGGATCAGGCTGTTTTCAGAATTTAATTCCCTTGAGAACTAGAGCAAAGCTGAGTGCAAGTGTTTCAACATGTTGTGGATGATCCGCAAGGCCTTCGGAACCACCTCTGGTGAAATGTTTGTTAGCTTATTCGCAGGCTTTGTTAGGCCATACTTAGTATATTGGATCCAGGCCTGTCCAACTTGCTTAGTCAGGCACAGGAAGTCATTGGTGAGGGCGTTGAAGGTTGCAACAAAAATGGTTCATCGGCTATGGAACTTTGCTTACTCGGGAATAATCCTTAATCGAGATGGCCAGAAGCCATCCCCGTAACAGACTGCACTGCTGAGACTGTTATCCAGGCTTTCGTGGACCGGTGGGTCGCGCACGACGGATGTCCATCCACCATCACAACTGACTGAGGAACGCCTTTCGAATATTCACAATTAGATACGTTCTGCAACCTTTTAGGCTGTCGCCGCATTCATACCACAGCCTATGACCCAGCAGCCAAAGGGTTAGTTGAACGATTCCATAGACAGCTTAAAACGTCGCTCTGCGCCTCCTCCGACCCTAGCTGGAGCGAAAACACTTCGCTCGTACTCTTAGGCATTCGCAGCTGCATCAAAACGGACTTGCAGTGTGCACCAGCAGAGCTGGTTTAGGGCACGACGCTCAAGTTACCAGGAGAATTCGTTTCACCTCCCGCAACGTCGGGTATGCCTCCGCTTAACTTTGCGTCCTCCCTAGGTCAACGCATGCGTTCACTACGCCCGACCCCGCCCGTGAACAGACTAGAGATGTGCAAATGCACAGCGGACTCTCTACCTGCACTCACGTCTTCCTCCACACCGACGCAGTGCGGCGCCCTCTCCAGCCTATCTACACTGGTCCTTTCAGAGTTCTGCAACGGACTCCGAAACATTTTACTTTAGACCAGAATGGTCACCGAACAACGGTGTTCATCGACCGCCTCAAAGTGGCTTTCTTTGACCAGCCACTTGCAGCCCATCCTGATGCTGTCGCGCAAGCACCCGCACCTGTGATGACTTCCCGAGCACTGGATAGACCGGAACCCTCCGTCCCCCTTGACCCGCAACTTATCCCGCCGCAACCCCAGGCAACTGACCGACGCGGTAGACAGGTTAAACGTCCGGTCTGTTTTGCAGATTTTGTAAACGTTTACTATTTCCCTTAACACGCCTTTTTCGTCTTTAGTGGTGATCCTGCGTCTCATCCACAAACGTTTTGCAAAACCGACAAAAAAACCCCAACATATTGAAAAGCTAAAAAGCGTATTTGGTTTTATCATGCATGCCATGTTCCCTCTCCGGCGTCAAGCCATTTCCCCGACCCTTGCCCACCCCCTCTGAGTTCTACCTTCCAGAAACTCAACCGCCGGAACTGCCTAGGCGACCCTCGAGTGACTCGCAAACCGACTCAACGCTACCCTGGAGTGACTCGCCAGCCGTCCCAAAGCCCCCTTCCTCACCCAAAAAACAGATAGTCGTCCTCGACCGCAGACACCCACGAACGGACTGATCCCCATACACCGCCTGGGCATTGCCGACGAGGACGCCGCATTTATTCGTGGGACGAGGGCGCCCGGATTTCTTCGTGGGAAGAGGACGCCTAGATTTCTTCGTGGGACGAGGACCGTGGACTAAAGTGCGGTTGGGGAGTGAAACCTCCCAAGCGCACCGTCGGGTCTGCAGCAAAGGGAAGGTCCTGTTGGCCTTTTTTCTGGACAAGCCAGTATTTTTGCAGTCTGACCTGCCCGCCCCGAAGGCCCACCGATGGTGCACTATGGTTCACAAGATCGTCATAAGTAATAACTAACATAAGCCTGGACCCAGCGAAATCTGCTACACACCCCACTTTGGAAGCCCTTACTCAAGTCCCTGCAAATATTCTCATCCACCTTCACATTCCATTTCCCTCACTAACAGCTCCATCGAAGGCTTCCATTCTTCAGCCTTCTAGGGGGAGGCCCTTGTAGTGTACCGGAAAACAAGCTCCTTCAGAATTTTGTAACATTGGATTTTACGGTTGTTTTAACTTTCGGAACGTCCACTTGTTTTACTGACTGCACGTCAGTTGACACAAACCGTTTTGGTGAGTACCTCGCTGCACGTTTCTCGCTCTGTCTGATTCGTTTCCTATTCTTGTAGCTTACGCAATATACGTTGGGTTCAGTCGCCTCCGACTTCTATACTGTCATATTTGACACGTCTTACGTATCATTGCTTACCGACTGGTATCCCAGGCTCCGCCCAACATGTTCCACAAGGCTCAGTGCTGGGAGCGCGCTTATTCCTGGTGTTTATCAATGACATGGCAAGGGTTATCTCCAAATTTCTTGCTTTTCGCCGTTGACGTCTAGATATGGCGGGCGATAAGTGACAATGAAGATCACGATACACGCCAACGTTGCCTAGGTTTTTTGCATTTATGAATGGTCAAATAGGAAACTGCGTCAGTTGAACATAGCTAAGTGCAAGGTGATCCATCTGCGTCACCAGCCGGTGAGCGCTTACAATCTTGGAGACCATACGTTGGAGTAGGTCTCTCAGGTGCTTGACCTGGGTGTATTGGCACAGGAAGATCTCGGATATTCAAAACTAGCAGATAAGGCGACAAGAACCGGCAATCAACACTTCGGCCTGCATCGCAGAGCCTTCGGTCGGTTGAACCCTTAATCTTTCCCCAAATGCTTAATGTCTACGTGCGACCGCACGTGGAATATGCTATTCAGGCGTGGCAGCCATGGCAGAAACAGGAGCTCGTTGCTCTCGAGACGCCACATTGTAGGGTAACGAATTTCAGGGGCCTCTTTTATCTGCCCTATCAGCTTAGACTGAAATCTTTAAGAATGTACAGCAGTCGATATCGGCTTTTGCGGGGGGATCTCATAATGGTTTACCAGATTCTGAATAATCCAAGCCACATTTGCCGTCCGCTGCTGCAATTGAACCACAACACTAACCTAAGAGGTCATCCTCTAAAACTGACAATTCATTATAGCCGGCTTGAATGCCGTAAAAATTTCTTTTCTCTCCGTGTGTGCAAGCCTTGGAACGCCCTCTCTAATTATGTCGTCTCTGCTCCCAATCTGGCGATATTTAAAAAACGTGTTGACGATGCATTGTCTCACTTACATTTCATTTTATGATCTGTTAGCCAGGAGCTACAAAACGCAATCAAACGGTGTCTTACCAAACTCCCAACCGACGGGGTTATGGATTTATACTTTTAATACACGAACATCTCCGCTATTCTATATTAAACTATTGTGTGTTTACCAAAACGTTTTGCACTTTAGCATGAAAGTTAATTTCGCGATAATTTCCATACCATGGGACGCATTAAGCATTGCTTATTTACCCGTAATACGCCATTATTCCATTCTACCATTGTTTCATTGTTTCGGTTTAACTCGGCTTCCACTAAGGACTGGGTTATGTAAGGCACCGGGCGTCTTGGTCTGAAGACTAGTTTGGCGTCTGTTTTAAGTTTCAACGCGGCAGTAGCTATGTTGCAGCATCCGAGAGGAGGCTGAAACAATGCATTGTGGAGTCATTTTATCTCAGTAATTTGAGTTTGAAGCGTCCGCCTTAATATCGACGGTTGCGACAGCAGCTTGACTTGCGGTGACTGACATACACTGTTCACTGATTGATCAAGTAGTTTCAGTTCATCCATCCACTCGAGCCCCAACTAATCTAACCCCGGCTGGTCTGTCACGGAACATGTCATCTGGATTTGTTTATAGCGCAAGTTTACCTGACAATTCAGTTCATCAAGCAATTTTAACGTACCTCCTGAAGCATACTGTGTTTTGTGGCCCGTTTATATGAGTGTCGATCGCCCCAGCATGAACCAAATGTCGCGAGATATCATGGTGATATCCGAAGCCGTGTCGATTTGTAACTTGACTTGGAAACCGTTGATTTTAACATTTGTGTATTTGCGCTTGCTGGCCCTGTCAACCTTGAAAGCTGCGGTGATAGATCTAGTCACATTGGGACGCTGGAACGATCTGGCACTGTTACGCATCTTCTTGGTCAAAACTGGACGACTCGCTAGGCAACATGACTCTTTATGTCCTTTTCTGCCATAATGGCTGCAAGTGTGAGTTTTGAATGGGCACTCTCTAGAAAAGTAACATGCAGTGGGGGGTTAGAATGCGGTGTACTTACGTGCGGAGCTTCTTTTTGGGGAGTACGGCCGACTGCACAGACAAAACCTCGATCGTTCTGATTGGAGTACTACTGAATCATTGCGGTATCGTGCTTCAACTTTATCATGTGTTGGCACGCACCAGTCATTTGCTGCAGTGTGAAACCCGCATTCTGCTCAGTTATGTTCGGTATTCTTGTTCGAACGTCGGCCTCTTTGGATGCTTGTAAGCGACAAATGTATTTGAGACATTTAAACTGCTCACTTGTCATTTTGCGTAGTTGTGACTGTTTGCACTTGCGATTCACACGGCTGGAATAGTCGACTCAGCCTTCGTCTACTTTTTGTTATTGTCAGACACTTGTACCGGATGTTGAACAAAGATGTCTGCTCTCCGAATATTTGCGACAGGACTGCGACCACTTTATCGAACGCCAAATCGGTACTCTTTATAGGTAAGAGAAAAAAGAGCTGACACTGCAGGTACACTTTTCTGGCTCTGAGCGGACCCTGCGCGGTGGAATGGTGACGGAGAACGCGCTTCAATAATTACTGATTCAGTTTTGTGCACGGCATCGGTTTGCCTCTGTCGAATTATGCCATACTTTTGTTTACTTCTTCGTTTCCAGGACATAACATGGAAGGAATTTGGGAATGTTGCTCACAAGCTTTGTTGTCCACAGAATTTTCAGCGAGAAGCCATACGGTTATCGGAATTGAGGACTTTCATGTCATACTAAATCTCCTCGAAGAAACCTACGGACACACTAATGGTTTGTCTGTTTCGTTGCTGTGAAACGACCGGAATTCGGCAGGTGATGCATAACGGTGGGCGACGTATCCAACCTCTCGCTCACCCGCCTTGATCAAGTTATGAGGGTCCTGTAACCCAGAGGTCGTGAATGAACAGACAAGTATCTTCCTTTAAACAAAAGTTAAGTGATTCCGAGGATATGCATTTTGGGAGGAATCGACCTCGGCTCGTGTTGTCTGAAGACTGCATTTCCTGGTACACCGGTCTTTGACACAGCGCTTTCACGCACAAGTCTGATGCCTACGAACCAATGAGGAAATTTTAGAGCGTTCGTATCGGGCGCTGGAAAGTTTACAAAATTTCCGAGGATGTTACCTACAGTAAAGGTATAGTACGCGTTGAAAACTCAAGCGATGGCTGATATATTTCGCGAAGCTATGCGGAATCAACCAGATACCTCTCTGGAATAGAGTCCCTTACATCTGGAAGGAGGTCGGCTTCGGGTTCCGTTTGAAAGTGCAAAGGTTCCGCATAAGACAAACAGACAAAGATCGCTTGGTCTCCTTCACTACCAGCATTTAGATGTGGAACATGGTAAGGCGGCGCAGAGTCTCGAAAAGTAGTGACTTATTTTGTCTATCTAAGGAATAGGGAGGTTCGCTCTCGGTCGGTTGAACTGATGGTTCTGTAAGTGTATTAGCGGATTGGTCTGATAACCAGTAACCCCGGTTCCTCTTCTTCTAAGTAAGATGATGTGAATTTGAATAGTGTCGGCCGGAATGCTTGGTGTTTATTCACTCACCAACAAGCGTAGGAACACTCTTCTAGCTCTTCGTAACCAACTTCCAATTGTCGGCTGCTCATGATACCTCTAACAGTATCTGTTTAGAAGGTGAGTTAATTGACCTCATAGTAATATTACAAATCGATATATGGAAAGTTCATCCTTCCAGAGATTTGACCAACCCATCGAAGGAAGTGGATAACAGAATGGACAGAGTGGAACAGTGTAGATGCTAAATTCGGTCAAGCGAAACTCATCAGTAGCAGCCAGCCCGATGAACCTAAGCGCTTCTGAACATGGAGGGTCGACCAAACCCAGATGAGGATAGGACAAATTCGAATCTGTTGCACGGTCACCATGCATTACATGCTATCCGTCAAAGGTTTTCTACTCCTATATCTGCTTAATTTTTGTTTCTGAAAGTTGAGTTTCTCCATTTATGAGTGCTAAACACACCATGGAAGTTTGCGATATTCCGACTGCGTATTGTTTTAATAAAGGCCGGTGGTTGTTCAACGGAAGGAGACACATCGTCAAGATATCTACATTTCTCCCCAGGCATTGGATTCATTGGGTTTGTCGAAGTGTTCAAACTTGTGAACTTTATTTACTTCATTGACTGGATGAAGCATCTGATGAGTGTCCATGGGAGAAACAACACGTGCGGTTTTTCGGTTATCCGGGTTCGTTATTTGATATCTATGCTGTACTAGATTGAGACGACCACATTTCTCATCAAGCAGACATAAATGGATCCATTGTAACCAACAACAAAGGATCACGAAGCTGCGACACTAGGAGAGGTGTGGAAATAAAATTGGTTTATTCATGTTGTGTCTAAATGTTCGCTGCCCACGGTGTTCTGGAAGAGATATTCAACGCACTCGTAATCAATCTCGCTTGTCGGCACAGGAGTAAAGAGTCACCGTCTCCTGACAATTCATTTTGGCTGCACAAGATACGAGTATGAATTACTCGTTGGATTATGTTAACCCAGCTGTGTATCAGTATGCAACACCCTGCCGCACGATGTTCATCAAATAGCTTTGCCTTAACCCAGCCTGTTAATTAATTGGATAACCAGACAGATTCCACCAAATTGACTACCGTTCTCTGGAAACGTACCTACTTCCATCACTGATGTAAAACGTTATACAGGTATAGGCACACATATTATTAAGTACAACGGGGGTTTGACGAACTGCCGTTGCCATACAATGACCACATGATACTGGCCATTCGCATGAGGTATGTGGTTCACCGTAATGCTGATCTCTTCGAGTGAAACATGCTAAATTTACTTGTGGTGCATCAACGGGGTGGTCGAGCCGGAAGCTAGTCCTTTGCAGCCGACACAAGTCGACGATAATAATTCAATAGTGCATGATGAGAGCAAAAGCATAGGTTTACATTGTCCACAGGATAGATATGCAAAAGAAATTTAAAAGCAAAATGTTCCAACATGGAATGTGAAGCATCAATGGTTACAACATTGCACTTTATCAAACTGTTGTGTAGCTTTTATCACTAAGGTGAAAGCCTAAGTCTTTCGAATGTCGTCATGTCTGGTGCGTTCATCCCATGTCTTGGTAATGCATTTCAGTGAGAACAGATTCTTAGTGAGTAAAAATACTTTCTACAATTCAAAGGAGAGTGTTGCGTCACTGGTTTCATATTTTTGCCTCGGTTTTATCTTTAATGGATGTATATGGATGCTAGCTTTCAAGTAGCATCCGGTATGTGAGGGTAAGGTCTCTGCGAAACCGTCGGTATTTGAATGAGAACACACCGAGTACACGAAGACTCAGTTCGTAACTTAGACCGGATAGTCCTTGCGTCACCTTTGTGGCTCATGTTTTGGGGTTGTTCCAATAGGCGAATGTCTCGTTTTAACCATGGACACCATGCTGAATTGCATATTCAACGTGAGGGCGAATATATTAGTTAATCAGCAATGATACTAGCCATCGGTCAAAGGTGTCGAGAGCTCGCCTCAAAAGTCTCAAGTTCAAGTTCGCCACACTTGCTGTTTTCGAAAATTGGAGCGAATTGCCAAGGCTCTCTTGCACGATTATACCTAAGTCGCATTAACTAGTCACGTGTTGTAGAACGTGTTACCCCAAAAGGTATGTGTTGACGAAGCTGCTGCGCACCGTCAGCAGGTGGCACTTTGCAGGGTTCAGTGCGAACTGGTTCCTTTCTTCCCATTCGTTAATCCGGGTCAGATCTTCCTGGAGGTAGACACGGTCGGATGCTGAGCGAATTGCACTCCATATATTAGCATCCACTGCAAATATTTGCATCTGTGATAGAATGTCTGCTGGAAGCTCGTTAATGTAGACTAAAAACAGTAGCGGGCCGAGGACGGATCATTGTGGTACACCACTGGAGACGCACAGGCTTGCAGAGTGAGTGTCGGTTACTCTTACGTTGATTGCTCTGTCGTGTAAGTACTCTTCTAACCAGGTGAGCAGGGAACCGTTGCTAACGTAGGCAGCAAGCTTTTGGAGAAGAAAGAAGTGATTGACCCTATCGAATGCATTAGAAAAAGGCAAGTAAATCACATCCATGGGAACTCCTTCATCAGCCGCCCTGGTCCGTGAGCCCCGAGTGATCAGTAAATTGGTGAGACAAGATCGTCTGCGTCGGAAACCATGTTAGGAATTAGAAATTATTTGTTGATTTTCAATGTATCACATCAGTTCATCTGCGAGTACCGATTTCTTCAATTTTGATGAAACAGGAAGGAGAGTAATAGGTCGGTAGTTGGCAGGATTCAATCGCTTACCTCCTTTGTATATGGGAGTGATAATTCCATTTTCCACACAGATGGGAGTGTTTGGGAGTTACGCAGACCCTGGAAAAGGGTTGCGAGTGGTGCTGCTATGGTGGGAGAAGGGGTTTTCAGTACTTTTGGGCAGAGTATGTCGATTCCAGGGGCCCTATACTCCCGGAGAATAAGGCAGTTGCCGAGGTGCAGGAGAAAGCCCTCATGGATGCAGAGAAGAAGCGGCAAGTGCGGAAGTGGCAAGCACCGATGGGTTGTTCTCCATCGACATCAAGCGCATGGTGCTGTAGAACATGCGGTCGCGGACGCCTTAGTCAGGCAGACTTAGTGAGCCATGAGCGAGGCCACTCGGGACCACTACCGAAGCGATGACGGGTCCTGCAGAGAATGTAGGCAGAACCGGCGCAGAGTTTGTAGGTACGCTGCATTCGATTTATTAACCGCATGCTTGCCTGCTACGTCTCTTTATTTCAGATGGTGGGTTTTCAATTTTGACTTAATGCTTTTCTTTCTCATATAAATGCCTACCTGTACTCTATTCCATTAACTTTCACACCTCGCTTAAGCCAATTGTATTCGATTTCTATGACATTTTTGTGTTCGTGGCATTTACGTAAAGTATACTTTCTGACCTCGTGAACTTGTCTAGGATTGGTTTATAAACAACTTATTTCATATGTTCATTACCTTAAGGTTTATGTCACCTTTTCCTTATACATTAATCGAGTTATTTTCTTTGTATGTCTCTCTCAAATGATTGGCTGTTGTTTGATATCCCCGGTGAGATTGAGCTTGATGTGCATGTTGACAAGGTGCCTACCTGTCTATCATCCACTACCTCGTCCCTACTGGCTCCAGGAGACAGTTTGTCGTTGCTGGAGGGGACGGGGTGCACGGTCCTTGTGGCTGTGTTAGGATCATGCACTGAGTGTGGAGCGGACTACGGTTAAGCCACCGTCTTGTGTGCGATTGATTCCCAAATACAGCGTGCTTGTGTTTGCTGTGAAGGAGTGTGGGCCGGCTCCGTTGATGAAACGTGGCTCCCATCCGTATGCCTCCTGGTCTTATTCCTTTGGGTTTACACTGGATAAGTGGTTGGAGCTGTGGGTGGTGCAGCGCAAGCCACACCTGGTCCCTCTGTAGGCGCAGACGTCCTGTGGCTTGCCACAGTGACAGGCAAATCCGAAACTGGGTGCCGCCAGCCATACTCCCGGAGATACTGTAATTTGCTGCTGGAGTAAACGTGACGCTGGATAAGCCAACGACATCTGTTGGGTTGATAGAGCGAAGGTTCCATGGTATTTGTAGCTACCGAGGCAAACTGCAGGAGTAGAGCGTTCGCGGCATCCACAGCAGTAGTTGTTGGGCCACTGGCCGCCTTGAGTGGTGGTGTTTCGGGCTTAACCTTTCTTTTGTCATTCACAAATCTGTATCGTATTTTAGCGTTACACGTAAATTTCAGCACCATGTTCTCCTGCCATTCATACTCATCGACTCTAATGGGTGAGTTTCTGATGACGTTGCAATTCTGTCATGTGATATCACATGGGCTTAGCGAATGTTGCCTCCAGATTTCATCTTTTCTGTTGATCCATTTACGTGTTCTCCGGATCCACGTATTGGTCCGACGCGATGCTCGCAATGGTAAAGCTTCGATGCTGATTGCATGACCCAGTTAATTTTGTCTTTCAGTTCATTCCACGCGTCATTGGCTGAGCTTTGCGTCTGTAGGTCCCAGTCAGCGATTGCAGCTAAGTTGTGCAGCTTAAAATACTCCATAATAATTTGCTGAGTCGCTGTTTCTTTAGCAACAATACTGGCCTCACACACATGACAAAATGTTAGGACTGAATGGTCGCTACGGCCCAGTGGAGGATCGTATGCTACTGACCCAAGCATCAACTCCTCATTAGTCAGGATTAAGTCCAGGAGTGATGGCTTGTTTGAACCGCGGTGTGTGGTTGGTCGATGCACATGGTTATAAAAAACTGTCATTTCCATAAATTCGAGGAGTTTCGATTTAAATTATGGCCCATTAGGGGACATTAATGCTATTGAATGAACATTAAAGTCACCCATTATAAGATATTGAGAGTACTTTGTGAAACAGCATAGAGGAGGGCGTTCAACAAAATGTTATCGCTGCTTGCTGATGAGTTCAGAGGCGTATAGATAAATGCTAAGAGGCAAGCATTACTCGTCTTCTGTGAACCAACATCTCGACCTGCTAGGTGAAGTCGATAAAATAGTGCGTCGGGAATAACAATGAAATTTTCGGTAAGAGCCTCACATTTCAAATAATCTCGACAGTAGAGAGCAACACCGCCATCGCGAGATGGACGATCAGTTGGAATGACTGACTTCTCACTGAGTTCAATCTCTGGATCAAGTATGTCGTTTGAGAACCAAGTTTCAGTAACTGCTATGAGGTAGCAAGTTGTTGTTTCTTGTCGATGACACAGTTCCGAGAGCTTAGAACAAAACCCCTGAGTGTTGGTGTAGCAGCATTGTATTTGTTGACGCATCAGGAGCTCCGTTCGCTGTGAGTGACCGGCACAAATAGTACCGGTCTGATGAAGATTTTGAAACTGGTGTTTTTACGGTTGGCTGATTTTAGTTAGGTGCATTTGAGGCTGGCTCATCTGTATCTGAGGTCTGTACTAATTGAAGGAATAGTCCTAACCGTACTTCTGGTGCTCCAAGTTCCCTGTTGTCAAGCCATGCTTGGATTACCACTGATACCATCTCGGGCGCAGCCAAGGTAACTTTCAAAATTCGTGGCCCGCTACCTTGGTAGTTTGTGGAAGCATTTAGACGGGTGACGTCAAAAGCCACGACATTCTGCATGTTGTAGAGCTCTGCGATGTACCTCCATTCTTCGATATCGTGCTTCTGTCGTTCACTGCTATCGTCATGCTTCAATTCTGGCACGCCATGTACCAATACCACATTCTTCATCGCAGTTTGACGTGACGAACTAGGGTTGGATTTCCGCTTCTATCTTTCCGCCCATGGCCTGTCAGGAAATGTGCGGACACTGACAGAAGAGTTCACTAGAATGTGGCTTGCTGAGAGAACATCTTCCAGGTCGCGCGTGTTGCCAAACGTTATTCACAGTAACCGAGGTTCCCCTAAGTGTGTAGATGGTGGATTTCATGAAAGGCGTGAAAGACTAGTTGGGAGAACTTTCAGTCCGAGCGCGTAGGTTATTCAGCCCAGCGGTTTTGCTCCTCGGCTTGTCTACCTTTTAGTGATTCGCTAGTGGGTTCTGGGACGGTTGAACATATCACTGTCATCGCCTTTTGGTTGCGCAGTACTTGTTTGTTTTGTAATTTCTTGTGAAAGTAGGTTTGTCTAGTAGGGGTGTCTGGCTTGTCTTCCGTGTATGATAAGCCAAGGCTACAGCAAGATTTTTACATGCAACGCTGTTAGTTGCACTATCTGTAGGGGTCAATTGTCGTTGTTCAGCTACTGACGGAGGTGATCGTGTAATTTGTGCGTAACTGTGCAAGCTTTGGAGCATTATGTGAGACTTGGGAAACCCTTCATCCGGCCTGTTTTCACTGCTGTTTTGCACTAACGGTCTTTACCTTTCGCTGGACTGGGTAGCATTGTTGCTAAAGAGCCTTTGCCTTTTAACAGGTCGGGGATTTAGGCCACATAATGCACTAATCTGCAACTCGAGTTCTGAGATTTTCCCTCCCAATACCGCGATCAGTTCCTTTTGGTCTGCCGAGGTAACAGCCAACGCTTCACACCTTATGCTAAGCGTTTGAACAATCTTAAGTATCGGACTATCTGAACATAAGTCACAGAACCACAACCTGTTGATACGCTGTTAGCTCCGTTAAGTGTAATGTTCACATTTGTTGCGTCGTAGGAATTGGCACAGAACGAACACGTGATGTCAGAGAGGATCTCAGTTCCCCTCTTGTCTGAGCTACGGTTCACCTTGGGTTTGTTGTTCACTGGATTCCCGGTTAACAAACTTCTCCGGCCCATGGATCAATGGTCGGTATGCACTTTTATGTTGCGCTGGTCATGCCGTTTGTCTGATCCGGTCAGTGGGTTTGGTGGTGGTGCGTCACTAGGCGCACAGGTAGGCTTTGTGCAGTGAAATGCACGTAAAAATATGGTGGTAACGTGAGATGACAAAACTGCCTATACCTATGATATACAGTGGTGCACTGTACTAAGTTATATATTGTCTGACACTTTTAAAGAAACTCTGTCGAATGATATCCCAAATAAGCAAACTTACTCAAGTTGGACTTAGTGAATAGACTTCCAAAGATTTTATTTGTGGTGTACCAGCGTGACCCCGTTGGATAGAGCTCAGTGATCCGAGTCGATTGAGCGTACTTTCGAAGAGATGGCACAAGAATGTGAGGGGATAAGTCCAATTTAACAAAGAGCACAGGATTGCACGAATAGCAGGCACACACTGACAAGGTGTGATTTACATGAACAAGAAACGAGGTCAGGTGCAGCTTACACAAGTGGCAGCCGGAGAAAGTGCTACCGTTGGGATTGTTTCGAATTCGTGATTGACGCAAAATGGTATTTTATGTATGAAAATGATATTTGATTGAAGTCCGGTTTGACTTATGTGGTTTCGAAGGGCTACACAAATGTACGTATTTGCTTTTCACCAGTCTATTCCCAATCTACGATGCGTTGTCACCCCACGGTAATTGTTGGTTTGTATGGGCTAATTATGAAGCTAAGCATAGATATAAACAGGTTGCTTCTTTACTGACAGCACTAGACATTCACGACATCTTACTTATTACTTTCCAGTGTAGATCTGCTTGCTACTGTGTGTATAGTTTTCTGTTTATCCACTGCACTAAGATTTTTTCTGTGTATCCAGTGAACGCTTCCCCCGTCGCATGGTAAGCCTACTAGTTTAGTCTGTACGGAAACAGGTGAGCCCACTTCTCTGCGACTAGTCCCGCAGCGCATTTAATCAAATTATTGGGACAGCTGGTTGCAGCTAATCGATTCAGAAGTGTGTGCACTGTTGCGCAGCAGCAAAACGGTTGAATGCCGTCTACTTACCTTCAAACATTCTCCAACAAGAGGAATGTAGGAGGGTAGCGACTAACAGGGGTATTCTACTCGCTCGATAAATTTCGAAGCCGGAGAGCTGATGATTAGTCACTACTCCGTGTTAATCCATGCCACGCTAAAATATTGCCGGATGTTTTGAAGTCCGGCAGCTGAGAGATGTCGTGCATGTCAGGCACTCAAGCTGCACCACATTCAGTAACACAGCTCATTATGAAAGCTAACCTAAAAATGAAAATATACACTATTCACACCAATGTGTAGGACCAGGGGTAGTAATTATAATATGAGGCCGTTGAAGAAATCGTTTCTGTTCTTCCTGCTCTGATATGGACATTCCGATTATAGACTGCCGACCCGTGGCGGGCAACCTGTCTATCGCGTCGGTGGGCGAGGGACTTGTCCCTATTGCCGCTTTGTCTAATCATCCCAACGTGGCACCTAATTTCTTCTACATTTAGGTGTTAGATAAACAGTCAAGAAGTTCAAGCAAGTTCACCATGCTAGAGAATATTCCCAATCAAGCCGCTGTTGGCATATCTCACTCATTCATAAGTCTCAGAAACAGCGCAACCAAACATCTATGCCATGGTGTGGCAACATTGCTAATGGCCAATGACATAACAAGTTGCTCCTATTGTGGCATAAACGAAGCGGCAGGAATGCACTTTTTACTATACAGACTAAGGGTTAATCAAGCAGTTTTGTCTCACATGTTGAAAGGCTGATCAAAACATGTGCACAGGTCTAGATGTGGGTCACATTGCCTTCCGTACGATTTGTTGAGGAAGCTAGATCCACATAACATCCCGTTCAAGTTTGAACATATCTTTTTCATTGCGGATCGATCTGCATTCTTTCGGTCCTGCGAGGGATGCGTTCCGACAAGCGGTGGGGACCAGTAGGGATTGTCGTCGGCTGCAGAATTTTCACAAGCTCCGGTTGTTGCGAAGCGATTCCGAAAGTATCCAATAGGTGTTTGTGTAGCCCAGTTGTATTGTTCGTTGAGCGTTCCGCGTCGCGGTCGAAGTTGGTCTTGGTGGAGAACCCGTGTCGTCTCTCACAGCGACATCATGTAGCATGCAAACACCATGACCCGTTACTATGACTCCGATACAGTATAAGTGACCAGCGCGGTAGTCACGAGTGAAGACAGGAGCTCCAACAGCGAAGCCCATGCGACTGGTGAGGACTTTGGTTTTCCCTGGTGGCAGCCAGCACTTCGTGTGTGGTGCGCAGCTTCCGACACACCAATGCTTCAGCGGGCGACTTTTCTACTGAGGCTGCTGGATTCGGTGTGATTCTGTAGACAAGCAGGAAAGCCTGGATAATGATTTGCACGGTCCCTTCCCCACGAGCATTCGAGAGCGTTCTCTTGAACGTATCCACGAAACGTTCTGCTTAGCCGTTGGACTATGGATATTAGGGCGATTTGCTTAGGTGCTGGATGGAATGATGGCAGCAGAACTCTCCAAATTGTGATGACGTGAACTGCGACCAATTATCGGACACCAGACCATCGGGAAGTCCGTATTGGCTGTAGGTTCGCTGGAGATGACTTATCGTTGTCGTTGTGATTAGAGGGGTTACGGTCACGATTTCAGGCCATTTGGAGTAAGCATCCACCAGGACCAGATAGAAGATGCCAACAACTGAACCAACATAGTCGATTTGTATGTGATGCTAAGGATGTTTTGCTGATTGCCAGGGGAGTGGAGGCCGGTGCTGTGGGTTCTTGGTTGCTTGCTGACATCGGAAGCAAAGGTGAACCAAACCTTCAATGTCGCTATCAATACCGGGCCAATAGACGAAGCTGCGAGCGATTGCCTTCATTCTGTTACTACCAGGGTGTGCAGAATAGAATTGACGGAGGGAGGCTTGTCGAAGACAGACAGGAACGACCACTCCATCGGCAGTCATGAGGCAGGAATCAACTTCAGAAAGTAATGCCCGACGCTAAAATATTGCTTGAGTTTGCCAGATAATGCAGTGTTAGGCCAGTGTGTGTGGCCGCAAGCTCTAGCTTGGCGGAGGACAGGTAACTATGCAGTTGCAAAACATATATCGGCGGCGGTAACAGGGAGGCTGAGAATAGCGTTTGAAAGATGATGTAATAACGCTGTCCTCACCTCTGCTCTCTACACTGGCAACCCAGCCGGGGACAAAAATAAAACACCTAAGCCTGTTAGACCGAAGTATCTTGGGGACAGAACAGGGTTAATTTTATTGGTCACATGCTCTTACTTCGCCGGTCTGTCACTGAGGTGAATCACACCTCTTGTCTGGGCAGATTCGACCGTGGTAGCGACTTTAACTGTCTGGCTGTAGGTATGATCACGGCCGCATCATAACAACCCGTGCGGTGATGGCGATCTGATTTCATCAGCTTCCGGCGTGAGTCAGCTGTGTT
>OX104064.1:25851136-25882395 GCA_944474145.2 Dicrocoelium dendriticum
AATGTGGCAATTGCAAGCTCGGATGAAGAAGGTATTATACCAGCGGTTCTACCTGGTGCATAGCCGAAGCCGCTGTTTACGACGCAAGGCATGAACCCCGGACTGCAACAGCCGGCGAACAAACCAACCATCCAAATTTGCGTGATTCGATGGTCGATGAAGATATATGCACAGAATGCGGCCTGAAAGATCCGGAAGAAAACGAGAGACGAACAATACACTGGGCTCAATGCCCGTATTGTACGCGTTGGTATCATAAAGCTATCTTCCGCAGCCCACATAATAACCGTTTGCTAGTGGTTTTTCTGCGAACAGATATTTAATTGACACTGCGCAATGAGTTGTGTTGCGATTGTAAATAATCTGCATACTTTTCCTTTCCACGCTTACCTATTTCGCTGCAGTTGTTGTACAGCTTTGTTTTAATTAACTATATATATACGCTTGGTTTGAAAGAAAAAGGAACAATGAATTTATAGGGTTAAGAAGCGTTGCTATACAAGTCCCGTTGGATAGTTGGTGGGATTTCAACATAATACTAATGATGACAATGATAGTAAAATAGTTAATAATTTGAAAATTAAAATGAGAACTTATCGTTTGCTCCGCTGTAGTCCTGCGATCTTTTAGAATAACAGCCCCCAGAGTTAACAACAAATAATTCCATGGCACAGTCCAGTAGGCAATGGTGAAAGCACGCACTCACAATCAGCTGTGTTTATTTGATTTGACAGGAGATGCGCCAACCGCTTGTGCTTCGACCGAGCAGTTTGTCGTGTAGGATAGGACATTTAAGCGGTGTGCGTATTTTGCACCACACCGCACTGTAATGTGTGCCCAGCAACACGCAACCTACATAACACTGCTATATCCGTTGCATCAGCCTTGCGGGATGTATACTATGCGTTTAGTGAACTTGTTGACCATCGTCCTCCCGTGAATCATACGAGAGGAGATAACGGAATATTAGACTAATAAGGCCAGATTAATGTGAGGCCACTGTCCTCATGTACAAAACGGATTATCCACGCGAGATGAACGCGCAAACCATAGAGAAATCCATATCTAAGTCGCTCAGATGCATTAAGCTGAACAACCTGATTGCATCGGTACCATATTTTGAAGATTGGCGCAAGTTCGGAATATTGCACAATATGCCACATAGGGTTATAGTTTTATCATAGACTGTAAAGCTCTAGGTGCAACCACATTTGCGTGATTGTTTTGATGTCTACGCAATTAGCACAGAAGATTTGGACGGTGCGTGGTTTCATAAACCTGGTCAATAAATGTACACGCAGTTCACGAGCATGGACATCACAACTCTGTACTTAAGGAAGTGTGATAAACCGTTTGACTGAAGTTAACTCTTTGTAACTACAACATTAAATACCATAAGAAAGTGATAAGCTATCACTAAAATAGGCCTCAGGTGCGACATCCTGACATTCTGCTTATCCTCTCAGTGACGCCTGCTGCTACATGCAGTACAGTAGCTGCGTAATGGCTACTTTGTGCGTCTGATAATCACATGCGTGCTCCTTTCCCAGTGAAAGTCAGCATAGGAGAACGGGTGTTTCACGATGATCTGACACAAATGTTTAATTCTGTAGTATCGCAATCCCGCATATTGTCAACATAGTATGAGTGTTCTACTTGTTATTGGCCGTTGTAAAATTTCGGTTATTAACGATGTACCCTTGCTCATGCTGGACAGGCGTGCCTCGCTTTGTCAAGAAGAAACTTGGTTTGTTTATTTATTTAGTAACGGCAAGTGCTTCTGGAAGGAGAGAAGTGACAAATGAATTTGAGCCTGTGAAATTGTTCACACTCATCCTAGCACCGGAACTCATTGGAAGCAGTTTACAACAGGTCACACCATCGCTTTGCGGTTGTTTTGATGCGGTTGGCCTACTAACTTAACCTGGTCCAACTTATCCGTCTTCTGTTCTGTGTTTCGTTAACTTTATTAATTACCATGGTTGCGTTGGCCCATTGAATCCAACAGCATACCAGTATAAACCGTTAGAACACACCGCTTAGTGGAGCTCAGCTTCGTCATAGCAACCTAGTCGTGCTATCAGCCTCGTGCATTAGAAAGTTGCATACTCTTACAATTGTTACGCATGTTCAATAGCGATGCTCACCATCCAGCTTGATCAACACTCATCACCTTTGCCTACACCGCTGCCAACTTGGTGCGTACCAAGAGACTTTTGTCCGTCTTTCTCGTCCCCCTTCTCCGACTTACGGATTCTGTGCTGAATATATCTGACAAAATATTCGACACCTCTTCGTTATGCAGTTGTCAACTGGTGTATAAAGCTCCATCAAGCAAGCGTTTGATGTCTCTGCTCGTGAACTATATGCAGATGTTTTGCACTACATCGAACGTTCAGTTGGGCGCAGCAACCTACACGCTCCGTTGCACAGATATTTCCCTTGTATCCGCTTGGTGGGAGGATGGTGCGAGAGAAAATACCACGATATCATACTAACAAATTTGAGGTCACTGTCCACATGGATATAACAGATTAGCTACGGACATGCAACACAGAAACCATAGATAAGTCCGCATGTCAGACTAAAATGTGCATGAAGCAAAACAACCTCACGGAATCAGGAAGGTTCTACATAATTCGCCCTATCGGCACCACGAATCACCCCGGCTGTATGGTCCACGGAAACATTTTCTATAGCATACCCGTTGGGTGTACATGGAGAAACTTGGGGACATTTGGCTTATCGTGTCCAGCTGCCAACCAATGGACTTTCTGCGCAGATACACCGAAATGGTAAAAGCATGATACCAGAAGTGTCCGGGCACTCATTTCATTGCATTTCGCATTATCGAGAAGCACGGAAAAGCGACCTGTATGCAACCCTGACTTCTCAGATCAGACCTGGGAATGAATTATGTCACACACATTTTGTGTTTCCAATCATGCGTACAATCGAGCATTACTGCGGATAATGCTGATTGCCAGCATACGCCTTAAGAAAGCGTATGCCTGTTATCAAGGGTTTTCAC
The DNA here is from genome assembly GCA_944474145.2 of Dicrocoelium dendriticum. NCBI lineage: Eukaryota > Metazoa > Platyhelminthes > Trematoda > Plagiorchiida > Dicrocoeliidae > Dicrocoelium > Dicrocoelium dendriticum. The sequence goes on from OX104064.1 coordinate 25,854,168, forward strand.
CATACTCTGGTTGTGTTAAGTGCATCTCCCCACAGACATCCATGTGGGTTTACCCTGAGGCAGCATTCAGTGACTTCGCCTGACAGCCGACCTGCACAGCCTTAGCAGGCTGGGCCGGCCGCAGCTGTTGATCACACCTCAACGTTGAAATGCGAATTGAGTGCATACGCAGACTTACAAGGCTGTGCTGGATTGCCGCACCGGCCACTGGCTGCCCTGAACTTGTGAGTCTGCGTGCGCTGCCGCGAAATCACTGAATGCTGCCTCAGGGTAAACCCACATGGATGTCTGTGGGGAGATGCATTTAACACAACCAGAGTATGGTGAAAACCCTTGATAACAGGCATACGCTTTCTTAAGGCGTATGCTGGCAATCAGCATTATCCGCAGTAATGCTCGATTGTACGCATGATCGGAAACACAAAATGTGTGTGACATAATTCATTCCCAGGTCTGATCTGAGAAGTCAGGGTTGCATACAGGTTGCTTTTCCGTGCTTCTCGATAATGCGAAATGCAATGAAATGAGTGCCCGGACACTTCTGGTATCATGCTTTTACCATTTCGGTGTATCTGCGCAGAAAGTCCATTGGTTGGCAGCTGGACACGATAAGCCAAATGTCCCCAAGTTTCTCCATGTACACCCAACGGGTATGCTATAGAAAATGTTTCCGTGGACCGTACAGCCGGGGTGATTCGTGGTGCCGATAGGGCGAATTATGTAGAACCTTCCTGATTCCGTGAGGTTGTTTTGCTTCATGCACATTTTAGTCTGACATGCGGACTTATCTATGGTTTCTGTGTTGCATGTCCGTAGCTAATCTGTTATATCCATGTGGACAGTGACCTCAAATTTGTTAGTATGATATCGTGGTATTTTCTCTCGCACCATCCTCCCACCAAGCGGATACAAGGGAAATATCTGTGCAACGGAGCGTGTAGGTTGCTGCGCCCAACTGAACGTTCGATGTAGTGCAAAACATCTGCATATAGTTCACGAGCAGAGACATCAAACGCTTGCTTGATGGAGCTTTATACACCAGTTGACAACTGCATAACGAAGAGGTGTCGAATATTTTGTCAGATATATTCAGCACAGAATCCGTAAGTCGGAGAAGGGGGACGAGAAAGACGGACAAAAGTCTCTTGGTACGCACCAAGTTGGCAGCGGTGTAGGCAAAGGTGATGAGTGTTGATCAAGCTGGAAGGTGAGCATCGCTATTGAACATGCTTAACAATTGTAAAAGTATGCAACTTTCTAATGCACGAGGCTGATAGCACGACTAGGTTGCTATGACGAAGCTGAGCTCCACTAAGCGGTGTGTTCTAACGGTTTATACTGGTATGCTGTTGGATTCAATGGGCCAACACAACCATGGTAATTAATAAAGTTAACGAAACACAGAACAGAAGACGGATAAGTTGGACCAGGTTAAGTTAGTAGGCCAACCGCATCAAAACAACCGCAAAGCGATGGTGTGACCTGTTGCAAACTGCTTCCAGTGAGTTGCAATGCTAGGATGAGTGTGAACAATTTCACAGGCTCAAATTCATTTGTCACTTCTCTCCTTCCAGAAGCACTTGCCGTTATTAAATAAATAAGCAAACCAAGTTTCTTCTCGACAAAGCGAGGCACGCCTGTTCCGGCATGAGCAAGGGTACATCGTTAATAACCGAAATTTTACAACGGCCAATAACGAGTAGAACACTCATACTATGTTGACAATATGCGAGATTGCAATACTGCAGAAATGTCTATTTGTGTCAGATCATCGTGAAACATCCGTTCTCCTATGCAGACTTTCATGGGGAAAGGAGCGCGCATGTCATTATCAGACGCACAAATTAGCCATTACACAGCTAATGTACTGCACGCAGCTGCAGGCGTCACTGAGATAATAAGCAGGATGTCATGGTTACGCACCTGAGGCATATTTTAGTCATAGCTTATCACTTTCATATGGTATTTAATGTTGTAGTTACAAAGAGTTAACTTCAGTCAAACGGTTTATCACACTCTCTTAAGTACAGCGTTGTGATGTCCATGCTCGTGAACTGCGTATACATTTATTGACCAGGTTTATGAAACCACGCACTGTCCAAATCTTCTGTGCTGATTGCGTAGACATCAAAATAATCACGCAAATTTGGTTACATCTAGAGCTTTACAATCTATGATAAAACTATAACTCTATGTGGCATATTGTGTAATATTCCGAACTTGACAAAAAATATTTGACAATAAATATAACGAAACGTTTTTAGTTTGTTTGTCACACGCCGATTTTGTTCTTTTTTGTTTTTTCATGATTGGTAGTGTTAAACATGTGAATCAATACAATACTGTACACAATTCTTCCACTGATTTGGTTGCGGACCATGTCTTCAAGAGTCCTAAGCCATTGGCACTCCTCATCTTTGGGTCACCATCCTGGAAGACGTACGGATCCAACAGCGACTAGACACGACGTCAGCGATTTCATGTGCTGCCGCCAAGTGGAAGGCTGACCACCACGCGGTCGCTTCCAGCCAGGTCCTTGACGAACGAATAGAGCGCGACGCGGTAGACGCTCAGGTGCCATGCGTGGGACATGACCGAACCATCTTAACTAGCGCAACAAAACCAGTTTGTTGAAGGAAATACTTGCATTCCCCGAGATGCGACGTCGAACGTCATTACTATTAACTCGATGTTGCCACCAAACACGTGCGATCCTCCTTTAGCAACCGGCATCGAAGGCAGAAAGACGACGCATGTCTTACACGCGAAGCTGCCAGGACTCCCATCCATACAACAAAACTGAGCGAACTGATGCGCTGTAAATGCGGTCCTTTAGTGAGAACGAGACGTCGCGACGACGCCACAAGTCCCTCAGATTGACAAATGCTGATCGAGGTTTAGCGATACGAAGCGAAACTTCTTTGTTGATAGTGCCGTCAGTAGAAACACAGCTCCCGAGGTAGACGAAACTATCTACCTGTTCAAGTTGTGCACCTTCGAGAGTGAGCATGGGAGCAGGTGAAAGCCAATCCTTGACCAGTACTTTACACTTCGATGGGGCGAAGCTCATTCCATACTTAAATGCTTCAACCGCCAAACGATCCAGAATGAGTTGCATACCCTGAGGATCGTCACCAAGTAAGGCGATATCATCAGCATAATCTAAGTCGGTCGCGCGCTCACCCGGTAGAAGCTCTAGGCTAACATGTTGGAAACCTTCTAGGGCATTCGACAGAACGTCTCCGATTGCAAAGTTGCAGAGGAATGGGGAATTAGGGCAGCCCTGTCGCACACCGCTATTGACAGCGAATTGCGAGGAAAGCTTGCCATAGACCCTCACTCTGCCGGAAGTATGAACGTAAAGTGCTCGTAAGATGGCGGTATATTTCTCTGGCACTCCTTTCTTTAACGAGCAACGCCATAAAGCAGGTCGATCAACGGAGTCAAAAGCGGCACGTATGTCTAGGAATGCAACGATAGTGGGCCTGTGATAAATGTGGCGATGCTCAAGGAGTTGGCGGAGCGTGAAGATTGAATCCACGCATCCGCGGCTAGGACGGAAACCAGCTTGTTCTTCGCGGTAGTACGATTCACGTACTGGGGATAGCCTGCAAAGCAGAATGGATGCCAATATCTTAGAGGCAACCGAAATAAGACTAATCTTGCGATGATTTGCACATGAAGTGCAAGCGCCTTTCTTGAAAATCGGGATAATGACTGATTCGCCCCAAGAGGAAGGAACTTTCTCTTCATGCCAAATTTTTGCGAACAGCGCGGTCAGCTAGTTAATGATCGCCACACCGCCGTACTTAAATGGTTCCGGAGGAAGTCCGTCTAAGCCGGCAGTCTTGAAGCGCTTCAAGCGTTGAATCTCGAGGCAGACTTCCGCTACGCTGGGTGGATTCAGAGGGACGAGCCACGGTGGACAACAACGTGTACTGCATGTAATGATGGATGGTGGAGGCCAGTTGAACTGCGAGTGAAAGTGCCTGGCCCAACGGTCCATACGCCTCTGTTGGTTGGTGATCGGAGACTCATCCACCTCACAAATGACCTCAATTACACCAGGTTTCCTGAGGCCAGTGGACCGAATGAGTTGGAAAAGCCTGCAAGTGTTGCCAGAGAGGGCAGCGGTCTCCAACTCTAAAGCGCGTTCAGACCACCATGTCTCGCCCTCCTTGCGTAGGCTTTTCTTGAGCAACCGGTTGGCAGAACGGCGCCGCTCGTTGCAATCTGATTCCGCCGGGATGTCTTTGCGGCGTTCGAACAGCCCCAGAGAACGAGCAGAGATCCAAACCTTCAACGGGCGTCGAGTTAGGCCGCAGCTTGACTCTCCGAAAATGGTCATTGCCTTCCGTATACAAATCCAGTTTTGTTCCACTTCTTGCGGTGGATTGCAACTGTGTGCATATGCCAGTGAAGACTGATAGCCCGCCTGGACAGAGGAATCAGTTAATCTGTTTACATCAATCTTGCGGTGCTTCGTGTTTCGGGACCCCCCAAAACACATACAGATTTTCGCGCAGACCAATACATGAGCTGTGTCAGGGAAGGTGGACGAAAAGGTCCTGCAGTCCAGTACGCTGCAGCGCCATCTGAAGCTAATTGCAATGTGATCAATTTGAGACCACGGTTTTGTTGAAGAAGGGGGACGCCACGTTGCAGAACGCTTGTTCGTACGCCTGAAATTAGTGCTCGAAAGAAACAGACGGTTGTCTTCGCACAATGTGAGAAGTCTCTCTCCGTTATCAGAGCGGTTCTCATCGAGCGCGTGATGACCACTAAGGTGGCGTTCCTATGGTAACAGGCGGCCAAGACGTTCACTAATATTCCCAGCAAGGACAACGACATCCGACATTTTAGCATTAGTCAAGCGCTGTTGTAGATCCCGGTAGAATTCGTCCTTGACCGAGTCGCCACTGGTTATAATCTTCTCACTAGGCGCAACTCCAAAAATAACAATTCACTGCTCCACCCAACTTCTAGCCCAACCGAAGGAAAAAACAACAAGCCAATGACCTTGCCAATATAACGTATTAATCGCCGTCAACGAACAGTGTACAACGACTGCGGACCTTGGCTGTATTTATAGGTCTCTATTGATCTTCGACTTCTAGAATTGGAAGGTCAGCTGCCAAGGTTAGGGATTCCCCATAGCTTTTGGCGAGGTGTCAGGTGGCTTTTAATCACGTGCAGAAGAAGAACATGCCGGAACGTTCGAACTCGATGCGATAATCGTTAATAATCGATTAATCGCTAAAATAGGGAATTTCCAAGGCAATTCTTACTTTCTCCCGGACATCTCCCCTCCTGAGATATGGTCGGAGGTATAAGACGAAATCCTGGGATTAACTTGCAATCTTCGGGACGGTGTTCTCTGCCTGTCGATCCACCTCCTTGGCAGAAGCGCCCGAGAACTTTGTTCCGATGTTCTTGTGCTGGATTCGTTGCTCGACTTTTTGCAGTCGTCAACTGCTACCTTCGGTAAGTCTAAAGTTTCCACCAGTAACTCGAACGGAAAGTCAGTAGGCCTTTCTTGTTCTGGCTGGCACAATGTGGGGCGTAACTGGTTGGCATGCCGGGGCCAAAGCTGTGCGCTCATCATCACGTCATACCTTACGTTTCCGCGCTTGCGCTTGACCGTCCCTGGCGTCCATTTCGCATGGCCTTCCCGGTAGTCACATACTAGCACATTCTGTCCAAGCGTGAAAGATCGCTTCTTTGCTCCATGCCGCCGGTTAAACTCCTGTTCCATTCTGCGGTTTCTTTCACAAACAAAGGACTCCGAGCCCGGTCGGATGGCGTCGAAAGGCTTGCGGAGCTTCCGATTCATCATGGCCTGTGCTGCAGATACTCTGTCTTGCGCTTGTGGATTCGGTGTTGATCGGTAGAGGAAAAGGAACCGGTCAACCACCTCCTCTATACGTCCCTCCCCTTTTGATTTATGGAGAGCTCGCTTGAATGTGTCGACAAATCTTTCTGCCTGGCCATTCGACTGTGGGTGAAACGGAGGCGAGCGAACGTGCTGGACGGCGCATTGCTTGCAAAACTCCTTAAACGTTGCTGAAGTAAATTGTGAACCATTGTCAGTGACCATTGTCTCAGGACAGCCGAATCTGCTAAAGGCTTGGAGCAGTTTCGATATGGTGGCATTGGTGGTGGTGTTCTCCATAAGAAATACTTCAGGCCACTTGCTGTATGAATCGACGATAATGAGAAAGCTTCTGCCTTTGATCGGTCCCACAAAGTCGACATGGATGCGGCACCATGGCTTAGTAACTATTGGCCATGAACAGAGTTCTGCTTTTGTGGCGCTTTCAAGACAATGGCACAGCTTTGACAGCGTTTAGCTATTTCTTCTAGCTGTTTGTCCATGAAAGGCCAATATACATAACTGCAGGGAAAGCGCCTTCATCCGGTTGATTCCAGGATGCCCGGCGTGGAACTGCCGAATAAGGCGCTCCTGAAGTGCCTTGGGGATGACCACTCTTTCCGAAAACAGCACGCAGTCGTTTACAATAGAGAGTGAGTGTCTCCTGTGAAAGTACTGTTGCAATTCAGCAGATGGACATGAATGTGGCCAACTTGTTTTGTGAAACTGTGTAACTTTCTTGAGGATTGGGTCCCGAAGTGTTTCGGTTCGGACAGCTTCTGCGGTAACTGGTAGACCGTGCAATGCATCAGTTACCAGAAAGTTGACGTCAGGTTCAACCTCGACCGAGGCAATGATTGTGTCCTCATGTTCATGCTGACGGGCATCAATTAGGCGTGACAGTGCATCGGCTTGGCCAATGGAAACAGCCGACTGGTATTGGATCTCGAAATCATACCCCATTAAGGTAAGAGCCCAAGGTTGTAGCCGGTGGCGGTGTAGGCTGGGATTCCCTTTTTCGAACCAAAGATAGCCAGCAAGGGCTTTTGATCTGTCAGAAGCTTGAAGCAGCGGCCGTATAGCATCTTATGGAATTACTTGACTGCATACACTATGGCCAATGCTTCTTTCTCAATCTGGCTGTAATTCTTCTCGGCCTCCGTAAGTGTTCTGGCGGCATGGGCGATTGCCTTCTGAGATCCATCGACGTAGATGTATGATATTGCAGCACCAATCCCATGGCTTGATGCATCTGCTGCCTGGACAATCTATTTGGAGGCATCAAAATGAGTCAAAAGCAAGTTTGAGGACAGCAGTTACTTGACGCATTCGAAGGCATTCTGGCATTCGGATGTCCAGTCCCATGTTTGGCCTTTGGCTAGTAGCTTGTTTAACGGGGCACGCAGGCGGTGCATCTCAGGCAAGAATGCGCTGTAGTGGCAATTCTTACTTTCTCCCGGACACCACTGCGGTCAGTTGGAGCGTACACGGAGATCACAAACAAGTTGCGTCTCACTTCGCGGTGCCTGTTGATTCAACATGAACCCCGAAGTCAAACGGTACATAGTCGGCTGTTAATCGGGAACCAGTCCAGTAGTGCCGCCACGGCCTTGCCACTCAGTGCTATACCTACCCGAGGCAAATCTGTTGAGGCTGCTTCTAGATCTCCAGAAAGACGCAGGTGATATCGAGCTTCGTGGTCAGCGGGGGATGTCAATGTAAGCACTTTGCTGGGATCTTGCAATCGGGTTTCTGAAAGGCAGCAGACATCAACGTCTAGGGAATCTAGGGTGCGCGCTAGACCGGCTTGCAGTCCATTCTGCATGAGTGTCCGAAAGTTGAAGCACGCCAGACGGAACAATGATCGGGGACGAAGGAGAACCATAGGTCGAACTCCTTGAACTGCGGAGCAACCGGAATCGCAGCCAGATTGTTGAACAGATGAATCGGATAACCGAAAGTAAGGATTGTTAGCAAACAAACAATTGGCGTGTGATGAAGTAGCGTGAAAGTGAGTAGCAGGAACAGTAGCTGATGAGCGCGTTGTAGGGAAGTCCATGGTTTTGTGAGAGGGCGTGATACCACCCGGTTGCCCAAGCCGAAGTAGGGAGTTGACTTAGGGGATTCCATCCCGAGCCTTTGGCTAAATAACCTACCCACAAGGCAGCGGGGCGAATATAGGGAATCGCGCCCATTGGGAGGAGTTGACTGAATGATCAGTTCATGCGTCTTTGTTTGGTAGATTACCAAAGAGGGGCCCAGTACTCCCCATGAAGTCAACACAATTGCTGGAGTACAATGCCCCACGGAGGTGGAACATTGTCGCCGAACACTTTGCTGGAACGGGGTAAACCCGAACCACCCAGCTGGCACCTCGAAGAGGTAGTTCGGCAAGCCAGCCTTAATCCATCTGAGCGACTTAGATATGGATTTCGCTATGGTTTGCGCGTTCATCTCGCGTGGATAATCCGCTTTGTACATGAGGACAGTGGCCTCACATTAATCTGGCCTTATTAGTCTGATATTCCGGTATCTCCTCTCGTACTGCGTCAAGGGAGGACGGTGGCCAACAAGTTCACTAAACGCGTAGTATACATCACGCAAGGCTGATGCAACGGATATAGCAGTGTTATGTAGGTTGCGTGTTGCTGGGCACACATTACATTGCGGTGTGGTGTAAAATACGCACAAATCTTAAATGTTCCATCGTACACGACAAACTGCTCGGTCGAAGCACAAGTGGGTGGCGCATCTCTTGTCAACGAAATAAATACAGCTGATTGTGAGTGCGTGCTTTCACTACCGCCTTCATCATTTGTGCCCGTCTTTCACGCGCAGGAGCTTCAGAACTGTCCTACACAAATACGTTAAACATCAATATGAGGCTAAATATTTCGTCGCACTCATAATATCAGCAGGACTAATTGCATGCAGCGCACAACAGCTTATGCCAGCGCACCACACTACCGTTGATTTTACGTGATTAGCCGAATAAGTGGAACGTGGTACAACCTCTCCGGATTCACCTCTGTCTTTTGGCTTCTATGCTTCTCATACGCTAGTTTGCAACGATTATGATATACGGTGATTTTCCTCTACTGTGTTCTGCAATGATCTGAGAGAGTAGGAGAAATACACTCACTGCCTCAGTCATTTGGCATACATATTAGCCATACGACTGTTGGCAATAAGCACTATACGTGGGGATTTTTCATCAGTGGTTTCTACAACGATGTGCTTAATTGCGAACATTTACGATCGCTATCTTCAGTATCCGTTTGTTTTGGCCATTGTGAAGTTTCCCAAGCACTGCTTACAACTTTTCCACCTGCGTTCCATTCCGCTGCACTTTCTGTGCCTCCATGTAACCACTTGTGCTACCACACCATTGCAACTGCCATTCTCATTTGAAGGTTCGTCTCACTGCTGTTATACCTACACAACCAAAGTCTGTTTAGTTGTAAATGTATTGCCATTCACTGCTATCGGACGGCATTGTTCCAATTTTACTAGTGTCGCTCTGCGCGGACAGCAGTTTCGTTGGGGAACAGCATACTGCGACTTCATCCGTTATTACAGCTCTGTATTGTCTCATTCCGTGGTTGTAATACTATCCGTCTCCGCTCTTAGGCAGCTGGGGGTATGCATTGTTCACGAGGTTTATGCTAAAAATTACTACTACAGTGCCATTAGGACAGTACCCGCACATGTAGCTAGCCTTGGTATTGTGGTTCTTCCAAAGCACTTGTAGTTTGTAAGGTCGTGCGACTGACATTTCATTAACAAGCTCGGGCATCAACTATCCACCTAGTTAATCGCTACCTACTTACGTGCACTGAAAAACAATCGCCTATTTCAACGAGTACTAACATCGGTCGCACGCATTGCACTGGCATAGTTGCTTTCTGCATTCTAAAATAAGACGAAAGCAGCACTGCTTTTATTCGTTGTAGCTGCAACATGTAACCCGATCAATTGCCAACAAGTGGGACTAGTTAGCTGTTACTTAGAAATGGCCCCAAGTACAAAGAGAGCGGTCTGTTCGGAAAATGGTTACACTTGTTATTGCCACCCAACAGCATGTAGCCGAGGCTACATGCCATTAACCATAGACTGCCTAACGACATTCGATATAAAGTAGTGCTACACGTTCGCACGCTGCAACGATGGAATGCATTAGTTCGCACTACTGCCTCTTTGAACATAAGCGAACAACTTCTTCTGATGTAACTTGGCTTTATGTGCGGTTGCAACATGCTCACAGTGAGCATATGTAATAACGAACGCGATAGCCTTCACCCATGGACAAGTACGAACAATGGTATCCACAATGTGTATTATTGTAGAGGGGCTGCTTTCAAGAATGGCTCTGGGGAGCTCTTCGGAGCTAGCTGAGAGCGGATCGCGAAAGGGCTAGCGACGAGCCTGGGCCCGGAACTACGGAGCGGGAATATGTGGACAGTGCAATAAATCAGACAAATACGCCGCTAGCGCAGCCCACAGGACCGAGGCCGAGCCGATTGACACAGCCCAGAACAAGCAAGTCGAGAGCTCTCGAACGACTCCTAGCCGATCCAAATCGGGTGCAGAGAAGCGGAGATCGAGCCGAAAACAGGAAGGCGGATCTTCCAAGTCAGAGCTCCCAAGGCGAAAGGACTGGCTCGCCTCTAACATCCGTACCTGTGTTGCGTGGTGGGACGGAAATCTATTCGATATTCGAGGGCGCGCGCGAGACCCTCATGTGCCCATTTTCGGTGTGCAATAAACGTCTACCCCCCTGTCTTGTCGTTTTCGCTACATTATGTGCGTACATTGCACAAGGCGATAGTAAGGGAAAACATACAGTTTCATCATAAGCGTTTTATTTGTTTTACAGTACACACCGGGGTTTGTGCCCTCATACTTTCTTTCATCCCATTCGCTGAAACCCTCGAAGGAAAGACAAATCATATATGAATTATTATCTAGCAGTATTTATTCATATGAAACCACCAGAGCCAGTTTGATCCAATTAACAAGTGGTTACCTCAACGCACCACGCTGAGGAGGGGTTGGCTTTACACGATGGAGGAAAATTGAGGAAGAAATTACATCCGCTTTCATTGTTACATGACGAGGAAATTATTAGTAATGAAGCGTATATTTAACGATAGCATTAATGTACATGCAGTTAAGCTGAACCGGAAAACACGTTGACATATCGGACGTGCAAAATGCAAACAACTATGGAAGACCCGGTAAAGGAGAATGCCCAGTCAGTCAGTTTTATCTCACGTATAAAACATCCTGATGCGCCTTAGCGTCGGACGATCGTAAATCGCGTGGTATGCCGAAGTGTACCTGTACGTGGAGTCCGATTGTGAATAGAGCAGGCAGGGATACGCACAATCACAACAATCCAGTGGCAACCACGGGAGAACCACGGAAGACGAGCTGGAAGAAAGTCATCCCCACACACGCGTGACGTGTGTGCTCCTGGTTCATTTGGATTATTCCTCTCTATCCTCTTTCCATCTTATCGCGGGGTTGTCACTGTACTCTCGTTCGAACCAAGTTTACCGGCCCTACACAATGATCCATCATACGTGGAAATGTCCTCTACGATTAGAGGCTACGCCATCACTAACCTTTTTCATTGGCATCCGTGATTAAGCGTAAGCGCTTAACTCAATCATATTGAGCCGATTGCCTTTCTGTGTGACACCATTCGATAAAGAATTTTCGAGGCAGACCGAAAAGCCTAAGCTTATTCCGATCCAGTGTTTTTCAACACAGCTGTGAAAGAATTTGTGACCCGTCAATCTGTGTTCAGCGCTCTGTTCAGGTTCCAGTCACTCGCCATTCCTTATGATCTTGTCAGCCAGTGCGCCTGCATAATCCATCACACGGAACGCGCGACCACGCCGACAGCTCAGCTGACCTTGCAACCACCACGCTGGCCTGCCCGATGTGTGCCGCACTCAAAGCTGTAAAAGTACAGAAAGCTAACCAACCCACTGGGTCAGGTAACGACACCAAATTGAATGGCAGAAATGCGAAACCAAAGAGGCTGCAAGCAAAAGGCATTTGCGGGTTAGGAGAAGGTCATCAAGTACTAAAAATCGGTCTGAATTGCTCGCACTGTTTGGAATGGTATCATACGAAATGTGCAAATGTGTCCCAAGAACAGGTACGGGAGCGAAATAGCTCCCAAGATGCATTTTGGTTCTGTACTGCGTGTTCCACCATCGCCCCGTTAAGTGCTTGCTCAGAAATGCGACCGGTTAACCGCAGAAGCAGAGCAGAGGATAAACGATAAGATTACTTCAATGGAAGCGAGTATGCATCACAGAAGCGTAATGGCTTCCGAGCAACGGAATGCTGAACAAGCCGCTTCACCTGAACCGCAGTCAGCCACGTCTCCATCTCCGTTGTCTTCTCTAACTTTAGTAGAACACCGGGCGAAAACAGACCGTACCTACGAGAGTCAAACAGCACTCATGGCAACGAAAATCAGGCACCACTTAAAACGTCTGGTTAGGCAAATTCCACTAGACCCGGCATCTAGCATTAACAAGGATGAAGCAGCCGAAAAGCAACCCTCGGTACCTGTAGTTCAAATATCTCTTGTTGAGACTAAGCCTCCCATAACATCAGTTACCTATGCAGAGATTACTGCAAAGGTCCACCGAGAGGCCGCCGTTGCGGCCTCTTCCATTGTAAACACCGTTAACGTGAATAGAGGGAAAACAGCAAACAATCAACGCTTGTCAGCAGGTCAGGACAAACGAGTAACATACCTTGTAAATCAACGAAAAAGGGATCCAGCAACAGTGTCCGGACTGTTGTATGCTCAAATGTCCCTGAATCTACCGCTATCACATTGCGGGATAAGTTATCGGACGACCAAGACCAATGGAACTCATTGTGCATGCAGATGAGTATCAAAGCCAAGCCCATAAACATATTATGAATTACTTGTCACCCGAACTCGCCACACTATGGAGAACCCAGACTTATTCGAGTAACACTATAATCCTCCACTGACGTAGAAAACGTTTTGCTCTCCGCAAGCGCGCTAAAACACGGATCATGTGGGATACGTATCTATCCTGATGTTCCTTGGAGCGCGCGACAATCAAAAAGAAACACCGAATACGGGCACAACAAGCAAGATCGCCTAAACGCGATCTTCATACATGGCGTGCCAGAACATCCTTCTAACGATGTTCAAGAGACCGGAAAGCACGATTTAGAACAGTGACAGTTCATTCGTGAAACACTTTCTTTGGATAATATTGTGGCACTATCGCTCACCAGGATACCTCTCTCATCGAACTATAGAGGATGCAGCCCTAGAATCCTAAAACTTGTAGCTCAGTCAGAGCAACAAGTAAAGGATGTCTTTGCTCGATGGCGGAGAAGTCGGAAATATCTTTCTTCTGAAATTCGGTTAAAGGTTGCAAACGCTTTGCACAGCTCAAATATTAAAGCAACTGAAGCAGCAAGCTTACCGACGAATGTACAGAAGCATAGCTTGACTGCTGCTTTAATTGACTCTGAGGTAGGTCTAAACGAAGGCTGGGACGCACCATGGCCGAATCAATTTGCAAACGAGGTATCATTATCCCACCCAAAAAAACGAGTAACTGCCGACCTTCCATCAGTTGGCATTCTCCCACACTTGACAGCTTCACCCCTCTGTGGGCTCCTAGAGACCGAGAAACTGGCCTTCTTGTATACAAATTCTCAGAGTCTTTCTAACAAATTGGCCGAACTGAAAGATCGCCAAGCTTCCGGGTCATATGATATCATTGGTATCTCCAAGACGTGGTTGCACACGGGAATGACGGACGCTGAGGTTTCGCTACCAGACATGTCGCTGGTCCGGAACGACAGGCTCACAAAAGGAGGAGGCGTAAGCCTGTATTACCGAAACGACTTACAGTGCGAAGCCGTGGAGGATTCAAACTAGCCGTTCCCCGACTCTCTTTGGTGCCGGTTGCAGTTAAAAGGCAGGGACGCTTGCCTTATTGTCCTGGTGTTCCGCACCCCTAACTCAACACCCGAAATCGACTACCACCTAGTGGCTGCTTTAAGGTGCAGTTTATAACAAAAGTATACTTACATTCTTATCATGGGTGATTTCAACGTACATTACTTAGAAACTCCCGTCACGATCGGAGAACAATTTCAAGCCGATCTACAAGATCTAGTAACTACTGTGCCTCCTTTGCCCACTCGGTGCAGAACAGGTAACAGGTCATCTGTGCTCGATCTTGTGCTTACCAACAAGGAGAATAAGACTGATGTGTTGGTTTTAGACTACCCGTTGGGTCTCAGGGATCACGCTGTGATCACTTTCAACTTCCTCTGCAATGCAGAATATTTGAATGAGAAAGATGAGACTGTGCGAACCATCATAAACTACGATCGATTAGCCCGGCTCATCAGCGCCACAACTTGGTCGTTCCTCGAAGAAGAACCCCCGGAAGTCGTCTGGCTCGGGTTCGTCAATAAATTCAGTTAGCTGATTGCAGGTGCTTCAGAGGTAAAAGTTTGCTATTAGTGTAAATCAGTTTTTTACCTTAGGAGAAGAACTCCAAAATGGATGACAGTACGCAACGCAGCATGGCGAGTGTATAGTGAAGCTCCAGTACAAGAAAATTCCGTCGCAACGAGACTGGACCTTAACGTGGTGCGACGGTTTGCGTACCTCATTGACCCATTGAGCTATACTGGGTGATGCCTTCGAGCATCTTGAGAGCTACTCCTACCAGGTTGGTCAATGGTGAGAGGTCAGACAAACTCAGTCTCCTGGTCCTCCAGGTTGGGGGTTTGAAATGGGATGGCGTCCATTTCTGTAAAACTAAATCACTGCCACCTCTCCGCTGCCTTGCGGACAGGCTTTTGAGCCAAAGGCTTTGGATGAGGACCCTAATCGTTCTCCTGTCTAGGTCTGGGCGCCCTGGCAGTATCCCAGCCCACATACAACCATGACATTTCCTTCAAACATAAACTTCATCCTGCATCGGCCGTCGCGCAGATTATCAAGGGTCGCCTTATCTGCTGCATACAGCAGGGCGGATAAGCGAAAGCATGCTACTGCTGGCGCCTCCCTTCTTTCTTTTCCACCTTTTTCTCTTACTCCCATCCCGGCCCCCATTACTAACCTTCCTTCTATAATTCCCAGTTTAATTGACAGCAACCGAAGTGCTACTGGAGTAGAACCATCTGCAGCCACCATCCCACAGCACCTATCGGACGCCTATCGGCAAAGGTTCCTTATAAGGCCACGCTGTCCCGTTTCCATGGCGACATTCAACGTCCGCACTCTAAGACAAACAGGTCAGCAGGCTGCACTCGCACGCACCTTGGACACACTGGGTGTTGATGTGTGTTGTGTGTCCGAAACTAGGATTAATGACCCTAACGGGGTTATTGAATTGACTGCACCCGGCTTATCCTCTCGTTATTGGTTGCACACATCCGGAGACGCCGATGCGGCACTCACGGGTAAAGCTGGTGTAGGTATCATTCTCAGCTCCAAGACTGAGCCATCGCTGGTTGATTGGATTCCGGTGAACAGCCGTTTATGTGCAGCCCGTTTGACGACATCAGCTAAGGTGAATTCGCGAAGTAAAACAAAACGCTGTTTGTTTGTGATTTGTGCTTATGCTCCCACCGACTGCAGTTCTAATGCAGTCAAGGACACTTTCTATCACGAACTGAACACGCTGTTACGCAGTGCTACTAGTTCAGATATTATAGTACTTGCAGGGGATATGAACGCACAAGTAGGGCGTCTAAGCTCTTCAGAAGCTCAGCTGGGTGGTAAGTATGGATTTAACGCCGAACGGACTGACAACGGCGAGCGTCTGCTGCAACTGTGTGCGGAGCACCAGTTGTTTCTTACTAGCACTGCTTTTAGACACAGTGGGCGCCGAAGTGCCACTTGGCGTCCACCTGTAGCTGGTCAGCGATGGACCCAAATTGACCACATAGCCATAAGTTACAGGTGGCGCGGTTCCATTCTGGATTGCCGCTCGTACTGGAGTACCTGTGTCGACTCTGACCATGCCTTGGTGCGCTGTCGTTTCTCCATGAACTTTACCGGAAGGCGCACAAAGCGTCTCCCCCGATTGGCAACGGAGAAATTATCCCAGCCCTCTGTCAGGCAAGCCTATCAAGAAGCACTGCATAGCGAACTCTCGCTGTCTTGTCCTAATGACACTGAACTTCAGTGGAATAGGATCTCGGCCACTATGCACGACGCAGGAGCATCTGTTTGTGGCACTATCAGTCGTCATCGCACCAGTCACTGGATATCCGAGAGGTCCGTGAACCTTTTGGATGCTAGAAGGCACCTCCCGGCTGGTTCTGAACACAATGTGACCAGACGGGCTATTAGGCGTGAACTAAAGCGGAGCCTACGTGCTGACAAGGAAGCCTGGTGGACCAGTCGGGCTCAAGAAATGGAGGAGGCAGGAGCAGTAGGCAATTACCGGAAGCTCTTCCAGCTAATACGCACCACTGGTCCGAGAAAACCAGGCGTCAGTGAGACAATCAGGGACAGCGCGGGTGCGCTGATACACAATAATGAGCGCCGTATGGCTCGTTGGGCTGAGCACTTTGAAGATCAGTTCAGCTGGCCCCCTGCTCCCGGACCTCTTCCTATTCAGGTGATGCAGGACGAGCCATGGACGGTTAGTTTAGAGCCTCCATCGGAGGCCGAGGTACGAAACGCGATCACAGCCCTCAATCGTTTTCGTGCCGCTGGCCCGGATTCCCTCCCACCAGCACTATTTAAGGATGGAGGTGAGGTCCTCTGCAAAGCACTGACCTCCCTATTCGAACGTATTTGGAACGAAGAGAGTGTGCCGGCTAATTGGAGCGAATCGATTATAGTGGCAATATACAAGAAGGGCAGTCGCACAGACTGTGCGAACCACAGGGGTATTAGCCTAACGCCAGTTGTGACAAAATTACTGGCCTCGATTATCGTACGTCGCCTCACTGCAGAACGGGAATCTCGGATTAGAGAAGAGCAGGCCGGTTTTCGCCCAGGACGTGGCTGTATAGACCAGATATTTACTTTGCGGCAGGTGCTAGAGCAGCGCCTCGCATACCGCAGACCGACAATAGCTGTGTTCCTCGATTTCAAGAGTGCGTTCGATTCAGTCGATCGATCGATTCTGTTCGAAATACTTGCGCGGAAAGGTGTTCCCACGAAATATGTGAACATCCTTCGTGCTTTATACTCGAACACTAGAGGCCGCGTCAGGGTCTATGGTGCCCTATCGGATAGCTTTTCGACTACAAGTGGCGTTCGACAGGGTTGCCCGATTTCCCCATTTTTGTTCAATTTCGTCGTGGATTCTATCATGGAGTGTTCCCTTGCGAAATCTCACGATGTAGGTGTTGAAGTGCTGCCTGGTGAACGGTTAGTTGATCTAGATTATGCGGACGATATCGTCTTGCTTTTCGACAATGTTGAGGCGGCACAATCAACCCTGAATAGCCTATCCAGAGTGGTCCCATTATTTGGCATGCACTTCGCACCTTCAAAGTGCAAAGTGTTGCTGCAGGACCACCAGCCACTTGATGACCCCTTGACGCTTGCTAACGAGGAACTCGAGGTGGTTGATCAATTCACTTATCTTGGCAGCTGCATCAGCAATGATGGGCGCATAGAAACTGACGTGAGCTCACGCATTGCAAAGGCTAGAGCTGCCTTCTTGAACCTACGTCATCTTTGGCGACAGAAGGGAGTTTCCCTTCTTCTGAAAGGCCGTGTATACAAGGCCACAGTGAGGGCTGTTCTGCTGTATGGTAGTGAGACTTGGCCCCTTCGGTCTGAAGATCTGAGGCGCCTTCAAGTCTTTGATCATCGTTGTTTGCGAAGCATTGCTGGTGTCGGATGGCATCAGGGTGTTCGCAACGATGATGTGCGTAGGCGAGTACTAGGGGGTGATGATCATGCTAGCTCCCTAGAACAACAGATAGCACTGAATAAGTTACGCTGGCTCGGGCACGTGCTACGCATGCCTGTTCACCGCTTACCTAGGAGGGCCTTGTTCAGTCTACCAGGTGTCGGATGGCGCAAGGCTCGAGGTGGACAGAAGTTGACTTGGCAGCGGGAAATGAAGTCACTGACGACCAAACTGGGTGCTGTTGGTCCGTCTCGCCTTCCGGGTTGGAGTCCACGTGACTCACCTTGTGCTTGGCTCGAGACTTTACAGGATATGGCTCGCAACCGACACCAGTGGCGCGTGTGCTGCCGTCTCCTAATCGGATTGTCTGTTTAAAGTGTGTTTGGTGCTGAGTTATCTGCGGGGTAATGGCTGATTATGACGCGTGGCAGTGAAAGCCGCAAGGAAGCTGTCTCGCCGATGCCGCCTTATCTTTGCACGATAGCCAGCTGTTTGTGACGGTATGTTGTCTACACAAGGTGTAGGCGCCTTGACCCTGAATGTTTGCTTAGGGCATTAAGGTTTTCAGGTAAGTCCCCCTTCTCTCCCTCTTCTTATTCTTTATTTTATAGGTCCTCATGGTTGTATGGCAGCGAAGCATCAGTTCAAATGGCTGATGTACTGCTGTTGATGATGATGATGATGATGAGTACAAGAAAATTGAGACAACTACGTAGCCCAACGTAACCACTGCACTCAACTGTTAAGAGAAGACAAAGCCGCCTATCAGCAGAACATCGCAGCAACATTCAGTGCTAACCACAAACTGCTGTACAAGCGCGTTAATAGCCTGCAAAAGGTGAGGCAAGGATTTCCTCCTCCCAAGTCGGATGATGGGCCAACAAGAACGGCTGTGGAAGCAACAAACGCGTTGTAGATGCAATATGCTCCCATGTTTCAAAGGGTCTTGCCACCAGGCGATCTACCAAGCTTAGTCTTCTTGCCAGGACTAACTCACATCAATTTTACAGCGGAGGCTGTATTGAAAAATCTGACTTCCCTACGCACACATAGCTCACCGGGTGTCGACACCATTCGTCCAGAGGCACTGGAAGCAGCGGCAAGCCAACTCGCAGGATGTTTAGCTCAGTTTTTCCAGCACTGCTTAGACCAGAACCAAGTTCCCGCCGTGTGGAAGCTTGGAATAATAACCCCGATTTAAAAAGGTGGAAGCAGAACTGATCCAACAAACTCCCGTTCAGTATCCTTCCTTCCTGTACTCTCCAAGGTCATGGAATCCATAGTTGCCGATGCACTGGCGAGCTATCTGGAAAACTGTAACATCATCACACCTGAGCAGTACGGTTTCCGTCGACGGAGGTCATGTACAACTAATGTACTAATTGCACGCAGTAGTTGGACTGAGGCAGCTGACGCTGGAGATGGTGTTGATGTGATCTACCTGGATTTTTCCAAGGCTTTCGATTGTCTGGATCATCGGATACTACTATCCAAGCTGCAGTATTACGGGATCGGCGACCCTCTTTTAAGCTGGATCACCAACTGTCTACTTAACGGCAATTAGTGTTCAGGGTTCGGGGGTTTTTATCGGACCCCATACAAGTAGAGTGTGGTGTGCCGCAAGGCTCAGTTCTAGGTCCACGTTTTTTTTGGTGTTTATTAATGACCTTGCACAGGGAATCGCAACAAACTTCCAAATGTTTGCCGACCATATCAAGATCTGGCGCAGGATCCAGGCGAACGCCGACCAACATGTGCTTCAGAGTGACCTAGCTACGGTCGACCTAAAACTTATTGCATTTCAACGTCAGTAAATGCAAGGTGCTTTCCATCCGACATCAGGGCAGCTACTCACACCGACGAGGAACGAATATACTACAACCATCAACTCTCAAATGTGACTTAGGTGTCCTGGTTCAAGATGACTTGGGTTGCTCCAGGCAATCCTAAAAGGCCTCGAAGACCGGGAACCAAAACGTCGGGCTGTTGCGACGGGCGTTTGGACAAATAAACAGTCCATATTTCGACAAATACTTAGTACGTATGTTCGCCCGCATGTCAATATGCAATTCAAGCCTGGCATCCATGATTGAAACACAACCTTAATGCACTGGAGCAGCCACAACCCCGGGCATCTAAGAACGTTATTGGAATGCGCAATCTTTCCTACCAGGAGAGGCTGCAACGATTGGGTGTGTTCAGTGGAAGCTATCGCAGACTACGAGGACCTGATTATGGCATACTTAATGCTGCGAGATCCACATCATGTGTGCCCCCCTTTACTGAAACTCAGCAGAAATACAAACCTGAGGGGCCACTCATTAAAACTCGCGGAACAATACAGTCGTCTGGAGTGCCGCAGAAATTTCTTTTCCATTCGTGTCTGTCACCCGTGGAATGCTCCCCCAGAATCGTTCGTCTCTGCACCGACACTAACAGTATTTAAAAGACGGTTGAACGATGCACTTATCCACTTACACTTTGTTACTTAACACCACGTCTCCATCCTACACCGGGAGTATACCACGGAATTATTTGTTGTTAACTGTGGGTGCCGTGAATCTAAGAGGATCGCAGGATTACAGCGGAGCAAACGATATGTTCTCATTTTCATACTTAAATTATTAACTATTTTACTATCCTTATCACCATTATTGTTATGTTAATACCGCACCAACTATCCAACGGGACTTGTAAAGCAAAGCTTCTTAACCCTATAAATTCATTGTTCGTTTTTCTTTGAAACCAAGCATATATATACTTAATTAAAACAAAGCTGTACAACAACTGCAGCGAAATAGGTAAGCGTGGAAAGGAAAAATATGCAGATTATTTACAATCGCAACACAACTCATTGCGCAGTGTCAATTAAATATCTGTTCGCAGAAAAACCACTAGCAAACGGTTATTATGTGGGCTGCGGAAGATAGCTTTATGATACCAGCGCGTACACTAGGGGTATTGAACCCAGTTTATTGTTCGTCTCTCGTTTTCTTCCGGATCTTGTAGGCCGCATTCTGCGCATATATATTCATCGAGCATCGAAGCTCGCAAAGTTGGATGGTTGGTTTGTTCGCCAGCTGTTGCAGTCCGGGGTTCATGCCTTGAGTCGTAAACAGCGGCTTCGGCTATGCACCAGGTAGAACCGCTGGTATAATACCTTCTTCATCCGAGCTTGCAATTGCCACATTACATTCGTCGCTAAAGACAGCGTTATAAGTGGCCAACATGATAACCCCCTCCGGCAATACCGACAGATGGAGAGCCGCAGCGTCCAAGTTCAGAACTGTGGACTCCGGCAGCTGGTTGTAATCGGCGATGTTTGTGTCCGCGGCCAGATGCACTGGAGGGGAAACGTGAACGGAAGGATTTCTTGCGGGCCTGCTTGTTGGACAAAACTTTGTTGCCACGCGGTATACGGAGCCAGTTGTACTGGTTGCAGTCGCTGATCCAGTGCACGTAGATCGTTCAACGCCACATTCCAAATGGTGCTCGGTTCATGCCTTTCGCTTATTGGCGCGTCCAACGGCACGATTGGAAGGGCAAGTGTCCCATTATTATCGCTCGTCTACCGTCAGCTGACTGGCAGTTCGTTGACATCCACGCTGTTAAGGTGTACGATGTGCAGCAGGTGTCTGCATGGAAGTCCAAATCCGACTTTGGTTTTGCGTGTGCA
The DNA here is from genome assembly GCA_944474145.2 of Dicrocoelium dendriticum. Lineage (NCBI taxonomy): Eukaryota > Metazoa > Platyhelminthes > Trematoda > Plagiorchiida > Dicrocoeliidae > Dicrocoelium > Dicrocoelium dendriticum. The sequence continues at coordinate 25,875,628 of OX104064.1, forward strand.
CGTACGGCTGTTGTGGTTTACCGTCTCCAGTCGAGGATCACTAAAAGCGGTTGCAAGCTTACTGCTGCTTAAAACCACAACCGAATACGTTGTACTCAGGCCAGTCGCTATTACGAAAATAGCGTACTCATCATTCGGCAGCACAAGCGGTCCAACTCCGGATGACCGACAATACGGAAGTCGTGAAGAGATGCAACCGAGATCGCTTTTTGTCGGTTCCATGTCACATATGTCGCGCTCAACCGTGACACTCGTATGGGTTCCTACAATCCCATTCGCCCATTCAGTTGTTCGATCTTCAAGCAGCGATACATGGACGCTACCATATTCGTGCCATGTATGTCTTACGTTGCAGCACCAGGCATCCTGCTGTTTGCCATCTGCAGGCCTTGGGAAGTATGAACGAACTGATGTAGTGGAAGAAAGGTTGATTATTAGTACGCATGAGTTCCAAATTAGCTAAATATGTCCGAAATTTGCACATGTTTATCGCGAGGAAAGAACGTCTGAAGGAAGTGGATTGGGGAGTACATTTGCTAACCTTTCAAATTATATGAATGCGACATAATAAATGATGTGCGGAAGGAAAGATGTTCCGTAACGCTTTCGCAATGGCCAGTGAACCATCGGTCATAATGCAGTTGAGGCCAGGATCACCACCTACAAACTCCATAAATGTGAGGAGGAAGGTTCTGACGTCAGTCACCGTCTCGCGCCATAAAATAGTAATAGCAACCAGAAGAATTTAAGACAGCCATCGAATATAAGCGGTTGGTATACAAAATACCTCTGTTGGTTAGTGGAGAAGGTGCTATCAATAAGCAAAACTCGAGACACCGGGAGTACCTCTCCAGCATCTCGGGTGTGGAGTATACGAATTGGGTGATCCGATTGTTTTCGTCGCGCAAACATCAGGCACAACCTCGCTGGTTAAACTGTGATTCCAAGTCCAGTATATATCTTAAAGCGGTGCATTTTAAGCTGCCTAATATAAAAACACGTTAACTGTGTGGTTGCGCCCGAACATGTGCCTCGCTCGAAGGTTGCCGACGTCCGCGTTCGTCAGATATTATCCGAATCTAGAACCGGATGTTGAAATAGATGTTTTGGCCTTGCAGCATCTGCCTGGTTTTTATTAAACTACTTTAATGATTAATCTCCCAAACCTCGTACTTATGTACCATGTGGAACCTAGTTATTCTGAACGGTCCCCAGCCTACCAACATTGAAATACGCCATGCATTGTGTGTGATCTAATGGTCTTCGTCTTTTGCCTTTGTTAGGATGGCAGGCAAACCCTTTCCGGCGACACTGATACTTTATTGGTGTCTCCTCGCCGACGGCATCCGCTTTCGAGGTTCGAACACTGTAGTATGCCCCGGCGATTCTCTTGAACCGCTTGATGTGGTGCACCAATTCGTTTGTGTTGCTATACAGGCGGCTGCTCACACCCTCAACAAACCAACTGGCTACGCTAATGTAGCACCCAAAATGACAACTGCTATCTTCCATGTACAATTTAATTGTTGACCGGTTGTACATTATTTCTACTTGGTTTAATCTTCCTTACAACCGGCTCGACCCTCGACCGCCTTGTAAGCTCCCGCACTCAAGTGTTCGCTCTTCTCTCGCTTCATCCGTCCGCGTCTTCTTGTAGCCCATCAAATACAGTTCGCTGTGTCCGACTACAATTGCCTTCTGATATCCGCGCATAATTTCGTGCACCGTCTCGGACTAGGATTAACTAGTCCTACAAATTGGTGACCCCGATTCGAACGCTTGAATTCAGCCTTTTTCATTGTTTGTATTTTTTAGTGCGTTCGCTCCGTTTTCTCGATTATATACTTGTATTCATTTGTATTTTGCGCAAGTTTAGTACTTTTATCGTGTTTTTGTTCATCCTTTATCTTTTCAACTCACATTTCGAGGGTGGCATCTGAGTCGTTTCACAGAGTAACCATGCATACTTTGGCTGTTCCAAGTTTCATGGAACACAGCCCAGAGGTTTGGTTTAAGATTTTCGAGATCGAACTGAAAAATAAGGGCATTACGGCGGACCATCCGAGGTAAAATCAGCTCGTCCCACGCCTTCCTTCAACGGTTGTGACGCTGAGTGAGGACATTCTACTCTGCCCATTGAATAAGGCCAAGTATGAAACAATAAAGCAAGCGATATTAAAAGAGTTATAGCCGAGCGCACGAGCTTGATTTAAACAGCTCAATGGACTCAAGCTTGGAGATTGCAATCCGTCAGCGTTGCTCCGCGAACTTCAGCGCATCACTGGTCCCTTATTCTTGAGCAAATAAGGAATAAAGGAGCTGTGATTTGCACGTCTTCCAGAGCCATTGCCGGCAATGCTGTCTATGTTTATCGATACATCTCTGAAAGAATTAGCTACCAAGGCAGACGCTGCGTTCGAACGTTTTCCGCAGCGGACGACCAGTAGATCCGGTGAGATATTCTCACCGATAAAAACCGAATCCCATACGTTCTTCCAGTCGTCAGACCGAGCTAAAGAATAGGAAATTGCGCTACTTCGCAGTAGGATAGCAGTAATGAAAGCTTCGAAGCGGCGAGTGCCACGTTTTGGCTACCGTTCTTTGCGGATGGTCTGTGCCTGCACCCAGTACGTCTCGTTCGGCACGAAAGCGCAACGTTTTCCCTGCATTTTCTCAGGCAGATAATACCGAACCCGTCGTAGAAGGAGGTTGGTATCACAGACAATACGGTGGAAGAGCTAGACATTGTCGGGCTCCCTGCATTAGGCACGACCCAGCTGCTGCAGGGAAAGTGAACAGCCCGCATACTAGCACGACCAACGTATCCGTCAATAACCAGTCAAATCGCTTGTTTTACGATAAGGATCGACGTTCTTCCAGCACGTTCCTCATCGACACGGGAGCAGAAGACAGCGTCATCCCAGCGGCCGCTAAGGACAAACACTCAGAGCCTACGTACAATTCGCGTGCGGTCAACGGTTCTCCGATAGCTTCATTCGGCCAGCGCATGATGAACCTGGACCTCACTCTTCACCGAGATTTTCAGTGGGTCTTCATGGTTGCGTCTGTACCCTTTGCAATTATCAGTATCGACTTCCTCCGACATTTGGGTTACTTGTTGATGCTGGTCGCTACAGACTTTTAGACGGCCGTACTAAACTAGGGGTTGAAGGCAATTCTACTGACGCCCCGATAATCAGTCCCGTTTTTCGAAGCGCCAATGTACCATCGGATTATGCGAACCTACTGTCTGAATACCCGCTACAGATCCGACCAGCTACAGAGCTCCCGCCAGTCACGACAGAGGTCACTCATCATATAAGAACGCGTGGTCAGCCAGTTAGTGCACAAACAAGGCTGCTTGCTACTGACAAACTATGTGCATCACGAGCTGAATTCGACCACATGCTTCAGCTTGGTATCGTTAGACCGTCCAATAGCTCACGGGCGTCGCCTCTGGACATGGTCCCGAAGTAGGTCTTGGGGGACTGGCGTCTTTGCGGCAGCTATAGAACCATGAATGTGGTTACCACGCCTGATCGCTATCCGATCCCATACATAGTGGCTCTCACCGCCAGTCTGGCAGGTAAAATTGTCTTCAGCAAAATCAACTTGGTACGCGCATACAACCAAATTTTGGTAGCCAAAGCGGACAGCGCTAAAACTGCCGTGACCACTTCGTTTGGTTTGTTCGAGCTTATGCGCATGCCATTTGGTCTAAAAAATGCCGCACAAACTTTTCAGCGCTTCACCGACCAAGTTTGTTGCGGTTTAGACTTTGATTACGCTTATCTCGACGGTATTTTAATCGCGAACTCTTCACGAGAAGAACACATGCGCTACGTACGAACACTTTTTGTTCGTTTATCTCAACATTGGGTGACGATCAACCCAGAAACGTGTTTGTTTGGTGTCGACTCAGTAAACTTCCTCGGCCATCGTATCTCCTCGGAAGGCGTCGTGCCACTGCAGGATAAAATTCAAGCCATCATCGACTACCCCAAGCCTCATTCTTTTAAACAGCTCAGGCATTTTGATGGGATTGTCAATTTTTACCGACGGTTCATACCCAAGTGCGCCTCGCTGATACAACTCTTCACGGACCTTCCCCGAGGGAAACTCAAGAAGTTCGAATTTCCTGCCTCAGCACGCACTGCTTTTAAGTCGCTGAAAAAGGCTATGGCCAACGAAGCTTCTATAGCGTATCACGATCCGGCCGCCCCACTGTCACTCAGTACTGAGGACTCGGACGTGGCAGTCGGTGCTGTTTTGCAGCAACGAGTAGCCGAAAGGTAGCAGCTGTTAGGGTTTTTCTCCAGAGGCCTACAACCTACCGAATCTTGCTACAGCACGTTCGGTAGAGAACTACTAGCCGTATATCTAGCGATATGTCACTTTCGACACGTCCTAGAAGGCCGCTCCTTAGCCACCTTCACCGACCACAAACCCCTGCCTTACGTGCTCGGCTCGACTGCTGACCGATACTCTCCTAGAGAGTCGCGCCACCTTGACTATATTGCTCAGTTTACGACCAATATACGTCGTCTTAGTTGTGCACAACGCTGTAGCCGATGCACTTTCCCGCATTCAAGCTATCTCCGCTGACGCTAGCAATGCTGTTGACTTGGCAGTCATGGCCACAGCGCAACTCAACGATCCTGAGGTTGCTCTACTACGCAGGTCTCCCACATTGGACATACAACCCGTTCCGATGATCTCATCAGACGGCACTATACTCTGCGATTTATTTCTGGGCACACCGCGCCGAGTCGTCCTACGCGAGTTTCGGCAGACCGTGTTCGACACGTTGCACGGCTTGTCTCATCCAGGCTTTTGTGCATCGGTTAAAATCGTAACCACACGATTCGTTTGGCGTAATGTCAATCGTGACGTCCGTACTTGGGCAGCTGCTTGCCTTCCGCATCAACGCGCGAAGGTGCACAAGCACATGAGAAGCCCAATTAGGCACTTTCCGACGCCAGACGCACGTTTTCCTCACGTGCACGTGGACCTCGTAGGTCCTCTGCCGCGTTCGAAGGGCTCTGTGTATTTATGACCTGTGTCGATCGGTTCACTAAGTGGCCGGAAGCTATTTCCATACCTAGCAGCTTCTCAGAAACGGTAGCGAAAGCTTGTCTGGAGCTCTGGGTAGATCAACACGGCTGTCGTGCCATCGTGACCACCGATCGAGGGTCACATTTCTCGTCAACATTTGCCACGTTGCTCAAGGATTTAGGCTGTCGCCACGTTCAGAAGACGGCGTATCATCCAGCCGCTAACGGCATGGTGGAGCGTTTTCACCGCCAGGTGAAGGCAGCGCTACGTGCGCAAGAAGATCATTCATGGTCTGAAACACTTCCCCTCGTTCTCCTAGGCTTAAGAAACACCGTTAAAACCGCTTTCGAAGCCACACCCGCGCTGCTAGTCTACGGTTGCACGCTGAGGTTTTCCGGACAGCTGGTAGCACCAGCCCCATCTACTTCCACGTTTGACTACGGAAGTTACACCGATCGATTGGCTCACCAGGTGCGTGAGCTATATCCACCCGATCCTCTATCGCAGAGGACACCAGTGTACGTGCCTGAGAAGCTGTCTACTTGCTCACACGTCCTTCTCCGCGCAGACGGTGATCCACAGCCTCTTCAGTCGCCGAACATACGAATTTTTAAAGTGCTACCCAGTTCGAGTAAGATGTACACTATTGACTGCGGTGGTCGACGCGAAGTCGTCACCATCGACCGTCTAAAACCCGTCTTTATGGAAGATACCACCTCACCTACTTCGTCTAGTAGTGCTTCGTGCGACGTCACAACTCACCGCGCTAGTTTTCAGCATCCTAATGCAGTTCAACCGGATCACGATCTCGGTCTACAAGCCGTCCCGACATCTCCCGAATCTAGCTCGCCGCCTTCTGTGACCAATCGCCGTGGTCGTGAGGTGCGTAAGCCGGTTCGTTTTTCCGACTATGTACATTATAAATACTTTTAGCTTTGTAGATATTGTATATATTTGCTCCATTTTTGGTCGATTAACGTTTTGAAAACAAACAAATACATCGAAAACCTCCGAAAAGCTTTTTCGAAAATATATTCAAAAACCAAAAGAGTTAAGCACACAGATCAGTCGTTTGTTCTTTTTGGCGGTTTCTGCGTGTTTTTCTATTTGCTCGTCTCTACATGCCCCCCTCCCCTTCGATTGACTGGATCACACGAGGAAGGTTTTCAAAGACCCTGACGCAAACGCTGGTCGTTTCCTCGCGGGACGAGTGTCACTCCTTCACGGGACGAGGGTCGCTTCTTCGTGGGACGATGGTCGTTTCTCCTTGGGAAGAGTGTCGTTTTGGCGCTGGGCGGGATGCGGCGATGACAGAGACCACTCCCAAGCGCACCGTTTGGCAGCAACAGAGGCTGAGGTCCTGTCGGCTTTTTTCGGGGTTAGCCAGTTTTTGGTAGTCCGACAAGCCCGCTCCAACGGCTCACTGAAATGCACCCTGCCCTGCAAACAATAAATAACAAATTACAAGCGGCACAGCGGGTTCCGATTTCCGGAGCACTCACATTTGACTCGAACGCTTGCTCATTTTTACTCGGCATGATTTGGCCTTACGAATCTCTATTCAACAGTTCTTTTCGAAATCAAAGGCTTCCTATGTTCAGTCTTCTAGGGAGGAGCTCTGTAGCGCCCAAAACGACAACTGCTATCTTCCATGTACAATTTAATTGTTGACCGGTTGTACATTATTTCTACTTGGTTTAATCTTCCTTACAA
>OX104064.1:25882891-25940225 GCA_944474145.2 Dicrocoelium dendriticum
ACTGGATCAGAGAAAATTTGGCAATAGGCAAATTTCGCTTCATGTTTTTATTCAAACACCGTTTTCCACAATATTCCAGCTAGAAAACTTGATCAGTATGGCCAGCCAAAAAACCGATTTACCGCGTAGAACTCACAGATCAATGGCCATTATTGTATTTCCTCCCCGGGTTAACTATGAACTGAAACCCACTAAAATGTTTTACCGGCTCAATGAAGTGCATTGCGCGTCAGCGTGAGAATAAAAGCTTGGCTTGATCACCGAAGACCAAGTGTAGCAAATAAATAAATAAATGTTTTATGCTCGACCTTGGTGACAGGCCTCAAACTGCATGACCCTGGTAATGCAGTCGTGTAACACCAGTGATGGTGCAGAAATGTTTCAAGTTAGGTGCATATTGGGTATATGTGTGTAGATATGTGTACTATGTATGTGGGTGAATGCTTTTGTCACCAAGTTGAGCGAATTTGTCACTGTTACTGTGAATTTCTGAGTTTGTTCGGTGAATTCGTCAGCACAAGAATGGATCAGAGGAAAAATTTGAAGCAGTTGACGTTCGTGAAATGGGTAAGGTCCTCCGGTATAGCAAGTGGCAAAGACTGTATTTAGCGGCGTGTCATATACGCCACATTACAAGGTTGTTAAGCAAACATGTTGCTTTTTATAGGGTAAACGCTTGCCAGACGAAAACCAACCACGCCCTGGAACTCTGCCGCCGATTTAGTAACTGGAGCGGGATTAACCCGAACCAACCGGCTGGCACCACGTGGAGTTGGTTAGGCTAGCCAGCCAAGTTGGTTAGGCTGCGCCAAACACGCTCGACATGAAGCTATATGGCGGGGAAGCGAAATCCAGTAAATCCTTCTCTACCTCTCCCTGAACGCGGTACATATGCGCAACTGTAATAAGGACTACATGTGTATTTGCAACCCAAAATTTGAGGGGCTAAATGCAGAGACACGGTAGATATTTGCACCTTCCCTATGTTGGGATCGTCCATCTCACCTTCGAGACTTAAAAGCTCTAGTTATAAAATGTAATAATTATCTAGTTATTGAAGCAAATGTATTGCATATTTGATACGTGGATAACAGCCTGTTGCACCAATCATTCTTCGATTCACAAAGAGCGCCTTGCGGGTATTTTAACTAGCGAAAACTGAACTATTGCAAATGAAAGAAGATATTATTGGACAATTTTCTACCTGGCGGACAGTGGAAGGCGCGCGGTAGACCAGGCATTGGAGCATTCAAAAATGTCATATTGATCGACCACAGGTTTTGGTTTAATGGCTACTTATATGGGTGCTTTTGTGCCGTAAATGACTTCAGCAAACACTTTAAACGGATTGTTGCTTGCAAGTAATAAGCAGGTAAACAAGTGGTTTCTGCGGAGTTGCCTCTGGATTTAATGTAAGCTATTTACTTTAAATATTATGTTAAAGTAAATTCGGTTCCTAAGAACTAAAGGAACGGAAGCAAAGAATGCAGCATGTACAGCAATGGAGCACGAATTTGGCCTTCGTGGTATATACAACGCCTAACTGAAAGCACACAATGCGCTACTTTTAACGCAGAAATACTACAGTTGATGGGATTGTGTAAAGCATGTGTAAGCCCTTTTAGTATATGTTAATCAGGTTATGTTGACCAGGTTATGAATCATCTAGAATCGATATTCTACTAGTAATAAGTGGGTATTTTTAAATTTTGACTTCAAGTAGAGCCGATTGATGATATTTAGTCTGTTTTTTTCCACTACCCCACTTGGATAAATAAAAGCTGTTGCGAATGCAGCATTGGCCTTATGAATTGCTGGTTCGCCTGAATATGATAAATTTAGCAAACAAGGACTTAGCCATACCGCCCATGTGACCCGCGGATCATACACGCAAGTAAGAAAATGGCAAGGCCGCTGCTTGCAATGACACATGCAGACACACAGCAGTCACCCTTTGCCCGTTTTTCCCGAGATTCCCACAGTTACTTCCGCCAAAACAAGAACGTTTATCCACTGGAACTGGTCGACCCATCTTCAAACGCTTGGTTCTTTCTCCTGGAAATGAAGGACCCACACATGGTTCCAAATGGAGCTCTTTTCACCATTCTGGAGACGCTACATTCACGGAGCCTAAACAAATGGGTTTAGCTCACCTTGTACTCAGAGAAAACAATTTACTCACCTGGAATAATATATTTACATGGATCCCCGTTCCACAACCCAAGACAAACAACTCTGGCGTGATTAACTTTACTGCAGGAAACATTCCTATTCGCCAGTCACCTGGAGCTATTCTGATGTCATTTCACGGACAGCGTTGCGCCCGTATACGTGGCTTTTCCGATGGCCCTTCACGGAATTTTCACTTGGCTATGGAGACAGTTAAACTTACTTACCTTTGAAGGAATCCGGAATCCACTTTTCGGAGAATGGCATGTTTTCCTGTTATGGACATATTCAGCCACAAGAAACAACTTCACTCACCGACCCCATGACAAGTTCAGCGTAGATAGCTGGACACGGTTTGCGAGCAGAACCAGAATATAATAGAAAAGCCGGCCTCTATAAACAATGTGTTTACTCACCAGCATCATTAGTATTCGACTCTTCGAAGCTTTTGCATCATTGACCGGCTTCATCGACGGCTGCCGTATCAGTTCTAAGCCACTCGGCCAACCAACGAAGAATTTTGGCTGTCAACCGACTGCGAAGAATAGAGTGCAAAATCGGTCTATGCGTTGCATTGCTGATTAGCGCTACCTTTCAGCGAAAGCTAAGGCATTGTTCCAGGATGTGGTAGGTTTTCGCCTGGCAAGAGTTCTCCCTGTAAAAAGCCACAAATGTCCGCTTAACAGCACTGCAAAGTGGCGGATGTGACTCGCCACAAAATAAAGTCACAGCTAAACCATTCACACGGACACAGTCCTTAGCCTCCTGCATCAAACTTGTGCAACCAATCCTACTAAGAAGAATGCTTTGATGGAACACAGATCATCCCTAGTTTGTAATGGTTGTTGGTTGCACCAAAACCTTGCTTGGGCTCCTGTGCTCACGGATCACCACTTGGCGGAATTACCCCCACCTTGTGTCTTGACGGATTTTTGCGCCCCAAAGCGCCATCATGTTCCTTGGTCTGACTGTTACTTGACAATATGCTCACTCATATGAACTACACTTTTTTTACCTTTCATTAAAACGAAATGTTTTAACATTCCAAAGAAGCTATGCTTGTATGCATATTTGATCACGCCGTTACAGGTGTGTCTCGTTTTACCGAGAATATACCATTTATTTATTTATTTATTTATTTATGAAACGCGTTCAGTGTGGATACATGGGCACATATGGACCACAATCCGGGCTCAAGCCCCATGGAAAACCGCTAAAATCGTCGGAGGAGTCCAGCTCAGTGCTGGGACCGCGCTTATTCCTAGTGTTTATCAACGACCTGGCAAGAGTCATCTCCTCAAACTTCCTGCTTTTCGCCGATGACGTCAAGATATGGCGGGCAATTAGTAACAAGGCAGATCAGGATCTGCTCCAACATGACCTAGATTGCATTTACGAATGGTCAAAGAGTAACAAGCTTCAATTGAACATGGCTAAGTGCAAAGTGATGCATCTGCGTCACCAGCAGGTGAGCGCCTACAAGATTGGAGACCACACCTTGGCAAAGGTTTCTCATGAGCGGGACCTGGGTGTATTGGTACAGGAAGACCTCGGGTGTTCCAAACAAGCAGAGAAGGCGACGAGAACCGGAAATCAACACTTCGGCCTTCTTCGCAGAGCCTTCGGTCTGTTTGAACCATCAATATTTCCCCAAATGCTTAACGCCTACGTGCGACCTCACGTGGAATATGCTATTCAGGCGTGGCAGCCGTGGCAGAAACATGATCTCATTGCTCTCGAGACTCCTCAACGACGGGCAACCAAGAACGTCAGGGGCCTCTTTCATCTGCCCTATCAGCTTAGACTGAAATCTCTAAGAATGTACAGCAGTCGATATCGGCTTTTGCGGGGGGATCTCATAATGGTTTACCAGATTCTGAAGAACCCAAACCACATTTGCCGTCCGCTGCTGGAACTGAACCCCAACACTAAACTAAGAGGTCACCCTCTGAAACTGACAATTCATTACAGCCGGCTTGAATGCCGTAGAAATTTCTTTTCTCTCCGCGTGTGTGAGCCTTGGAATGCCCTCCCTAATTATGTCGTCTCTGCTCCCAATCTGGCGATATTTAAACAACGTGTTGATGATGCGTTGTCTCACTTACATTTCCTGTTATGACTTGTTAGCCAGGGGCTACAAAACGCAATCAAACGGTTTCTTGCCAAGCGCTCAACCATTGGATTTATGGATTTTTATGTTTAATACGCGAACATCTCCGCTATTTCACATAAGTCTATGGTGAGTCCACCACAACGCTTTTCACTTTATTATGCAATTTATTTTCGCAATAATTTCCATCCCACGGGACTTGTTAAGCGATGCTTTTTTACCCGTAATAAACCATTGTCCATTGTCCATTGTCCAAATGACTCGACATTCTTTGACAAGTACCCACAAGCACTGTTTACCGTGACAACCTGACCAACACTCACACCAAACTACCTTCACCTAGCAAATTGGTACCACAATGAGCACTATACCATGAAAAAATATTTCCCCAATCATTTGGACGATCTCAAGCACTCCCAGCGCTAATGAATTACTATGATCCTCAAACACTTTAAAGACACCGGAATCATTTTTGAATGCCAAATGCCTATCGCATTGTTGCCGCATATTCAGTCGCCACCTTTAGCTCAACATATAAATAAATAAATAAAGTTTTTATTCTCGACAAGGCGAGGCACGCCTTTACAGGCATGAGCATTATGACAACAATGCGCGGTCAAGAATGTGCAAGAATACGTTATGTTTGCCGTACCAGTGTATGTTTATGTAGGGGGTATGTAATTATGTAGCTGTGTGTGTGCGTAACTGTGAGGTTCCTGTTTGTAACTGTGCTGCTCTAATTTTCACTCTCATATCGTCGGAAATGCTCGAGTAGAAGATGGATGTCCGTGCGTTGGAAAGGATTATTCGGATACCCACGGGGCAGTGGCTTTATTTTGTGGCGAGTCACGACCGCCACGTCACAGTGTTGTTGAGCAGACATTTGTGGCTTTTTATAGGGAGAACGCTTGCCAGGCGAAAACCCACCACGTCCTGGAACACTGCCGCCGAACTATTTGCTGGAACGGGTCAAACCCGAACCACCCAGCTGGTATCCTTGGCCATTGTGTCGGCTGCCTATCCTGCGGAACCTAGCTCAAAACCACTTGAAAAAGACATACACTAGTAGACTGCAATTACTGAAAGCAAGGTGCCGTCATTCCAAGTTGCCAACGCACACGAATGACTGCATCCCAGCAAAAATACTAATTTATATTTGCTTTTTAGAGGTCGTGTGAAATAATTTTATCTTTACAATAACTGCTCCTGCATTATGCCTGACAATTAAAGGGGATCGTAACCTTATGCTCATTCTCATCGACGCGTGCCTTGAATCTTTCGTGATTAAATCCAGTTAGTAAATTAGTTACTTGATGGTTCCATGCTATTTTCTGGATGAGGCTATTTAGATTCATAAACACTGCCGCAACCATTTTTTAATTATTCTACGTCACCGAAGCAACCTCTCAGTTTTACTCCTCTTGTTACTGAATAAGGCTTCCTAAATTCATACAACCAGTTGCAAGGGTTTGTAATTGGTCAGCTTCACTGAAGCCTTCACCATAATTCTATCCTCGCACATGGATGTGGCTAAGTAGTTTCATAACGCCTTGGGCAGCAGCTTCGTAATTGCACATCGTTGCTAAAGCTAACCCTTAGGCGTTCCATTCCGGTTACTGTACAAGTGCGCCAAGCTTCATAAAGGCCGTTTCAACCGCCTTGTAATTAGTCTAATTCACCACGAAACCCCTGTGATGTTTTATTCTGCTCCCTCTACGGTGTTACCTTGATGCCTTTAGGCTGTTGCAACCGGCTGGTTATTTCTCTGCCTCATCGTAGTCAATGCTTGTGAAACGTTTTCTCGTCTGTGGAGGTAGGTGTGTAAAATAATTTAGCATAATGTCACATGATCTGTTAGCTCTCAGCCGATTAGTTTCTTAATGCTCTTATATCGCAGTTTTCAATCACGCTGTTGCTCTTTGAGCAAACCTCATTTCTCAGAGATTTTCTGTATGGCCTTGATGTACGATACAGGTCTGCCATACATGAAAGGCCATAGTATATGGGCTATAAGGTCCGTAGCCGGACATCTTCCATTACCTGGTTACAGTTGTATTACACCTCCGGAAGTGCAACAATCATCAACGAATAAAAGCAACGAGTGCTATGTACGGTTGTGGCTAATAGTCGCAAGGTAGCTGAGCTTCGTTATGGCGTAAAAGTCTCCCTATCCTTCACCGTATTAATGCATACATGTCCATTCATTGCAACGAAACGACAACATGGAAAGCGTACCAATGCGTGGACCACGGCCAAGGTATGTAGCACGCTTAGTCTTGGGTAACCGATTGCTGCACCACACCGATGCTTACAAAGTGCAGAGGCTCAGATTGCCCGTGACTGTGCACTCACGATTAAGAACCGAGTGTGGTGACCTAAGTATCAAATCTAACATGGTCCCTGCAGTGTGAGACATGAGTTGCAGGAGCGGACCCAGTAGCAACAGACCATCACAAATAGTCATTAAATCATGATAGTCGGTACCACTATTATGCGTGAGGCTGCGTGGACGACTCATCCTTTCAAACTGACGTATACCTTATGTACACATACGACCTTTTTGAATGGAAGAGCAACAAACATCTAAAGTCATGAACCAACTTACTCTAGCTTGTCGCGTTGGGAGAAGAAACTGGTGGTGTTAACAGTTAGTATTAAGAGAACATATCTTTAAAACAACCAGGTGGTGAAAATGGCGTGAAAGAACCAGGGATTTGCATGCAGTAGACTAACGCTCAATATAACTTGCAGCTACCTATTAGAATGCGGAGAAACGCGCGGCGGCTCCACTTCCCTCAGGACAGCTTCGAATCAAGCACTTTACCACCGTAAACGATTGACTTCCTTCCGGTTCACAAACTGAAACGGAACAAAATATTTGTTAGCTATATGTACTACAGCGGACAACCAACACCAATAAGTCGCTTACCCTCATTTTAAATCGTCTATTATTATTCGTTGGCAGCCCAAGCCTTGGACTGCAGCTTGTTGTTCACGGGGGCTTGCGCAGAGTTGATGGCAGCAGTCCTTGCAGCTGCCACATTGGCTTCACATCACCGACTCACCGTGGTCAACTGCTCCGTCACACCATCTACCTGGGCTTCCGCTCGCCGGCTTTTCGGCAGCGGTCGGTCGGTATTTGTCGGAACTGCATATTTTTTGCAGTATCACCTATGATGGAGGTAGTAGCATCATCCACTTCTCTACTGGTAAACCTCTTATTTCGTCCGCATGGTGCTCGCGGCTGTATATTTTGCAATGATATGTCAAAAAAAATGCTAAGCGTTATAATTCCCTGAGGCTTCTATGTTAACACGCACCTTGGTACGCCTGTGCGTCATACCACCATGGAAAACACGTCCATCGAGCACGCCAATGGCCATGCAACGGCCAGCGGTGATATCTTTATACAGCAGTTCAAACTTTTGTCTCACCCTCAGACAGGTGGCAAGGTGCTGTAGCATAAGCACCATCTTCTTAAATGTAGAAACGCCCGTGCAGTATACAGTAACTGTTGTTTCCTTCCAAAGGTTTAACTAATGTTTAGCTTCTACGTGGGTGTGCCTTCTGGAATGCGCCACAGCTCCCAGAATTTACGTACCCGAGGCTGGGAAACGCGTCGGTAGCTAGTATGCATAACCGCTAATGACTATTTGTGAATAGGTCGATTCGTGTATAGTTTTTTAGGTAGCATATCCCTAAGCCGCATGCACAAAACAGATTCTAACGTGCACAAAAAAATGAATATCAAAAAGACCTACTCGAGAGAGGAATTTTGCATGACCGTCCATAGAAGTGTGTGAGTCCCAGAATCCCTCCTCGTACTTCACGACCTCAAGAAGTTTGCGGCAAGGAGTGTTACCATCGCTTGCCTCGGATGGGCAGCCAATAGGTAAAGAGCAACATGTAGCCACAGAACACTTGAGTTGATGTTCCTGACACTTTTCCGCGCTGTAGCTCGAAGGCTTCCCTCGCCTGGCCTAAATCTCGATTTTTATAAATAAAGAATAAAAAATAAATAAACCATGGTACATAGCAAGCCCTTTCTTAAAGGCTGCGTTTACGAGTGACCAGAATATGTCGTACAACATTTTCATGCACTTGCATGAAAACACAATACTAGGATAGGTTACTCCTAGGTTCCAAAAATTGCACCAAGCATGGGGATAAGAAATGGCTTTACCGCAGCGGGTTTTAAAAGGGAAGTGTCTTTTATTTTCTTTTGTTAACACACTTGGGATTTCCTTTAGATGTTTGCAGAATCGTCTGCATTTAGGTCAAGCTGATATGCTTAGGTACATCATCCGTGGTTCTCCGTGAAAAGCACCACAACAACAATACATCAGCCAGTTGAACTGATGCTTAGCTACCACACCACCATAATTTTCCTAGACCTAAATTAGAATTAAGTGTGAGTAGGTGGACTTAGCTGAAAGCCTTACTGCCCTAAACAAAGTTTGGTGGTCAAGGGGTCTAGACTTTGTGATGAACACCTGCTGTCATGAACAGCTGGCAACCGTGCAAAGCTAAGGCGGCATCGGCGCGACAGTTTCCTTGCGGCCTTCGCTGCCTCGCGGCATAATCAGCCAGTACCCAGCAGATAACTTAGCACCGAACACACTTTAGACAGGCAATCTGTTTAAGAGGCTGTAGCAAACACGCCACTATTGTCCGTTGCACGCCGTGTCCTTTAAAAGCTCGATGCATGCACAAGAGTAGTTACGTGGACACTAGTCCGGAAGGCGAGAGGGATCAACGGCTCCCAGTTTGGTGGTCAGTGCGGCCACATGTTAATCGTTGTAATTTGGTTTAAGTAAGCGTACTTACACGTTCCGCTTAATAGCGCGAGCCAAAGCAGTCGTACCAACCTCTGTGTGTTGTTCATTGCACGTTCAATGGAATATATGGGTTTATGCTGAGGTGTCGAATTTAGGTGCGCTCATGAAAGTGGTTGAAGAAGGATGGCGTTAAAAGGGTAAAATGGAGAGCAAAACTGGTCTCCATTCTGAGTAAACAAGCTTAATTACCATTTTATTGGTAGACGTAATGGTGCGACATGAGGTGCTAACCAATTTATACGAAATTTATTGTGTATGACAATTTCGATTATCGGATGACCCTGAGCACCCCACACCAACGATAATAGAGGAGATGGCAAGGCGTATGTTATAGCGTCATAATGGTAAATAAGGCAAAAGTAATAGGTTAGTCATAACGAACTTGGTGCGGTGAAGGCAAATTAACTGCAAAGGCTGCAGTCGTTTACTAGATCTAAGGGGACTGAGAATGGCGATCTACCTGCTCCCTGTAGAAGTGGCGTATTTATTTCCTGAGCAAATACAACAAGTAAAAGAAAGACTGCCCCAACTTATGGTGTTTTGTTCAACTTTCCAATTAAGAGAGAGTATTTAGAAGGATATATTGTATACTAACAGAAACAAACCTTAATATGTACGATGTGGTTATCGGAAAATTAGCTTTTATAAGCATACATAATAATAAATAGAAACTGCATGAGAATGTCGCGCCGAGCCCTCAGGAATCATTAAATACTCCCATATTTAAATGCGTGGTAAGCATACAACGCAATGACTCAGTGGTCGAACGGTTCCATGGTGACCTCTCTCGGGGCTACCGAATGATGGGAACCGCTGAAGAGCGAGCAACCACAAACTGTTAAACCGTTAGTACTTTGTGAACAAATTTACAATTGAAAAGAACGGCTCCGAAGATCATAGCCAGAGAAGCCCCGGAATGAGTTGGTTCATATCAGCCTATAAATGCAGCATGTTTCCAAGACGTGTACTGCAAGGTTTATAAGTTTGTTCACCTTTTACCTAACGGCGGACGTAAACACCCTCTGCAGGCAATCTACAGAGCTTTATCTCCAACAATAAACTTGGAGGATCGGAAATCCTGAGCGAATATTTCGTAGTTTTCGTTTTGCTATGGTTTGTAAGTGCAGATCGTCAACGACTAGGGCCTGATAAATTAATAAATAATTTAGTCTCGAATTCATAGAGCCATACCAATGCAAGTAAGATCAAAATTTACGAGCAATTATGAAGTGCAGCCGATACATTACAACGCATGTCATTGGCTGTGGCAAAATTGTACAATTTGCAGAAACATTAGAAGCACTAGTGAGGAGGTTAGGGTTTTCTGAAAGCGAAGGATTAGTGTGCGTTGCATGTTACGGCGAAACTTGCTAGCTTCTTTGACTTACTTAAAAAAGCTATATCCTGTTTTTCTGTTTTTAGGTCAAATGCACGTGGTAGATATGCACACCAAACCACCGGCATAGGATATGGCTTATGCACCCCACCAGCCATCAAGCTGGTAATTTGCTGGCGGTATCCCTTTTAGTACGCTAATCAAAATTAATGAGGAACAGATGCTAACGGAAAGGACAGCCTGTTGAACAGTTCAAAACAGACATCTTAGCACACCTAAAGAAAAGGAAGGGTTAAGAAAGAGGGATTGCGGCAGCAGTGGCGTAGGACAGAATAAGGATGGAGACCTTGGCAGGAGAGTAGAGTGCAGTGTTTAAAACCCGAAGCCGGGGTTGTATACAGGGATGCGAAAGGCCTACATTGTGTGATTGTAACTAAATGGGGTGACGCCGCCAAGAACATGAAGAGATGCCGTCGCAGACAGAAAGACTATAGGCGAGGAACAGCGTCACAATTTATAAGTCTCCCGTCATGATTGGAGAGCTGCATTAAGTTTCTGCCTTTATTTACCCATGTGGCGTGTTATCCAATCGTTTAGTTTGTTTACGCATGCAATTCGCTGTGCCTTCGTTGGACTTTACAGCCATGAATTTATTTTACACCTTAATTGCTGCCTATGACAAGGTTTTTAAATCTACACTTAAATACATCCTGATTGCCATCAGTAAAGGCGTTTGGCTTTACCGCTGTCCTCAACTTTCTCTCCACTTCTTTCTTTTCTATTATACTAATTTGAGGATTGAGCAGGGATCTTTTCCTTAATGTGGTCGTGGTAAATGGTGTAAACTCTATTTCCCGTGCTGCAAATAAAACGGGTAAGACGGCTATCGAAGGTGTCATGTTCCGTTGGGTTGATAGATATTGTTTCTATGCCCAGTCAAATAGCGTAACTACAAGATGTATAAGTGTGCATAACAAGTATTTGTAATATCTTACAGCCAGTATCCGTGCGTTCAAAAGATTTTTGAAGTATGGTTTAATTTGCAGGAGGTCGTCAGATGATCCAGCGGTCTACTCTACACTGAAGTTACGGACCGGGTATAATGCTTAAATAACAAAATCGCCTGTAACGTGCCGGACGGTCTAAAAGCCCAGACTACTAAATGTTTGCAGCCACAAACAAAATCTAAGTGTTGCGCTAGTTGGAAGAAAATGGTCAGGAACAACCCACGTTATCAGCAATTTAAGTTGGATATATAGAGTTCGGACCAAATACTCATTTCTTACCGAAGCGCCATTCGCTCGTACGCAATGTGTGTGGAGATAAATTTAGCGCCTGCGTAGACTGCCAGGCGCTGCAGCCATGACATACAGGTTAGTCGTGGCGCTATTTATAAGATGCTTAACGCCATGGCTTCTGCTTCGCTGCAGGCGGCTAGCACTTCAACTGGCCTCCCCACTAGTGATTTACATATCTCGGGTGGGGTGAATAAAGATTCAATCAAGCTAATGGTGCGCTTCCACTATCCGGTAGCAAAACTGCGAAACCTAGGTTATGAAAGTCCAGGATGCTCATAGTGTATCGAAAGTAGGTGACCTGCTTGCTGAGCATTAGGGGCCTTGTTGCACATACCAAAGCTGTTAATTGATTACACAGGTCTTCTTGCTGGACTTGAACAGCCAGTCGCGGAGATACTTTTACACATTGCGACCAAAGCCAGTCATAAATTGACAGCCGATGAAACCAAGCCCGACCAACAAAGGCATAGGTCATTTCATTTCCGGCATCTAAGTAGTATGGCGCCCCAACTAAACATCCTCACGTGGACGTCAACACAGAGCTTGCCCGTTCCCTATCAAACACAAGCTAAAGATATCCAAGAAGAAGCGCTTTCAACTTCGCTAAGGGGCAGTGGGTCGTTCGATACTACCGTGTATCATGTTTCTGATGATATCACCATGGTGACCTACAGCCAAACGATCAATGAAGTCAGTGGGAGCATAGGGAGTCCACGGATGAACAAAGGAAGCATCAATTTCGCCGCACCAAGCATATTGCTCGCCGATATATCAATTATGCGCACCGGCATTATTAATTATGAGGGGCTGTGTTACAGCACTGTGCTAAAACAGCTGTATTTTAGGCCCTTATGGATAAACCAAATAGGTGGCTTATCATGTATAAGTGTGAGAATCATGTTTTTTAGATCAAGGTAGGTGAGCGAGCGCCCTGCCTATGCTTTTCTCTTAGTCGATAAGCAAGTGTGTTTTAACACATTCAGGTATCCAAAGAACCTCGTTGTGCCCAAAACAAACCTAACACTGATAAACTCACCTGAGTCAGCTTTATATCCCTCTCCCGCTCAAGAGGCAGTGGAGGATAAGGACTGAACTCAAAAGGCTTCCGGAATGTACACTCGAATGTGTAGCGGTCTAGTGTGTAACCATCCCGACATTTCGCTGTTTTAGCTACAAGCTTAGTACGAGTGGAGAGCCTTTACCAATGAAACGGCAAATTCTTTACTGCTATCAAACTATGGTGCTGGGGTGAAAGCGAGTTGAACACAATTGTAACAAACAGCCATGCTTGCTCAACTGTAGCTCAAACCGAGAAAGCATGCAGCACTAAAACTAGCCACAGGTAATAGAGAAACAACTCAAAACCTTCCACCTGCAAGCAGAATATATGCGACCAGTGCTTCATCTAATAGCGCTGATAGTGCCCCTTCCCAACGTTGCGACCTTCCAGACTATCGTTTACTTGCCTTATCCCGCATTTGGCTACCATCACAATGCTTGGGCCTAGCCATTCCCCCAACAAGCACCTTTTTATGCCAGACAGGGATGTGCGCTTGATGCTCATTCTTACACTAGTGTTCTAACAAAACAGTCTTGCGATTCTACACATATCCACCCGGGTCCAACAACCACTACAGATAACTCAGTAGCTGCCCGCGACCTCATTGCCGCATCCAGGAAGTAAGGAGCCACTGGCCATCCCTTATCAACCATCCTTATAAACGCCAGCCTTTTAAACAACGAGCTTCCTAACCTACGCCCTCTAGCTGTGCACAAAATGCCCGCTGTAATTCGTGTAACGGAAAAATGGTTCGGTGCGCACAAGTTAGATGATTCCTAACTCCATCATGGTTACCAGCTGTACACGCGATCATGTGAACATAAGTGAGCTGGTAGGAGTGCCAGCTACTTAAATCAAAACTACCACTCGTGAAAGGAAACCATAGACCTGGTCTAATATTGTACGATGTATGGATAATAGCCCATATATTGGGATTCATATTACTAATTGGACGTATTGCCAGGGCACCTAATGTCTTCCATGTGGATGACAAGGCGCTTACAGCCACATTCGTATTACCACAATTGTAGCTGGGACTTTCGACTTGCCGGACCTGCATTGGTTACCGCCCACCAATCTACACAGGTATGGAGCTCAGTTCGTTCGTTGGATAAGCGCAACGTTTAGTGGAGCAGAACAAACCTAATCATTTATTAAGCTTATGGATTTCCCTAGTTATACCTAAAATACGGGTAAAGGTAGGCAAGTATTTGCCGGGGAGCGACAGCAGCGTAATATGCGGCTGCAGGACAAGTAAATGCTGGACAGAGATGGTGTGTTTCATCAAGCGCCAATGTCAGAACGCAAAGGACGTGGGACATAGAGGACTATATTTGATGTGCTTTGTGTAGACGTCGACGGATGAATCGGGCCAGGAGCAAACGTTTACACGGATTCACCAAACGTTATATGGACAGGCCGGATGCAGTACAAAACAGCCGTTGTGTATAAGTAACAAAGTCAAGCTGGATTAACTTACAATTCGTCAGGAATGTAATAAGAAATAGAAGCTACTGGTGAGCTTCCGGATCGCACAGAGCTTCCCACATAGAAAGCCGAGCAAAAGGTTTTTATGCAGCACTGGATAGGTGAGTTGAGGTTCATAGGCAAAATAGTGCCGTATATAAATGGGCATGTGTACGTGTCAACCGAGAGTTAGTCGGAAAGCAGATTCCGCTGTGGCGTTCGTTATTTTGATTCATTGATTTCAAGGCAGGTGCGTTTTGGCTAGTCATTGGTGAGGGACCGGAAATCATCAAATAACTGGCTAACACAGAATAAAGGCCAAAAGGGCCTCAATCTCTGCTGCTGCCAAAAGGTCGCTTGCGACCAGCCTCCTCAACGCCACACTCAGCCCCGTGTCATTAAGACGCACTTCGCTTACGCCTCCGGATCCTCGTTGACTGCCGCAATGCTCTAAAACGGCTCGCAAGGGCCAGCCGATCAAACGTGTCGGTTGAAGGTTGTAGGGACGAGGAAACAGGATAGCACACACCGAACACACAAGAGAACGGGGGCGTTGCGTGTAGAAAGGTTCGAAGTCGTTGGTTTTTGTATACCTTACGGAGATTTCCCGAAAGCTGTTGGTGTTTTCCTTTTCCAATTTTTAAGCGACCATAAAGTGACAAATGTGTATAACATCTACAAACCTTAACGTATTCACCTTGTGCATAGTCGGAAAAGCGCACTGGCTTACGAATTTCCTGATTTAGGCGGTTGATAGAGAGGGACTACAGGCTTGGTTCGAAGAGGTCAGGAAAGTTGATGCTTGTAGACCGGGACCAGACTCCGGTTTGTCGACGCTATGATACTGCAGATTGGTGCTGTTAGTAGTGACGTCGCTTGAAACTTTGCTAGACAATGTAGGCTAAATGATTTCCCCCATAAAGTTTGATTTTAGACTGTCGATGGTGACGATTCCGCGTCGACAGCTGTGCTCGATGGTGTATATCGTTACTACACAGATGAGTAGTTTGAAGGGACAGATGTATAGCGACTGCAAGGGCTGCCGCACAACGTTTACGAGAAGCAGTACCAGTGAGCAAGTAAACGGTTTGCTTGCGTGTACACCTGTTTCTTCTGTAACCTTAAAGCAGGCTGGTGCAGCTCATGCATATAGTGAGGCGACCTATCGGTTTAATTCCTGCAGTTGTAGGTTGCAGTTTAGGATGCTTGTGCTACCAGCTATCCAGGCAAGAGAAGCATGCAGCCGAATATTAACCAATGGTGTCGCGACGAAAGCAGTTTTAACGGTGTGCCTAAGACCTAAGAGGAGGAAAGGAATAGTTTCGCACTTTGTAGAACCTGACCGTGCGCGGAGCGCTGCCGTCAGTTGGTAATGAAGACGCTCTACCATGCCATAGACAGCTAGATGCTACGCTGTCTACTGGACGTGGAGCCAACCCAAGTCCTTAAGCAACCTGGCAAAAGTGGACAAGAAACGTTGACTAATCGGTAGCCTCGATGCCGGGACAGCCTTACTGAGCTACCCAGCGTTCCAGTATTGCTTACGCTACAGGTTCGAAAGAACAGTTACGTTGGAAACTAGCTTCCAGTTAACTAGTGAAGCTGTTCATACAGGTCCGTAGAAAAACGGTATCTTTCATGTGCAGCAGAGGACGCACGAGATCGAGGTGCACGGGATAAAAGTGTGCATCTGGCGTCGGAAACCGTTCTTGTGGTCTTCGTACGCCTTTGCGCCTTTGCATGTTGAAGCGAAAGGCAAGCAACTGCCCGAGTACAAAAGCCTAGTTTGAATTCACACCAGACGAATGGCGCGGTTACCAGTTTAACAGATGCACGAACGCCTACGTGAGACAATGTGCAAGAGGTCGATCATGGTATGTGGAAACCCGTGTGGGACGACAGGACGCTGAACGCCCAAAGGTAAATCACCACTTGTAACTCCGTCTGGATATTTCAACGGAACGGTTTGGATGTCTATTGAGGGAACATGCATAGTAGATAAATTACGTTGGATTGTGCTGCGGCCATGGCTGCCAGGTAGATAGCAGACTGGCGTCAGCAGGTATTGCTTGAATTCGGGAAAGCCTGGAGGAGGCGGCCATGTGCTAATCTGTGCTAGGTCTTTTATCGCAATAAAGCTGAGTGATATAGTCTGGGTTGCGCGACGTGCTGGGAGAGGATTGACCGGGTGTTGAGCAGGGCGCGTAAGGCAGGTGCTAGTGACTGATGTGAACGGTAATAGTACGGCCTACATTTTCAGATACTCCACTCTTTATTATTGGTGACAGACCCCACTATCACACTGGTGTTGAAGACATAGCATAATGACTATAGAAAATTGGCTCTGAGATAAAACGCGATAGTTAGCAATGAAATATGTGAATTTTTCAGGCCAAAAATTGTCAAAAGATTATAAAAGGTCTCCTGTATTATTGAGGTAGACAGCTCATACAGTCTTAATGGAAACTGTATTCACTTAGAGGCTTAGAATGTATTAATTCTATATTCCTAGTGGTTTATGTGGCTCACTATCCACTTAAAAAAGCACAATGAGCCTCCTGACCATGGGTTAATTTTTGGTTGTCCTGAAGTCCATCGCAAATATAACCTTCCTTACTGAATTCCTAGTGCTTTCGCGAACCTTGTCGCTTAATTGCCTATATTGACTAAGTATGCCCATAAAGTTTGCTATTCGGCCACCTAGGTCATACTGGTTTTCATGGGTAGTATGGACAATAGCTAGCATTCTTAGATAGCTACGCTTATTTAGAACTTACACCGTATTCCCACGGTTTAACTTTTCTTTTCATTCTCCTGCCATCTGCTTGCAAAGCGGGAAGCCATTTTTAGCAAAAATATATTGGTGTTTTTCGTAGACCGCCATTCAATTACGGATAAGTCGTAAAATACTGAACGTCTTGCAGCGCGTTTACTTTTAACGCAATTAGCGCTAAACGCGCGTCTTGAGCAGCTTAATATTGTACTATATTTTGCCCTCTAATCCTAGATTTTTCTCTTTTGTTCTAATACGTACTCAACTTTAAATTTGGCGTCAGAGAGCAACTTTAGCGTAAAAATGTTTAGGTTTAATTATTTTAATTTGTACGTTTCTAGTGAAGTATGCCGCGTTAGTAGGTCTCTTAACAAAGGCGTTTCATTTTTAGTTGCATTTCTAGAAATCATATTTAGCCTTTTCATGTTCCTTGTTATTTCGCCTCTCTTATTTCTTTACATGTACTCACCAATAACTTAGGCTGAGAGGGCCGTACTAGTCCAAATATTTATAGTGAACTTACAATGCATTGGATCCCGTTTCCAAAGAAACCCCTCACAATTACAGCTATGCGCGACTTTCACAACAAACGAAATCAAGTAGCTCAACATCGTCTGAAGGAGTCAGCAGAATTTTAAAGTAGGCGCGTACAGCCTCATCAGTTGTACACCTAACAAAGCTCATGCACTAGCAACTGCTAACAAGGAACATATACAGACACATTTTTACTCATATGCAAGCGGATAGTATCAATGTAAATCTTGAGCTGTTCGCTTACTGGCGCAGCATCTAGCTAGTCTAGAAATATACCCATTTATTTATTGATATATTTGACGGAACTTACGTATGGATAAAGTGGAGGCTGGTACTTATCCACCAATCGTGCGATAACGAGCTTTGGCAGGCTGCAAGTGCTTGTAAACAATTGACAAAGGATTAGAATGTTGGAGTCAGCTTTGACTGAGATGCGTATGCAGGCAAAGCAATATGACGAGGGTGACAGTTTTGTGCACAATGTCATTTCAGATCAGCGGATAAGTAAACAGATAAGTCCTTTGCCTTAAGATATTTGTAGCCTTTCTTTCAATCTGGTCCTTCGACCATCAATAACGACGAGAACCTGCTCTCGGCGCCTGTCGTCGGTGGCGCCTTTTGTTGCTCAGCTGGTAGCCTTAAGTGCTGAGGTTCGAGATCACGGAGCAGATGGCGTGTTTGATTCACATGCTGCCACTTACACTTTTCCTGAACCCAACTCCCATTGTTTCTGTCCAAACGCTACTTCGCGTCTTCCTAGACGAGAGCTAATCGCAGTTGACGTTGACCCAGCTGGCTCTTGGGTTGTTATGCAATGCTTTGAAGCTAACGTAAACCGGACAATTCCGAGTCAACTATCCGGCTTTTATATCTGATGCAACCTTGCTGTGATGAAGCTAAAAGACATGGAAACTGTTTGATCGTCCAAAACCCTGTTGATAATTTTGAAGAAGCAGTGTTTCGCGCAAACGGTTTGTGCGACCAGGTTTGATAGCGAGGACCGTACCGGTGCTTTAACTGCTGAACATAACATCATGCCCAATGCTTTTGTGACCCACGCTCACTTACCAGTGGTACGGCGGTCCTGCTACCCAACTCTGAAGCAGCTAATTTACAAAACTGAGCTGAACGCGGCGCAAACGATTAGTGCTATAGTTAGACGACTGCTGGACCATTTGCATTTCAAGTCGGCCGAGAAAGTCGCTCTTGCTATCCGGACGGAAACAGAGCCAAATTTTACTGTTTTGATGAAGTCCTTGGATGCAACAGCCGACCTCTTCGATACTTGTAAGTTTTTACCACACCCGCCTTCTGATCATCTGCTACGAGTGACCGAAGCAGCGGGTAGGTCTTCGAGGTCTTGCGGCTTAGACAAAAGCTTCAACAATGATAGCACGACTCTTAAATATATTTCCTTGAAACGCTACGGCTAATTAGATCAAAGTGAGGAATTTTGAATATTAACTGTCACAAACGTCTAAAAATCTGTTTTTTTCATTGTCTGTCATTGATGGCTGAAACCAAACCAACTTACAATGCTGCTGGTGAAGCAAACCTTATGGATTTATTAGCTCTAGACTGCTTTATCACACGCTGATACATGCAGATCAAGGTAACAAGAACCCAAAGACACTGAATACCAACTGGTATAGTTCCGCTTAACGTGACGCAGAAAGGTATATTGTTGCACTCGGTGTATTGCCCGTTCTATTCTCTGGTCGAGCTGGCCCCGTTCAGACGCCAGCCTTTGTGGATAACACGTCACACCTGTTTGCCAAATTTCCAAATGGGTTAAAATAACTGAGTGCGTGGGTTTGAAGTCACTTAACCCACGTGCAATTCTGGTAGATTGCAGGTGAATTGGCAGTCGGTTAGTGCAACTGTTTAATCGATAGATAAAGGTGAGGCAGCCCCTTTAGACCCTGCCAAGTCAGTCAGTTTTTCATCAGATACCCATGGCACGGGCGAAAGAAGAAACAAGTTCGCTGTTGGCTTCACTTAAGAGACTTACCGTTTACAGAATTGAAAGGAAAGATAGACCTGCTGATCAGAAGTGATAGCTCATATCTGCACCGGGCTTTTTATCAAAATTGCGGAACTACTAGTGATCGGCATGCTGTTGGAATCCCGTTGGACTGCATAGTGTTAGTTCCAAGTAATCTACCCGAGCTCAAAAAGATCTAGAGGAGTCAGTTGTAATGGATCGCTCAGAGATGATAAATTCAGTTTCCCGGCAATCCCCGACCAACAACATTCTTATCAGTACACGTTAGCTGAGGGTGAGCAACCCACCTCAGCTAATGTGCCGCGATACAAGATGGTAAGAGACTAAACAATTACACTCTGAAGTACACTAAAAATTGGGATGTGCAGTTTACATGAGATCGTGATTTGAGGTGGAACATGAAGAGAGGGGATGGACAAAGCAACAGCACAAACACTATTGGGGCCGGCGCTTCGTCCTATCCGCAAGTGTGTCGGACCAAACGTGTCTATCGTCCTTAGGACTTCAGCCAGGCAGTCGGGATGCAACAACAGACGCCAGTTTCGAAGCGAGGGTTTTCATTCCTCTCGACCAAGTCATCGCTCGGCTTCCCCTCATCTGCTACCAACCGCACCCCAGCGCACAAACAATGCACGTCGCGGAAGTCGGTGTGCTGGCATGCGTAACCCGTAGCTCGGCCACCGGACCCAGGTGCATGATACAAGGTGCCGAGCAGTTAACTCGCTCGTCCTGCCCAAGTCACGCTCAACGTTCACGCGGTGCTCCAAACAGACCTGACCTAAGCTGCGAAGGCAGTGAAGGTTGCTGCCCGGTAGTCGCAGACCTAGCATTGTACTTTAAAGATGGTGATGTTCGTTGATTGGTCGGACGGGAGTGAAACAAATGACCTCTAGACTCTGACATTCTGATCTGGTGTAACCTTAAAACTGTGTTTTAGTGTGCTAAAAAGCCATCAACCGTTTGCCGCCGATTCGAATGCTTAGTAATACGGTTAACCAAATGCTGCAAATTAAGTAAATTAATTACACAAAGAAATTTCTACACCCTTATGTCCAATATCGCATAGTGAGCGCATTATAATGCTAAAAGTCAAAATTAGGTCTCCTGTTTTCATGGATGCTGTAGTTAACTAATTCGCAGTCTTGGAAGTCCGTTAAAAACATTGGATTTTCGCAACGTATACCGTAAAAGCTTTCTCTAGCAACAAGCTTGTTGGCACGAGCGTCCTTTAATAGTCCGTGGGTTATCTTTTATGCGTCTTCTCGGCGTCCCGTCTAGCTGTTGTTAAACGCAAAACAGAACACAGACGAGGTGTGCAGCAAAATGGATTTGAACTGAATGCTAACTGGTGTCCACTTAATCAGTTGGGTCCGCTGTGTTGCAAAAGTGCTCATATTCAACTCGCTTTACTATGCCTCCACTTATAGAGGTGGAATCATCGAAGTGTGCAATGCATGCAGCTATATTTGCCTTAAATAGGCGTAACACTAATGCAATATTGGTAACTAAAGTATAAATTATTCACTACAAGGTATAAAGACAAGCATACCGTTTCTTAGCCCATTTATTAATAATTCCTGCCGTCCAATTTTAGTTTCTTCCTGGATTTTTAAGTAGTCTCTTATTGTGCCGATATTTTTTGCCTCAGAATTTTAATGTGAAACGCATTATTATTATAATGAAATAAATAACACTTATGGATTGTGAGTTTCATAGCAGTGGATACATCATAGCAGACATAATTAAGTGGCTTCTTTAACAGCGAAGATTTTGTAAAACCATAGGAACCTTATGCAGCAATTTTCCCTCTGAATTATCATTTTATCCAAACATATGTACAGCGAGCCCTCCCACTGAAGCATGCTTTTGGCCTCTTGCGGAGAAGCAAAAGTAGATGAAGATAAATGTCTTTGTATGTCCGTGAATCTGTTTAACTAATGTACTAAATAATTATCGGCGCTGTTTAGTGCGTTAAATCCCTCTTTTTAACCGTACTTTCTGTCAGCGCAAGTGACTTTCAGCGCCACATTGTTGACGAATAATTCGTCACTGTGGTACTACGTGCTTACCAGTCTGTAATTGATTACCGCGTAATGTTGAAGGAACATGCATCCCTTCAGCGCGAGCAACAAAAGCGTGTGTCGTCGTGTGAGTGTTGTAACTCCCTAAATGACCAGACTTTTGGCCTTCAGCAGTGCAAATGTGCACCTTATGGACGACGTTTTGGTCACCCGGTATATCTTCCAACGCCCCTTGAACTTCAGCAACGAAAATTTTATGGTAAAAATATCGTAAACACGAAGCGGAAAGACACATATTAATGATAATTACGCAATGCATTAGCCGCAAACCCTAACCCTAAATGGATTTTGAATTACCAATTCTCGTTCAAACGAAACTAAATTAGGAGGACATTCAGCCAACAGTATGCAATATCTGATGCTACCACAGCATTATCGTGAGTGCGCTACTGTCGGAGCCTGTATCCTACAAACACAACCCTCGGAGTCAAATGATATTACAACGCACTTGGGTCCTAATACATCGGCACCAAATGTGCCACTGATTGATCCTATATACAAGGACCACGAGACTTGGAGCGGTAGGCTAATACAACCCACCAGGGTCTTATTACATCTGCACCAAATGTGCCACTGTTGGAGCCTATATACAACGAACACGAGACTTGGAGACATGTACTATGGCAACCCACCTGGGTCCTATTACACTGGCAGCAAACGTGCCGCTAGTCCAGTTAACTGTTTACATTGCTGTGATTCCAAATGAGCGCAGAAACCGATATAAAAACTGTGCATTGTATATAACAAAAGGCAGCGAGAGAAGGTTCAGCGTTGTTCACTATATTCGTGCCTTGGACGCGCATGTCCCATCCAGGGTATCATTACACAAAGTCGTATTCATCGGCTAAAATATAATAGTAGTGTGAACATATAGCCTACTGTCGGGTAATTGAATGAGTTTTTATCTAAACAAGCTTTTTCCTTCTTTGCGCTTTCTTTATTGGGATGGCATCCATGTCGACGCTACAATGAAGTGAAAATGGGAGTTTAGGTTGCAAAGAATATCTTACTTTGGCACTCTATTCTGCACAATACATCTGTTTGAGGGGAATTCCACGGCTCCCTTTCGACAACCTATCGATGAAAGGTAAGCAAATAGATCACCAGTACCAGTTGGGGTGTTGTAGCGGAAAAGGTCCACGGACTGAGTGAACTCATCGTCCGTCAGAGGGCGATTGATGGGGTGTCGCTCAAAAAGGCGATTAACTGGGTGATTGTGAGACAGATGGAACGTTGTGACTTTCAGCTTGCGTCCCGTTCTAATGAAGTGAACGCGAGCTTGGCAGTTAGTATTACGTGAGCTGAAAGATTAAGAATAATACAAGCGAAATACTACTAAACAAGTCTCACTCCTGTACTTTTTGACTTGCGACGTGCGCAGCGGACATATCGCTAAATGACCCTGTCGTACTTCACCCGTGACAGGTTACACTTTCTGCTGCTGTAGCATACGAAATTGAGGTAATGAAGCAGATTAAACTCTGAAAACAAACTATTAAACTCGTAAAACCTACCAAAAGAACGCCCAAGGAAGACTATCCGAAAATCAGACTCCATGGCTTCCGGATTCGAAAATACTGTTTCTACCGCGTATCTGGTTTCCGACACATTAAAACAATTGCAATATCACATTCGCACAGATTCAAATAAAACTGCAAAGGCAGAAAGATAGCTGGGAATAATGCCATAAAATGACTATAATCTACTTAATGCGCACTAGGTTTTGCGGGGTAACGATGCGTACCTGGCTTCTGACACATTTAAACAAATGCAATATCACATTTGCACAGAATTGAATAAAATTACAAAGCCACAATGATAGCCGGGAATCATGCCATAAAATGAAATGAAACTATTTATTGCTTACTAGGTTTTGCGGGGTAACGGTGCTGCGACTACGTCGCAGCGTGAAGGTTTAATGAGATGAGCCTCGTTATGTCTGTCAGCCTGATGGGCCAGGTTTCACAACCATATAATAGAGTTGAACGGATGGCTGCGTTATAAACTCTGCACTTCAGGACGACATTAATGTCGCGTCTGCGCAACAGGTGGTGGAGATTGGCGAAAGCACCTCGAAATTTTGCTATACGCAATGTAGTGTCATTTTTATCCTACGGGCGCTAATCTAAAAGCCCCGGTACTTAAATTCCTGAACCAGCCGCAGCTGACCACCACGGCGCGTTAGCGCAGGGTTGGGTCCCTGCCAAGTTTGGATAAATACTGCATTTCTAGATGTTCATTTATTTCTTACTCGTCGTCAGGTCTCCGACTTTTATACCTGCCAGCTTCCAGCTCTCGGACTAGCTTTCTCCTTCTCCATCTACCTTGGTACTATTATCTTAGGACCCTAGCGTAACTTGAGTACCTTTGCGCTGCTGCGCTTTTCCCACGCGCTCTTCTCTCCTCAGCAACCTTAATCTGTGCTTATACCCCGTCCATTCACTGCGCTTTCCTCGATTAAGCTTTCTTAGCTTTTTAGTTAATCACTCGTTACTCATCTGGTGTTCATTTAAATCTTGCTGGCTGCTATGTCTCCAAAGCTTGTTCATGTAGGAGCATAGTTCACTCCATGTCATGTCCGGTATTAGCACACCCTAGTACCATTCCCTAAGCATTCTAGAATGACTTTTTCTCTGCGCGACGCTGCGCTTATATCTCATATATCGTAGACTTCTCAATAATATTAATGTATACTTTCGTTCAGCACTTCTGCTTTCCTTCAATTAAGGTGTTTTGCTTTCTTCTATAGATAAATCTTCTCTCATCTAGGCAACGCACAGCTGCTATTTAGCCACTCATTTGTAGGTGTTTTGTTGCCGTCTCGCAGCAACATTTTCAAGTAGGAGTCCGGCTCCCACACTGGCCTTTCTCAGCTCAGTCGGCCTATGCACCATTCTCTTAGTGCCCTAGTATCATCTTCCTGTTTAAACCGACTGAAACGTTTTACTCCACGCTTGAGTCCTATCTATCTGCTTCTCTACCACCCATTGACCTTTGAATCTCTCTCGTCGCAAGCTAGTTGTATTTTTACTTAGTTGTCCTGCGCTCCCTTTTTAATTAGGCTGGCTAAGAGATTTTCATCCTTCATTCCATCGTCGCCAGTCGTTAAACCCAGCTTGCACACTTCCCACGCACTAGTTGCATCATAGTAAAGTGACACTAAATAAATAAATAAATAGTTTATTCTCGAATTTGTCGAGACACACCAAGCAAGGCATGATCAACATTTACATGCAATCTTGCTTCGCAACAAACACGTTGCTATGAGTGTAGTCGGCAGTAAGCCGAAGGTTGTACAGACTGCGGAAATTGTGTAAGTAGTCCTAAGGGATAGGGTCTGCATTGAATGACGAAACGTTGGGTTCTAGCGTGCGTAGTGTATACAGTCAGGGCACTATATATGTAATGAAAACGATACATATAAGCACAGTGTAACTTATTATTGAAAGTGTCAGGGCAATATTGAATTATGATTCTGGTCGACTTGCCAGTAGGTAGTTCTGGGCAGTGACTTTATTCGGTGGCGAGTCACATCCGCCACGTCGCAGTGTTGTTACACGGACATTTGTGGCTTTTTATAGTGAGAACGCTTGCCAGGCGACAACCCACCACGTCCTGGAACACTGTCAGAAATTTGTTTGTGCACTAATATACAACTGGCAGACTAGGTTGTTGACTGATTTCACACTCAGATATCCGCAGTCAAATGACCTTCAATTTCCTCTGTTAGTTGATCAGGTTTCTTGGGCAGGGCCGCCATAATGGCTGAGGCGATTCGAGGATGGGGGCTTCAGGAAGAATCGTCTTTGTGGGTACCAAGATGGGCAAACCTTCAGTTTCTTGCGTCTGGATTTTTCAGGGGTATGTATTCTTTTCAGGAGGGTGAAGTTCTCAAGTCCAGCTATCATCACTGGACAACGGCCATGGTAGTGAGTGCTGTTGTATCCTTTTGTTGTACAGCCATGTGCTTCATGGATCCTTATGAGTCGTCCTGTCCCGGACAAAAGCCGTTTCTCGGTCAAATCTCAGATCCCCAAGAAGTTCCGAACCTCGGAGAAAAGGGAAGGTGAGAGACAACCAAGGCCGCAACGAACAGGCGTGAAAATAAACATTGTTATAATCCTATGGTATAACATTTAGAGTGGAGACAAATAATGTACAATGTGAAACAATGATTGTGCTGAAAGTGTCTTTTGAATGCTTTTCGAAAGCAATGGCCCTATAAGTTGGTTGCTACTATCTACATGGAATACAGAGCGTTGTGCCATTAAGCAGAAACGCAGTATCAGTTTACTATGATGCGGCTATTGCGTGGGAAGACAGAAAGCAGAGTTCAGGGACCAGTAGTGTAAGAATGGTGGATGGATGGCTGGTGGCCAGCCTACATCGAAAGCGATACAAAGGTCCATTTGTGGTAAGTCAGCGGATAGATAGGACTCAAGAGCTGAGTAAAAATTATCGGGGGATTAGGACAGAAAGGCGACACGAGGGTACTAGGAGTATAGTGCTATGGCCACCTGAAGTAGGAAAAGCCTATGAGAGCTAACATCCTACAAAGGTAAGTGTCGAAACCTTTGCTGCAATAACGGACCCAGATTACTAGGTGAGAAAGAATTGATCGATAGAAGTGAAGTATTAAAGATCAGTTAAAAGAAAGGGAACGTGCGGAACAAATTTATACATAGTGTCGCGCAGAGAAACAAGTCATTCTAGGGTGCTAAGAAAATGGTGAGAAATGAACACCTAGAAATGTGAAGCTAACGGGCGTCTGTGTGCTGACCAGGTGAGAGGAGTGAAGAACTAAGAGGCTAAGAAACATTAATTGACGGAAGGGCAGGGAATAGCCGGAATGTAAATTGCATACTGATACTACGCTTTGTTATCTTTGTAGCTGGTAGCAACCTACCTATGCGGCTGTCGCATTCCGTAGAACTTTCAACCAACCATTTCAGCATATCATTGTTGCACATCGTAGCCCAGTTTGTCTCCACTCGAAATGTTATAACATAGGACTTTAACAATGGTAAATTCTACGCCTGTTCTTTGAGGTCTTCTCTCGGTTGTCCCTCACTTTCCCTTTTCTTCAGTGTCCGGACCTTCTTGGGGAGCTGGGATTGGTCTGTGGAAGCGTTTTGCTCGGGAGAGGACATAAGTCAAAAGGACCTACTTAGTCAATTGCTGTATATCAACGGGGTTCAACTGCACTTACCACGACGACCATGGTTCAGTGTGGATAGCTGGACACGATGTCTGCACACACTCAAAGTGTACATATAATATGAAAAGTCCATACACTATCCATTGAAAAGTTTGGTCACCTGGACAAGCAACAGGTCGACTCTTCGTGATGCTTCCATCATCGACGGGCAGCAGCAATTATGGCGTCCCTGACCAGGCTACCTCGTCAGCTAACAGAGAAAATTAGACGTCATTTGGCTGCGAATAACCGGGTATGAAATCAGTCGGCATGCTGCTTTGCCATTTTTACGTCAGTGATTAAAAGAATTTACGGCAGTGTTCCCGGACGTAGTGAATTTTCACCTGGCAAGCTTTCTCTTTATAAAAAGCCACAAACAACCGTTTGCCAACTCTGCGACATGGTGGATCTGACTCGCTACTGGCTTCCTTCACTGTCCACGACTGCATACTGGCAAGTCTACTAGATTCATACTTCGTTATTTACTTGACAAGCACAAGAATAAGCTTGTCTCTATTTACATCTACCGTTTTCATTACACATATTGTGGTTTGGCTGTCTGCACTACGCACACTTGTACTCAACTTATCGTCATCCATTAACAACTTTATTCCTTCTGATCACTTCTTCAATTTCCACAGCCTGTACAACTTTCGGCCACTGCTGATTACATACATAGTAACATGTCTGTTGCGAAATGTAATTGCCTGTGAAGTTGGATCATGCCTGATTTGGTGTACCCCGATAAATTACAAAATAAACTATTTATTTATTTATAAAGCAAAGCAAGTCCCAAAGCGACAGGCAGCCAGTGCTAATCGGCTTAGTGCTTCTTGATATGTTTGGGGGCTGTTACAGCTTAGGGCAATATTGTTCGGATACTCCAAGTCAAGAAGGCGCTCACCAAGAAGTAACTCCACAGCCTCTACGCCGTGTGCGGCGAATTATGTTTTCATGACTTCTTCAACTGCGAAGGTAAATAGGAAAGGTGAGAGCGAACAACCCTTTCTCGCACCGATGGTTAGAGTGAAGGGCGGAGACTGTTTACCTTAAACTCTCCCGCTGCACGAAGTATGCACCTGCAGCTCCCTGCTAAAGTTTACATTTTTATCAAACAACTCTTCTTCAGCAGACAGTTTCAACGTACACATCAATCGAGGGAGTCGAAGGCAAATATGGGTCGCCAGCCAACGTGGCGGTGCTCCAATCATTGAAGCAAGAGGAAGATGTGGTCGTTGCAGCCCTGGCCACGACGAAACCCGGCTTGGTCTTCACGGATCTGACCTTTAGGAGTGCCAGTCAGTCTGCGGAGAATGTCAGAGATAAGCAATTTAGAGACATTTAGAGCAGGCCAAGATCTCTATGATTGTCGCATTCAGAACGGTAGCGTCCCTTGAAAACTGGGACAATGACGGAGCGGCTCCAGTCTGTCGGGACAGTCGCCTGTTCCAAAACTTTCAATAGCAACTCATGTACATCATCTACTGGAGCAGGTACTCCGAATTTAAAGTGAGCTGGTAGGATTCTATCTGCACAAGCGGCATTATGCAATTTTAGCAGTCTGATCTCCCGCTCGATTGCTGCGCGTGAAGGCGGACCTAAGGAGACGGCCCATGGAGAATTGTAGCCAGTGGCCGAAAGAGAAAGCCATGACCCAAATTGGTTAACCTGCGTTGCAATGTGTTCAGCTCAACGCTCCAAGCTTTTGGATAAGCTGTGAATCGACGGTCCACTCTCCTTGCGTATTGTCACGCTAACGCCAGGTCATCTGCTGCCTAGGTACCGCACCAGACGGAGTAACTTACGATGGTTAATAATGGCAGCGGCTACTTCCAGTACCGATAAACGATAAGACCACCAGGCTTTGCGGTCTCACTGCAGGCTAGCAGGCAGTTGTGTCCTGAGAGTTTTGCGAGTCTCGCTGTATTCGCCTCCAGCCGCAGTACGTTGGCGATGGTCTATAAGTTTCAGATCCTTTGTAGAGACAGTAAGTCTAGGTTGGTAATTTGATCTTCTACTTATAGACATGCCTGCTGATAGCAATGTTTGACGAATCTGCTACCAACTACCGACCAACACCATGTATTCAACTGTGTGTACGAAATGAACATCGACGTATTTGCCCACCCAACTTGGACATGTATGTGAACAGCAGGAGTGCACTCAAACACATAGTGACTTCCGTAATTGAATTTGGTGGTCATAATGAGCTCGTGGTACAACGGCAATATGAGAGCTCACGGTTACTAGATAATAGACAGCTCGCAATAATGTGACAAGCGCATTATAGAAAGCGACTGTTAAAGCGCTACGCTACTTGAGGCATACACAAAGGCAGTGTTTGAGTACTGAATAAAGGATACGCCACTCCAGCTTCCAGGAAAGAGGAACGGAGCAAAATAGAATCCTGAGACATACCCCATCGCCCTGTATGGGATCCGCGTACACCGGGTAAAGTATGACTAGTTTCCGATTGTCAGGCGTTTTACCGCGGGACGTCTCTTAATTGATAAGTTTTGCAGGGTCTTGCTTTGTCAAACAGTTTATTAGGTTCTTACTTTTGATTTAGGTTCCCATCCATCGCGTTTCTATCTGACATTGAAGAAATGTTCCATCTAGTCAAGGTTTCGCATCGTGACAGGGATTGCTTGAGGT
Organism: Dicrocoelium dendriticum; assembly: GCA_944474145.2. NCBI lineage: Eukaryota > Metazoa > Platyhelminthes > Trematoda > Plagiorchiida > Dicrocoeliidae > Dicrocoelium > Dicrocoelium dendriticum. The sequence continues at coordinate 25,912,415 of OX104064.1, forward strand.
ACCTGTGGCGGAATAGCGGTTACCTCTGCCTAGCTCCTAGGAAATTTCACATGCCAGTACATGCATTTGGAGCCACTTCGTCACCTAGTTGTGCAAGTTTTACTGTATATCAAGCATGGACCGACAATGCAAAAGCATTCCGATCAGAAATTTTAAAAGTTGCAAAACAATGTTTTGCTTTAGCGAGTGCCTTCAGTTTGCTTCTGTTCAAGAAGCGATTGAACAAGTCAATCATCTTGCCCTATTTTGGCCAGTGAAGGCGTGCATTTTACAAACTGGATTAGTAAGCGACGCGCTGTTAGCGCATATTTGCTCAAGGTGGAACTGTATGTACCCAGGAGACGATATCTGACTGACAGCAACTGCATTAGAAGTGCTCTTGACATAAAATAGAACGTCACCTAGGACCGCATACACTTCAAGCTGGATGGTTTTGATAAAATTGTAATTCGCAGGGACATACAAACAGTCCTTGCTTCCGGTTATTATCCTCTCAGCCTCGTAGCACCAGCACTAGTACCAACCAAGCTTCTTTTACAAACTCGCTTATTGGGATAGATATATTAAGCTAAACCACTCTCCATAGAAGCTCAACGGAATTAGAACCAATGGTTATTATGCAGGCATAGAATTAATGGCCTTTCCATTGAATGGTGAGTCACTCTGGTTTGGTTCAGTACAACGTCCGCACACTTGCACCGGATTTCCGATGAACCTGAGGCCTGCTACAGTGTTGCTTCGTACGTGAGAGGTCAAAATGTCGAAGGCGGTGTTCATACCTTCCTGGTTATTAGCAAGTTTGGAGTGAGTCCTATTGGAACTTTGCTTTTACCAAGACTAGAGCGCACCGTTGCTGTAGTTACCTCGCGAATGGCAGCGTAATTCACTTGTGAAATCAGTTTCTATTGCAATGCTGTACTTTAGATAGGTTCGTTGACAGTTCTCAAGATGCTTCGTAGTTAACTGGCGCTGTTCTGCCTACGTTGCTAACCGATTTACTATTAGACAACAGCATACTTAGTCTGATCATGAACGCTACGTAAACTAGGGAAAAGCTCAGCTGATTTAGCGTCACCCAGATTGTTATATCACAGCAGAAAAAAGTACACACCTGCTTACACATTCCACAATTTCTCTTTTCGGCTGGGTCATCGTAGACCGGGTAATCGGATAAATTGAACGAATGGCCGCCAGAATGGTTTGCTGCCTGATACCATGCATGTCTTGGCTAACCCTTAAAATCATCGGATAAGTAAGCTCATTGGCTGCCTTCTTTAGATTACGCTGCAGCAATGGCTCGCCACTGTTTTGCATTATAGGTCGTATTTCGTATCAGTTTTTGTAGAGCGCTGCGTCATGCTAATAAGAAGCGATGGAGAGCGCTAAAATTAAACAAGCCACGCTTCTGATTGTTCGACTGGTAGGAAAATTTTTCGAAGAAGTGTAATGTCCGCTTTCCAACGACAAGACTAAGGTAGTAATACGGAAGTTAGTTTTATTTATGCAGAATGGGAAGTCTTACGTTTTACATTAGTAACGGCATAACTCGAGTAAGCAGAGGGTTGCATCGACTCTTGAAAATGTTCAAGTTGAGAACTTCGATGTAATTCCGGGTCACCATTTTGTTACACCTCTAATTCTTCTGTATTTGCCTTGTGCCAATGGACACACCAGAAAATTTAGCATACACTGTGCAATCTTCAGTAGTTATTGGGTCATAAAATGCTTTTCAAATGTGAGACGTGCTGGTAAGCTGCGCTAAAGTCCATAGAAACCATGTAACCACATTAGAAAATTTAATGACGCGGTTGTAACCAACCAGTGTTTTACCTACCGCCCCGCATTTATTGCTGTTGGAGTTGTTTACTTCGGACCTGTAAATGCACGATGTTGCCGTGTGCAGGAAATGAGATATATACGTCTGTTCCTCTGCTTGACTACAAGAGTAGTGCACACTGAGGTTTTCCATTTTACAGGAACTGAGTCCCGTTTTGTGAGGGTGTGAGTTTTGGCTAGACTCCGCTGACTGACAGTCCTTTACAGACCTAATAGACAAACCTTTTGCTGGCTAAAACTAATGTACGCAGTTTCCCGGGAAATTTGGATCAGGAGATGAGAACAAAATTTATACTGACACAGAAGATTGGCTGAAAGTTTAACACTTTGTATGCTAGCCTTCTTGTAGCTATTTGTGAACAAAGGATTTGATCGACAAGCGTAAAGTTGTGTAACGTTCGCAGCGGCGCGACCTCGACTGCACAAGTGCTAAGGACAACACATGCTTAGATGCTTGAATAACAGTCGTCTAGCGTGGTTACCTGACATGCCTGCTGCCAATGCCGCCGTATCACCGAGGCGACCGTTGGCACTGGAGAATGATCCGCCTCTCAAAAACCGGACAATGAACTTACAGATGAAATTAATTGGAAAACGAAGAAAGGTAGGACCACTTTTTGATGTCTTTTGGCGTAAACGGATTAAAGGGTACTTAGCGGAACTGCAGCAGAGGAAGAAGTGGTTAACTAAATTTAATGGGCTCAAGAAGCGTGTTCTGGTTCACGTTTGTGATTTACACACCTCAAGAGTCCTGTGGATAAAGGCAGTCGTGGAAGAACTTTACCAATGCGTTGGTGAGGACAAGCAAAGTTATCCTGCAAAGGAACCGCAAGCAACTTTGTTTGTTAGAAGCAGGCGAGGAAACAGGAGGCGAGGACGTGGCATCAAGTAAAGAGGATAGAAGGTTGTTGAGTGAGTCTAAAGTCCAAAGATAAATTTAAATGTTCAGCCAAACTGGTTGACCAGTGAGAACATAATATCATTTTTTACCAAAACTTTCACTTATGTCCTTACGTAAATGTGTGTTAACCTCCTCCAACATTGGCGTCCGGAAACCGTAACTTTGCCGTTCGCAATATTAACGTATTTTGACCTTCCGAAGTCAACCATTTCACCCGTTGACAGGCTGCAGATAAGCAAACGGTTACGCTGTACTCTTTTGACACGTCAATCCACGCCTTCCAGTTTCCACGCTATTTCAATCCGAGTGCAAATATATTCGGTAATTGCTTATTGCGTTTAACTATTGTATACCACGTCAACAGGAATTTTCCCTTTATTTTTATCAGCTTCTGCCGTGCATATCTTTTAGGTGGACTAGCCTAAATTTTCGTTGTCCAATGTCGCGCATTTATGTAGTATAGTCTCCTTACAACTTTTACATAGGTTATAGGTTCAAAAAGCTATAATGTGTAGCTATCACCTCTGTCACTTCATCCTCTTCTACAGGGTACTCAGGGAAATTCGTTATGTTTCTGTGGCTGCACAGCAGGGGAGTAATACATGTATTGACGTAAATATATGTAGAAGTTGGTCCGCATCATCCTGTGCTCATCGCCGCACTTAGCTCTAGACAGCATACTTGTCATGCGCACTCCACACATATCACGCTGGTGTACGATAGCATAGTCTAATAGGTGTTTGGGGTCATGCCGTGGATGTGTCAAAGTAACTATATCCCCTACACAAAGTTCGAATTGTGCGGCGCTCGTCAGGAGATGAGGGGCGGAATATGAGAGCACCTGGTCACTTTTTCCATTATCGGCGTCAAAAACCTACGGATCGACTACACCCGCACACACAGCAGCCTTACGCCCAACGCACGCGCTATAATCAACAATTACACATAGCTGGTCTTTCCATCGCAGAGGCGGTATAACGGCGGGCAGCTGAACGTAAACCGGATGTTTCTTTTCACCAGGATAACACTTAAGGGCCACACGTACTAATACGTATGGCTGCTGTACACCTTCCAAGTCGCGCTCTAAGTATCATCAAGCGCAGACTGAGACCAGTCGAGCCAACCGTGAGTTGGCGATTTAAGCAGATGAATAGTGCAAATCCGACCCGACGTGCACGTGATACTGGGGTGGTCGGTAGAAAGTATAAACACTAAAAGCTCAATGTAGTTTGCCCTGGCCAGCAATGTCGATCCCATAGCGCGACCAATGTTGCACGTCGCTCAGGTTGTTCACCCGGCTTCCGGTCCAGTACTGTGCACACGTTTTAGCTGCCGATGTTCAGCGCATTGCGCGGAAGCATACGGCCGCGTTGACTGGCAAACGAAATGGTGATAACTTGGGGTGGATGAGGCAGTGGGTTTAGTTAAACGTGGACGGTGAGCATATTGTAAGAGAGGAGAATCAAGAGAGGCGTCGGCGGTAGCATTTTTTCACCTATCTAATTTGATGTATGCAGCAGATAAGGGGGCCCATTTCCGAAGGCCACTGCGCGAAGATCGATGCAGTATGAATTTATTATTATTGACGTGCTCCAAACTTAGTTGTCGTACTAGGGTATTGTCAGAGCGTCCAAGCTTGACAAAAGAATGCCTAGAGTTCCCAGCCAAAGACCTCGATACAATTTACTCGGTGAAATGCAGTGGACCATGCGCCATCATGCATTGGACCAACTCATCCGGCATCGTGATTCCTGGCATATTGCTTGAAAAGAAGCGTAATCAAATCACACCCAGCGGTCGCCACGAATCCTCCGGTACATGATATCATCTACAATACAGGGAGCAACGTGTCGATGATTTGTCAGGATCTGGCTAACCCAAGTATCAGCGCCCTATGGACTCCTTAATTTAGTATGTATATATACGTTGTCTCTAAAAGCTTTATTCACTCTTTGACAGACGATTATTAAGGTACTTTATAATTCAAGTTGCAGCCAAACTTTCATAATAGTAAACGTACAACTATCGATAAAAAATTAATATTAATTTGCCAATAACAGCACTATAATATCATGGAAATGCAGAGCCAATTTAACAGATACTTTCACAATACTCCACCAACGTGGCGTACCATTGCTCGAAAAGAAAATAAAAACGAAGCGTACGAAATTGCGAACAGCTTAAGTACGCAACGCTCCGGAAGACCATCAACAGCTTATCAATACATTAAGCAGGCTGCATCAATGCTTCAACGACTGAATGGTCCACAATTAACAACACCGACAAGTCGCCTGGCAAAGAACTCATCGACGGAATGAACAGGATTGCAAGCCAACGCGGTCAGAGAATAAAACATTATAATATTCCTGCCGTCTAGCTTGAAGATGGAAAATGGATAACAGCTGACTGCGAGCAACAGCACACGAGATGGGCTTCAGGCTAGAACCTTTACTTGGAACAAATTCCAATATCACATACCGTGATTATCAACGTGTTACAATTGAATTAACAAGCTGTTCAACTGTGAGGTCGAACAGTCATCACAACCTTATAGCACTTCTTACACTTTCCAATGTCAAGCCTAAAGTTGATCACACTCGTTCGTTGCAGATTTGATTGTAGTTATTTGATCATGCTTTGTTAGCGTGTCTCGTGCAAGACCAAGCATAAAATAACTTTATTATTTATTAAATTCCGATTCCTAAAGAATGCAGTAAAACCACTTCGTCGTGAGGTGGTTAGCTCAAATTGCGTGTTCATCAGATGTCGAAACAAGATTATTGGCAAAGCTACATACCAACATAAATTCAAGCCCTCAATGAAGATGATACTGATCGGAGGGTTTAATATTGCGATTGTCATCTGAATAAATTCGCAGAAGATACAACATTTCCTGAAAAACTCTTAAGGAGCGAGAATGCCCCTTCAAACTAAATGATGCAGTCAACCAAAAAGATTGCACCTATTGGGGCGGCGAAAAGCAACATTTAAGTACGGAAGGCCATCTGAACGTAACAGGTGCTAAGGTGAGTTGCGGAATGTCAATATTGAGGGATGTTGGATAATTCATTTTTGACCAGCTTGTCAGTGGTCCAGGTTAATTAATATTATGAATGAAAAATGTCGGTCTAGGAATAGAAGAGATGATTAGACACGAACAGATCTCTTTCCAGCAAGATGACGCTCTACCAACATACCATCGTGAGGTAGAAGCAGAAGAGGTAGTGTTAACATTTCCGCGCAAAACAATAACATAGGGCAAAAGATTGTAAAGCAAAATGGCGCAAGTAATTTTATCCAGCAAAACCAGCGACAATCAAAACGTTTAAAAATGAAATCCGATAAAATGATGCAATTTGACAGTTAAACGGCCTACTATGCTTGTCTGCCCTATGATTTAAAAGGCAAGCATTAGTCGGTTCCTCGAATTCATGTGACAAGCTGGGACCTCAGAAGTATGAATACAATTGACATTTTGTAGGGACGGTGCCAGTGAGGACTTGGCGGACACATAGTGTGCCATTCGACACAAAGTGGCTGCAAGCAACCTGTCTGCACCCAAGCGTTAAAAATCCATCTATGAACTAGGGCTTGTGACGCAACACCTAGTGAAGAAGAAGATCGCTTGCTATATTGTTGGTGTGTAAACAACCGTTAAGTAAACATCGTCGGACGCTGCAATGTACGGCAAGCTTGTGGTAATGGCTTGTCGGTCGAGCAACGCGGAGGAGTAGGCCGTATCCATGCGGGCCGATAACAGGATGCGAATAAAAATGAGCCAGGTGAGAATACTACCGGTTAGTCGCTTGAGCTAAATGCGCTTAGAAGCATTTGGCAAATTGGTCTAAGCAAGTAAACGCGTCAAAAATCCAGTACATGAACGCGTAGTTGGCTCATGAGCGAACCGGTTTATTTGGGACAAGCTGGAGCCTTCGAGGCAGGAACAACAGACCAGACATATAAATCGAAGTTGGCGTGCCATGTCTTGGCTTAAAGCGAAAGGTTGCTGACGGAGAAGAAGCCGACAGGCGAGCCGTGCGTGCAGCTGATGAACGCAAAGTATCTCAAAATCGTAGTGGCCAATCTCGGCAGACAAATATTCCCCAGTTGCGTAGTGCATAATTGATATCCAGAGTCCTTAACTATAGCTTGATCGTTACCCAGAATTCGTTTGACTTCCGGTGGGTGCCACCCGACAACAAGACAGATGAGCAGAAACCGACATGCAGACCTCCGGTCTCCGTGGCTGGACAGCCAACCATTTCACTGCCGTCCGCGCTGAAAATGACGGAAATCAGACTACCGAATAAATGGAGTTTGCGGAATTCGTAGTGGGTGGATTACGTGGCGCTGGAACTATTTTACACCTAGCTGATGTCATACAAAATGACTTTATACAAACGCGTAACCTGTGACGGGGCGACGAGGGTGCTTTAGACATCGGATATGATCATGCGGCTGATCTGGAATAGGATCTGCTGGAGCGAAGCAGAATGTTTGGCGAATATTACGAAGGCCGAGCAAACGTAGCCTAACAGATGTAATTGTTTTTGGGCACTATCGCTCACCGGGTGAGAGCTTTGAGGTCTACATTATTTTGCTTAAGTTAATGGCACAAACTTGTAGTTTACGCGATTGTAATTGGGACCCCATCGTACTTGTACGCAACGTTGTCGGCATACGAAATGATGATAGCAGCGGGCGCCAACTGATACAAAATCGAGTGCCAATTGCTCAATGTATCCACATCTAATTAAGCGAGATTAAATAGGCCCAACTACTCCAACATTTGCGCACGGATGCAACAGATCTGCTTTTTGCGGTATCCGTGCCCAACGAATTCTCAGCCTAACCAGACGATGCCAATAACCAAGCTGCAAATTTTGTGGTTGCGCACCTTCAAAACAAAAGAAGAGCTGTCCAACTTGAGGCGGCACCTGCATGTGGTGTTCCAAGAAAAATGATTTCTCCCGGTATCGTCTATCGATCCATGTCTGGTCAGTAAACAGCGAAAGCCAAAAAGACGCAAGAACTCACAATAAATAATATGGAAGATCCTACAAGTCAAAATTGCATTTTTATAACTCTCTCGATCTAAAGAGGGCCAGTGTATTTTCAACTTAATCCAAGAGCCCAGATCAACCTAGTAACCGAAATATTGCGTCCGCGTACGATACAGTGAACGCGGATTTGCCTCAAAATTTGAAACGGCTCGAGTCTACGGCCGAAATGGAGAGGCATCGTGACAGTTGTCAAGCCGAAGAAGGGAATGAAACACCAGCTTGAGTTCATAATTGTAGCAGTAGACCATACGCCTACCTTGGGAACTGATTAGATCCAGCATCTTTGTTTCGTCTCCTATAATCCTGCTCGTCCTTTTTCCTTCGAGCCAGACTACCGCAGACATTATGGATTATTACCCTAGCGTGTTTGATGTAGCTGTTGGAATATTCCTGGGCTGCGCTAGTTTGCCTTTTCCAGATGGGAAAGTACCAGTTGTTTTGCGTGTAAGGATAGCAGAAGAATTGCAGCACTTCTTTCCTTTGAGCGTCATAACCAAGGTTAATGAACAGACAGATTGGGTAAGCCTAGTTTCAGTCGTACGTAAGCAATCCGGTGACTACGCATGTACCTCGACCCGAAATCGCTTAATGTTACGTTCAGAAGAGAGTATTATACCCTACGGACACCAGATAATATGCTACTGCGGTTAGCCAAGGAGGATGTATTCACGTAGGTCGAGCAAAGCTTCAACCTTCTGACATGTAGAACTTGAGGCTGGGTCGAGCTACGTGACCACATTCGGGATGTTTCTCGGACGCTTTCGGGGCTTTACCTGCACTTTGGTTTCAAATAATCCGATGCAATTTTCCAGCAGCTGCCGATGCGAGCTTTAGATGACCTACCCGGTGTGATTTTTGTAGCAGTTGACGTGTTGGCGTTTGGTGCTGCTTGGGAGGAATATAATCGTCATCTCCACCAGTTTTACGCCGCTAGGCCGAAAGCCACTAAATTGAAGCCAGACACCGTCTAGCTACGCAAATCTGTTGGGGATTTCCATGGACATGTGCTGCGTTGGGATAGATAAAAACCAAAGCCGGGTAGTCACGGCCGTAGACAAAACATTTCCCTACACGGACGAGATGGCTGTTAGCAGGCTGAACGTGATGGTAAACTATCTGATCCGTTTCTCAATACGGTTGGCTGGCCTGAGCATACCAATCCAAAAGTTGGAAATTGGTATTGTGTTGACGAACAAAATAGGGCGTCCTAGAAAATTTTAGATGGGTGTACTGACGCACCCGACCGTGCCCACCTCGATACATCTCTCCCCTTGTGATTCAATGTGAATAGGCAGTAAGGCATGGGATCCGTTCTCATATGAAGCAGGAAGCCCATTGAGTTATGTACCCGCATACTGAAGTTGGCCGAGCGTCGTTGCGACTAATTTGGAAAAGGTGCTAGCACTGGTGAACGCCGTAAAACCTATGAACGTCTATACGTTCAGGCGCAAGCCTACAGTCGTCACAGGCCATTAAACAACTGGCACCCAGCGCTGGCAAACCACTACATATCGTTCCACTCCGGTCATAGCGGATGTTTATTCGCCTCCAGAAGTATGAGCTTGATGTTATTTACCAGCCAGTATCCGGAATGCACATCGTGGACAGGTTATCGAAAGCATACATTTCAGGTACATTAACGCTATAAGGAGACTCCGATTTGTTTCACAAAATACAGCTGATTGCTGTCACCGAGGAACGTCTGCAGCATTTGCGATGGTACACAGAAGAGGAGGAGGTAAGCAAGCTCCTGGAACAAACATACTGAAAGGGCGGCGGAAGATTAAAGGAAGTTACCAAAAGAAATAAGCCGGCTTTCATTTCGGCTACGGACTCCTCGTTCATAATGCCTGAACTTCAACGCGAACCGAATCCTTTTCCCCAAGGAACTAAAGTGCCCCACGCTGCAGCTCATGAAGTGCGCGCACATTGGAATCTGTAGCTTTTGTGGCCAGGACGCCGGCACTGATGGCTGCGCCAGGCACGATCAGAAAAACGGGCTAACTTATTGAAATGTTTAACTTGCAAATCACATGACATGTTAGCCAACAGAACCGATGGTGCTCCAAGAAGTACCAAAGAGAACTTGACAATCAGTCGTTTCGAACATATTTACCCAGAAAGAAATTAATGATGTAATCGTGGTTTACTACTTTGGTGACAACATTGTGCTTGTTGTCCTACATGCAACCAGTGCGCTGGCCTATGGGAACAAGTTACGACGCAAATTCGCCAGCGATGGAATACCTGAAGAAGGATTCTCGGATAACGGCCCGCCGTTTTCAGCGTAGAAGGCTGTGCTGACGGTGAATAATGAGGTATACTGCACCGGCTCTATTGTCCATACTACAGCCAATCGAAAGTGAAAGCCCGGTCTGCAGTAAAAAAGCAAAGAAACTTATCACCAAAGCCAGGACAACGCAGGTGCATCTCCAAGTTATATTACTGAATAGAAGACACGCCCTGCCTAATGAGATCGCAGCAAGTCCAGTTTAGCCTTCATTCAGGCGCAGAACAAGGACATTGTTGCCAACTGCCAAGCTGCCATTTCAAACTGAGATAAATAAATAAATATGTGTGTTTCTGGACTGGTTAGATGCTGCGCGCGTAATAGCTCAGATAAAGGTATACATTAATCCTATTCTTTTGCATGGGAGTAGGAAAAGTGTATGTATAAGTTCCTTGTGGGCCATTACGACTGCATTGGCTTTGTTAGGTGTACAACTGATGGGTCTGTACGCGCCTACCTTTAAATTCTTCTGACTCCCTCAGGCGATATTGAGCTTCTTGATTTTGTTTGTCGTGCAAGTTGTGCAGAGCTGTAGTTGTTTAGGATTTGTTTGAAACAGGATCTGATTCACCATCACTTCACTATAAATTTTTCGACTATTTCGGCCCGCTCCATCGTCACATTTATTGTTGCGCACATGGACAGAATTAAGAGCAGCAGAATTACAAGGAACATGAAAAGGCTAAAAATAATTTCTAGAAATGCAAATAAAAGGGAAACGCCTTTGTTAAGAGACCTATTAGAAACGCACAACTTAACGAAAAATATAAGCACAAGTTCTCGCGCTAAATTTGATCTCCAACGCCAAATTTCAACCTGAGTAAAGCTCAGAACAAAACAGAACCTTACGTAAGGCTAGGATATTGCGAATGTAGTCCTAAAACGAGCTCCACAGAGCTAGTTTTTACCGCTGATTGAGTTAAAAGTAGAAGCAGTACAATACATGCAGTAGTTCCCGTGGCATTCTCAACTGAAAGGCTGCCTACGAATAGCGCACCTATTTTTTATCGCTTTAAATATATTTCTGCTTTGCAAGCGGCAACAGAAAAAGAAAAGAACATGTTAAAGTGGCGAAGCCGTATAAGTTCTAAATAGCTATAGCTATCTAGAAATGCTCTATATAGACCATAATATCCCGTAACAACTATGTGGCCGAGAAGCAAACTTTTCAGGTTTACTTGGCAAATATACGCAAATACGCAATAATGTTTTGTGGAAATGCTAGGAATCCACTAAGGAATGTTAGAAGTGCAAGTGGCTTCAGGATAACTTGTAATTAACCCACGGTCAGATGGCCTCATTTTACAATTTTCATTGGATACTGAGTCACATAAACCACTAGGAATATAGAGTTTAGTATATTATATGCCTCTAAGTAGTTGCGAAGTTAAAATTTGTGTTACAATCAGAACTAACGGCGCAAATCCTACTAAAGCACTGGACTTAATGCCGTTGCAGTTTGCCCACAGTAATTCGTCTGAAAGCAGCAGGAAAACCAGCACCTTCTAATGACAATTCAGCAGGGGCACAACGCTTAATAAAAATGCCAACTGCAGGACCCGACTCGGGGACGGTTTCAAGAGTAACCATAATATCCGGGGGGACACAGCAGACCACGAACAAACACAGGGATCCGGGGTATCTTATACCTGCTTATATATCAAATACTTCTCGAGAGCATGCAAATTATCCAAAAACGATTAGTTGCCGACCCTTTATTGGTCGGCGTAAACTGATTTGCTTCATCCTTCCAGTCTAACACAGTTTTAGCCCACGTGAAGCTCCCATGCACGGATACAAATGCCCAAGATCTACTCAACAAATTAGCTGAATTAAGACTTCAACAACCTTGTGCAGCTTGGGACCTTATCGCTGTCATCGACACTTGGCTGCGCTGTGAGATACCAGATGCTGAAATGGGGCTAACGGGCATGTCCGTTGTCCGGAAGGATCGAGCCAGCAAAGGTGGTGGGATAGCCCACTACTTTCGTAACGACATGTAATGCGAACCCATAAACGTTTCGGAAACCGATGTACCTGGCGCCATTTGGTGTAATTTCCGGTTGAGAGGGAACGATCTTGGCCTATTGGTTGTTGTTTACAGTCCATCATGGTCTACTTCCGAGATGGACTGCAACTTGAAGGCTGCGTTGAGGCAAATGATAAACAGAAAGTACTGTCACATCCTAGTCACCAATGACTTCAACTTACATGCTATCGAATTACAGGCCACACCAGGAGAGCAATTCAAAGCAGAATTGCCAGACCTGGTTTCAGACTTCCCGCTTTATGGCCACGTCACTGCACCCACCAGATTCAGGGGAACTAACAGGCCACCCATATTGGACGGAATATTCGCTTATTAAGAACTGATGGTCGAGAGTGATAACCGATACTCCTCTGGTCCGCAGCGAGCATGCGACGCTAATGTTTTATTACATGTGCTACGCGGATTATCCTATAGAGCATGCCGAGGAATATCATGTCGTAACCAACTATGACGACCTGTCCGACCTAAATGATGCAACAAGCTCGTCGTTCTTGGCCGACTTGACCCCTATGGTGGCCTGCGGAGAATTCAACATATTTACCGAGCTCGTGGCAAGGACGTCTGAAACCAAACTCTGCCGGCCTAAAAGGATGAAATCCTTCGTAAGGGACAGGACACTTAAATACATGGCATTAAGGGACTTGGCATGGCACACCTACGTAGCCTCCCCGAACCAACATACTTGGGATGTCTACACAATAAAAAGAAACCACTGTGGCAAACTCATCCGGGAGGATAAACTGAAGAACCAACAAAGTCTAGTGCAAAAGTTTTGCTCCAATTCCAGATTGCTATACAGGCACTGAAACAATTAGCGCCGTGTTAAGCGCGGTATTCTAGTTATGCGCACAGCATACGGGTTGGTTCAAGCCACACAAGAGGCGGCCAAAATTCTTAGACAACAATTTGGCCGTACCTTGCAAATCGTGCAATCATCTCATACATCCTGCCTAAGCGGATAATGCAGCCATCAGAGCGTAATCATATATCGTTTACCTCTGCAGCTGTACTGAAGAAGCTGATGTCTCTGCGCGAGTTCAGCTCGCCGTGTGCGGACGGAATTCGCCCGAAGGCGTCGTAAGTTGCTGCCATGAGTTTGGCAGGACCACTAGCAATTTTCTTTCAAGGATGGCTGTACGAGATGCACGTCACCACGACGTGGAAGCACAAAATAACCACGCCAATCTACAAAGTGGCAGTCGTGCTGATTCATAAAATTATCGCTCGATAACGCTATTTACTCTGATCCCCAAGGTTATGGAGACCCTTGTAGCTGAGGCACTGATGAGGTACTTGGAGAACAACAAAATTCTTGTTTCGGAGCAGCACGAATTTCGCCAAAAGCGCTCCTGTACCACTAAGCTGTTGGTTGCTCCTGCAAGCTGAACGGAACCTGTGGACGCTGGTGCAGCAGTCGACGCGGCCTACTTGGACTGCTCAAAGGCATTCGACCATCTAGACCATCACATACTCCTCCACAACCTCCATGAATTTGGAATCGGCGATTCTATTCTGGGCTGGATAAGAGACCTTCTCGTGCAACGTCACCTGAATGTGATGGTTCGCAGCAACCTGTCGGAAACCATCGAAGTTCAGTGCGGCGTACCTCAAGGCTTGGTACTTGGACCCCGCCTATTCCTGTTTTTCATAAATAATCTCGCGGGCATGCTATTTTCTAACTGTTTGCGATTTGCTGATGATTTAAAGTATGGTTTACTGTAGCTGCATTGGAGAATCATAGTGGTACAGGAGTACCTGGATAAAGCGTACACATGGTCCATCGAGAACATGCCGCATTTCAATGTCACCAAGTGCAAAGTTCTCAGCATACGGCAAAGAGTATGCACAAGTGCCGCCTAGACAAACAATTCTTCAGCGGGCGTCTCATCTGTGCGATGGTGGCGTGATAGTTTAAGATGAACTTAGTTGTTTGAGACAGACTAAAAAGGAAGCTTAGTAGGCAAACCAGTATTTCGGCTTTCTTCGCAGAACTTTCGGGAAGTTTGACCCTACAGCATTTCCAAAAATGCTTAGTGCGGATGTGAGGCCGCACGCGGAATACGCTATTCAAGCGTGGCAACCCTGGCTCAGGCATCATTTCACCGCGCTCAATGCTGCACAACATAGGGCAACGAAGGGCGTCAGAGGTTTGACCAGCCTCCCCACCCAATAAGGTTGAAGTCTCCCAAAATATACAGTGGACGTTATCGACGTCTAAGGGGCGATTTTATAAGGGTGCAACTGATCCTGAGAAACCCCAACCATCCACGCTATTCTCTTCTAATACTCGGTCAAAACACCACGCTAAGAGGTTAGCGGTTTAAGCTGGTCACGCAGTACAGCCGCTTCGAATGTCGGCGAAACTATTTTGCCCATTTAGTGTCACAGACTTGGAACGCCCTCCCGGAACATGTAATTAATGCACCCACTCTTAACCATTTCAAAAAACGCCTTAACGATTCTCTGTCACATTTGCACTACGTGCTATAACCTATGAGCACCAGAGGCTGGAACTAATGCACAACAGACCGTGGATAGTGCCATAACCCTACTAGAGAAAGAGTCACTCCAAACCCCTTGCACAAACGTTGATAAACGCTACTACTATAGAAGGTGGATTGCTGTATCCCGTCGACCCAAGATAGTTGCACACGAGTAAGCGTTGTCCTTGCTATTTTAATTTTTTCGCTTATTACTTGATAAATAACCACTTTCCTTATGGCTTTGTGTGGGTACATTATAAATTCAAACTCTTTATAAGGCAGCGCAGTAAAATCCTTAATCGCCCGAACGGACGATTCTATTTTCCCTTGATCTCTCTTTTCTCACACTATATACCCTACGGGACATGTCAAGCACCTGCATTATTACCCGTTATACATCATTTTTCTTACCCGGGGACCGTACGGATGAAAGGCGTCACGCGCACGGAGTTGGGAATAATAGTTTTGTAGGGAACTGAGTGCAGCTCCGAAAGAGGTGCGAAAACGCAGTCTTCAACATGGGAAAAGTCACAGAGGTAACAAACGCCTGTCAGTACAATGCAAAACACAAAGTTAACACATAGTTTTCAACCATACGGGATACGGGGCAACGCCGAGCCAACAACGGATGCGCGGTAATAGCTAGTCCCTTGAGCGAAGCGGAGGAGCAGACTGTACCCGTGCGGATCCCTCCCGGGCTGCGAGTGAAAATGCGTCAAGCTAATGTGCTTTCAACCAGACGCTCGCAAGAAATCCCCTTCGAAGTATATGATAAATTGGCCAAGCAGGTGCACGCCTAAACCTTTTAGAACACGAAAGTACCATTGGCAACTTAGCGGTTCGGTTTATCCGGACACGCAGACGATGTAGGAACAAGCGATCAGACATGCATAGCGAAGCCGCCGTACCCAGGTGTTGCACAAGGTGAACAAACGACTTCTGAGTTATTTTGTGCTCATTGTTCACACACACGGCTCGCCTGTCGGTTTCTTCTCCGTCAGCAACTTTTCGCTTTAAGCCAAGACATGGCACGCCAACTTCGATTTATATGTCTGGTCTGTTGTTCCTGTCTCGACGGCTCGCGCTTGTCCCAAATAAACCGATTCGCTCATGAGTCAGCTACGCGTTCATGTACTGGATTTTTGACGCGTTTACTTGCTTGGCCAATTTGCCAAATGCTTCTAAGTGCATTTTGCTCAAGCAACTAACCGGTAGTATTCTCACCTGGCTCATTTTTATTCGCATCCTGTTATTGGCCCGCATGGATACGGCCTACTCCGCCGCGTTGCTCGACCGACAAGCCATTACCACAAGCTCGCCGTACATTGCAGCGTCCGACGATGTTTACTTAACGGTTGTTTACACACCAACAATATAGCAAGCGATCTTCTTCTTTACTAGGTGTTGCGTCACATGCCCTAGTTCATCGATGGATTTTTAACGCTTGGGTGCAGACAGGTTGCTTGCAGCCACTTTGTGTCGAATGGCACACTATGTGTCCGCCAAGTCCTCACTGGCACCGTCCCCACAAAATGTCAATTGTATTCATACTTCTGAGGTCCCAGCTTGTCACATGAATTCGAGGAACCGACTAATGCTTGCACTTCAAGCCCAAGAGCAGACAAAAACTCAAGGCGGTTAACTGTGTATTACTGCTGAAATTTTATCCTATATTTTTGTAAGCAAAGAGACTTACTGCTGCCCGTTCAGCTCAGCCACACAGCATGGGAAGTATGTGTTGAATGTGAAACATTTTACTGTTAATATTTACAAGGGTACTTGTATGTCGTTCTGTCGACTGCGAATATTAACAAGTCGTGGAAATGGGTACTTGCTTTTTCGGATTACCAGAAATGTTTGTGACGTATAACGGTATGCAGTTAACAGGCAATAACTTTTATCTATATGAAAAACTTTACGCCTTAGATCCCACAAGTACTGCCACGTATAGTTCATCGGTGAACGGCATAGTTAAACGCTTCATCTTAGCGTTAAACGAGCGCACCCAAATTATTCGACTGTCTAGTACACCTTAGCAAGATGCAACTTTGCAGAACGGTGAATTACTGAGCAACAGACAAATCACAAGCTGAGCTTGCGCTGGGCCCTTATCTACGGGCGGTTTTGAATGCCGCAGGCCTCTGGCCTGAAAATAACGTAGCTTTGGCTTTCGTATGTCGCTGGGTGATATGATGCCGCGTATCAGAAGCCTGCCGCACTGCCCCACCAATGGAGCACTTCTACGCAAGTGCAGCATCCGTCAGCACAACCCATAACTCTAAACCGCGTCATGATGTGCGGAACGTAGCAGTTGGAAGACGTCCACGCGGTCAAAGTAAGGAGGCTATTTACTAGTAGCAAGCGAGCAAAGCACTTCCCACCTTCTCACTCAGGCGAGACTAGGAGCAGGCTGCCAAAAGGCCAGACAGACGGAAAGATAATTTCATTCGATGAAAATGGGTTACATTTTCCAAATGGCTGGGAGTGAAAAGGTTTCGTTTACTCCTTTCACACCTACAGGCCGGTCGCGTAACTTGCGCCTGTGAATGACATGCGCATGCCTTCTTGTACACACATAAAGGACCAGCCATCCTGTCTCATTACTGCGTCTATGGAGATTTGGTGCAGCGGTGGAGAGAGTTCATACCTACTTCGACATATTGCTTCATTACTAGCAGCTACAACGGTGTGACAAGCAGCCTTACCCCGAGCACCTTGGCGGAACAGCCTACGGAGTTGAAATTATTTTGTTTGTAAAATTTTAACGCTTGGTTAATAAAAAAGCCACGCCAACACCGTGGGTAGCGGAAGCGCGGTCACATCTTCACATTGCGTAGGCTGGAAAGCCTGCCTCACTCACTGTGGCGGCAACAGACAAATACGTCACAGTGACCAGGATAATGTATCGACGAAGGGCTTTGGCCATGTCGCTGACTTCGCGCAACGCAATTCTCAAGCTGCACACGTTGCAGAAGATCACCTGAAGAATCTGCTATCAGGATCCAAGAATACTGCGCCACCTGAACTGGAGCGAACATACCCCAACGGCTCATTACCCGAAAGCCGGCTGGCTTGAGACTACTCTCTCCTGCTGCAGGTCGGGACTTGAAGCCTCTAACAGGTTCCACCACGTCAACCAATCTACCAGCGTTTGGTGTGCGTGCACAACAACACCGGTACCTATGAGTTAATATGAAAATCGCAGAAGAGTCTAATGTACCTCCAGTATGGACAGAATAACACGTAATAGGCAAATCAAAGGTTCGACCGTTTATAAACATTTGCACGTTGACCCTAAGAAACACCAACGGCCGTAGCTTAAGAACTAAAAAAAGCATGCCAATGAAACTTACTTATACTGTAATCTTTTAACGCTTGCGTTCCGGCTTGATTAGTGGTAGGGGTTAATAACAAAATCTGCTGTTCTCGGTCACGTTTCCAGAGTAGCCGCACCTTCTGTGCTTTTCGACCACCAAGCATATTGACGAATGCGCGTTCTAGTAGTCATCAACAAAGTAACGGTCAGGATTTTTGCTTTACTGACCGGGGTCAACTAGACTGACTCTGATTTATTGCCAAGACGTCTCTGCATTCCGCATATTAAAGCCAATATAGGGCGTCGATAAAAATGCTAACACAGTTGCCGCTTAATATGAAGCGGTATGCTCATATTTTGGGAGTATTGTGGTACGCAAATGTTTTCCCAAGCCAGGGCCATTACGGAAAGAGTTCCGTTGGTAGTTTACCTTTATTGAAATATAATCAGTTGCTGGACCACTTGCTGGATTTCTGCACTAGCCCGTCCAAATCCGATTCCACTTAGAACTGGTACAATAGTATACTTAGGTGTATGTTCTATCTTTAAAGGATAGTCGAGCAGTGGTTAATTAACCATTCCCGTCCAGGTGATTTCCATTGAAACCACCATCGTCGACGATTTTACCGCAAAACATATGATGCATGTTTCCAAATGTACTGCTTATGGCGTAGTCACAGGTCCTTACTGATAAGTGGTGGCGGTGTTCTGCTTCAGTTCAAAATAGGGCGCGAACAGGGAGTTTGTTTGTTTGCTGACCTACACTGCGTTGCTCCTATCCGACCCCTTGGGAACGTCCAAAATCCATCCAGGTATTATTTTGCACAAAATTCTTGTCAACGTCAGTTTTTAAAAACTTATGTAATTGAAGCATACGCGGCTATTAGGAAAAGAGCAAAGCTTACCATTTGAGTATTTAGAAAGGAAAGTGTAATGATTCCTTTTCAAAGTAACCGGTCCTATACATCTGAGTAGGTGGAGCTTTGGTTTGTGGGAGTTTGCGTGGATATTTAGCGAAATAGCTAGCTTTTTATGCTGCTTTCTTTTACTTTAAAGTTTTAACGAAGGGGCAATCTATAATATACGGATTCTAAGTAGACGTATAAATGTGTACAAATCTTCGTGTCGTAAATTTTTGGGTGGTTTCCAACAATCCGCGAATCAGGATAAACAGGCTGCTCACACTTCAAGCACGCCCGGTGGCTCCTGCTGCGGCCTGCGAGTAGCGTTCACAAACGTTTGCAGTATTATGAATAAGCACGATGAGCTTCGTTGTTTCGTTGCGTCTGTGCGACCAGACGTAGTGGAACTCGCAGAGACATGGCTGCACGCAGAGTTATACACCCAAGAACTTGAACTCAACGGTTACTCATGTTTCCGATGCCATAGACTAAAGAATGCCCACCGTGGTGTCTTACTTTACATCCGGTCTTCCCTGCGTGGGAGACTTGTGAGCATCTACCGAAGTGACGATGGCCTGTGTGAGCTACTGTGGTGCTCCATCCGCCTCAGGCGCGGAGAACTGCTTGTGGGCGCAGTTTATCGCAGTCCCCTGAGTCGTTGTTTGGATACGCTGCCCCATCTTCGGACCCACATGAGTCGTCCCCACTTTCTGCTTATGGGCGATTTTAACTGCCCTCGAATACGATGGCCTGATGTGCATTTGATGCCTGGACATAGTGAGGTTGAAGCAAAGTTCGTGGATTTGGTACTTGAAACTGGTGCATCGCAACACATATGCCAGCCAACACGCATATCAACACGTTCAACCTCGTCCTGTCTCGACCTGATGTTAACCAGCTACGAACCACGAGTGCGTGACGTTAGGATTCTGGAGCCCCTGGCTACGAGCGACCACTCAGTACTGATAGCTGATATGGAATTATCTTTGCCGTATTCACATCCGCTGCAACCAGCTCCAAACTACTGGAAAACCGACTTCGATGGTCTTGCTCGAGCCGCGAGCCAACTGGATTGGTCTCTGTTACAAACTGCATCTGTGGATGATTGTTGGATATTTATAAAAGAGAGATTGACATCACTGTGTTCCAAATTTGTGCCATTGAAATGTCGAAAGGTTGGACCGATTAAGCCTCATTGGTTTGATAAGGAGTATGGAAACCTGGCTCGGAGGCAGCGCAGACTGTAGGACAAATTCCTTCTTTCTGGCTCTGCCAATGATTACGAAGGGTATAAATGTCAGCGGAATCTCTGCAACAGCGCAAAAAAGAATAAACGCCAACACTTTGAAGAGCAGCTCGCATTAGCCGCGAAGACCACCCCAAGGAGAACATTTGCATACGTGAAGCGACGCCTGAAGCCGGCAGGTGATGTGCCAGTGCTGGATGGCACGGATGGACAGCCCCTAACCTCCAGCACTGAGCGTGCGTCCGCGTTGGCGGCGCACTTCGCTTCTGTATTTGCGAATAACCAGGTGTCTGTTCCGAGTTCGACGTGTACCGCTTTTACCGAACTCGATAGTCTGCAATGCGGCGTCGAAGAGGTAGCTCAACTACTCGCCAAACTTGACGGCACCAAACCTGCCGGACCTGATGGGCATCACCCACTGGTTCTCAAGTCACTTTCAACCATCCTCTCTCCTATCGTGACTGACCTTTTCAACAGATCGCTCTCCGAAGCTTTGTTGCCGGTTGACTGGAAATGTGCGGTGGTGAAGCCTATTCCGAAAGGCGGCGACCCTAGCAAAGTAGCCAATTACAGGCCAATTTGTCTGACACCTATTTTGGCAAAGGTTGCTGAGAAAGTCGTGAAAAAGAGATTGCTGCAGTTGCTACAGTCAAACGCGGTCCTGACGCCCGCACAGCACGGTTTTATGCAAGGTCGCTCATGCATTACTAACCTGCTTGTGACGAGGCATGTGTGGTTGAAGGCAATAAGCAAAGGGAAGTCCGTCGACGTGATATTCATCGATTTCAGTAAAGCGTTCGACAAGGTAAGCCATGAGGTTCTCCTTCACAAACTCAGCATGTGTGGCGTCGGTGGCTCACTGCACCGGTGGATCCGCGACTTTCTTGTTGGACGAAAGTGGAGAGTACAGGCCGACGACCATCTAACTGACTGGTACCAATCTACAAGTGGCGCGCCTCAAGGCACTGTGCTGGGGCCCACTTTGTTCCTGATCCACATCAACGATCTACCGCAGAGTCTCCGGTCGCCGTGTGCCTTGTTTGCGGACGGCATGAAGATTTGGAGAGAAATCGGCGCTCCCGACGACTGTGGCCTACTTCAGCAAGGTCTCAACCGCTTATCCACATGGTCTGCATAAGTACTTCTCCCGGTCAACCCAGCCAAGTCGGTATTTATGAGCCTGGGGAAGGGTGAAGACGGCCGTACCTACACCCTTGACGGCGAAACGCTATATCCCACACCCTCCGTGAGGGACCTAGGTGTACTCTCGCGCTACTAGTTGAAGTCCGTGGACAACACGAACAGGCTATATCGGAACGGACTGCGCGTGCTTTGGGCGCTCAAACGTAGCTTTGGCACATGGTCTGAAGAGGTTGCCACTCGCCTGTTCTCTTCTATCATTAGACCAATGCTAGAGTACGGTTCGCCCGCCTACTTTCCGATTACCCGAGGCGAGGCACAAAAGATCGAACGGGTCCAACACGTTGCTACCAGGCTGATCCCGAGTTTATGTGGCTTTGGGTATGCAGACCGGTGCGAGAAACTAGGACTCTACACCTTGTCCTACCGTCGGGTACGAGTCGACCTCATTATGACCTACCGAATTCTACATCTCGGTGAGTTCCCCATGTTAAGGCCAATGCTGCACATACGAGGGCCATGCAACACACGCCGACACAGATACAAACTTGTTGTGCCGGAAATGAAACGTGTTCCCCACCCACTGTGCTTCGAACGGAGAGTGGTAAACATTTGGAATAGTTTGCCCGAACATGTGATTGCGGCAACATCTGTGCAACAGTTCAAAACGTTGTTAGATTTGCAGTTTGCCTCTATTCGATTCAGAGAACGACTACATACTTACGATGACATATCACATTTGTGAATCCTGAAATATCGTAAGTCGAATATTTTAAATATTACATGAGAACGGCAAGGATATTCACGGTTGACAACTATTATAATGTTTTTCACAATATTTCGAAAGAGTTGTACATAATTCATTTCCACTTGCTCTATAATACAGTATTCAGTATGCAGATATGCTTATTTATTAAACAGGTTTCAGCTATTTTACAAGCTATTGTCTGTAACAATATAGTATTATTTTTACATCTTTTTTCTTTTAGCATACTAAAGGCGATACAAAAGTTGGAACCAGCCTATGTGATGTATCTTTCCACCTTCTCTGCTCCTCTGAATGAGGGCATAGGTCCCCTGAAGTACTTTGAAAAAGCAATAGATAGTAGTACAATTGAACATTTGGTTGAGCATACAAACCAGTATGCTGCATAAAAAGTAGTGAGCTGTTCACACAATAGTGATTTAACTGTGCTAATTTGTTGGTAATCCTATTGTATCTATGGTCGTTTATGTGCCGTAATGCGGTATATACTGGGCTGCCTCTACACGCTACGTGCCCATAGCAAGTACCATGCCACATGACCTGTTCTGCAACGTATGGAATTACTTTCATGGTAAACACAATGATAATATGGTTCCAAGAGCACATAATGGTTGCGATAAACGGTACCAAATTAGATCGATTGTGGCCTAGCTGAGAAAATATTTTCTGAAAATTTAACAAGGGGAATATAATTCGACGGATGCGATGGCTATCCCAAACAAGTCCTACGGCTCCATGATACAATAGGTTAATAGCAAACCACATCAATGGGGTAGCAGGGTGTTCACACGGGCTGGCTTAAGTGAGATGGCCTGTCTTTGAAATATATATAGGGAAGGGGATAAAGGTAAAAGAAAATCCTCCAGGCATACGTAGCAATGTTGTCCATGGGTAGAATGAAGATGTGTCTAAACCGCAATCATTGTTTAGGTATTGAAAAGCGATTCCGCCCATTTGATCTGGACGCAGAACTAAAGAATTTGAAAATTTGCATGGTGGGTACTGTCAGATAGAACAGGTTAGCAGGCGGCGATGAAGACATGCCTCACTGGAAATGAGTGGCAGGCTTCAATGGTTTAAATTTGATACCCATGAAAATCTCATGCTGGTGAAACGATTTGGCAATGAGGCTGGGCACACGATCTCCACTTATAAAAGTCACGAGCTTGGTAAATATGTGAAAAGTTGGTCTGTTACCACTAAGCAGTATTTGAATATTCCTAACCCATCTATTATATAAGAATACAGCACCTTCATAGGAGGCATTAATCCGCGCGACCTGCTTGTTCATGTGTATCCTACCAGTATCAACAGTCGTCGCTTCTATCTAAGAATAATATTCCATTTCATAAATATGACTTGAGAATGCCTGGCTTTTGTGCAGGAGAAACCGTAAAATAAATTGAAGCAACAACCATTAACATATGCGACAGGTGCTGCCTTTCTGAAATGGATAACCTCTGAACCAGGAAAAACAGCGCGAACTGCAGGCAGCCCAGTGGAAGGCCTACCAAAAAAGAGTTGAAATAGCACCTCTTCATTCTGTTAATGTACGGTACGATAGCGAGAGCTGCTGGCCTGAACATTCATTTGTTAAAGCAGGATGCAAACTGTGAATCAACAATTACAGTGGAACAAAGTGTGTACGTTCTAAATTCCCCTATTTTTGAACAAGAAGAACCACTTCAATGCTTTCCAATTACAACGACTTAAGATGCACTATGAATCAATAACAAAGCATTGTTTACTCTGCGTTCTCTGTTTCAATCGCAACGTCCCACTGCTTCCAATTAGAATAATATCAAAATTACTATAATTAAATTCATTATTTACTTAAAACTGAATATTCGGGATTTCTACACGTCTATACGTAATGTATTAAATGAAAACGTTTTCATTTACACAATATAATTCAGGGCTGGAAGGATTAATAAACTGACGGCATACTCTCAGCAATGCGTGGCACATCCGCATAGGCATGTGCATGATAAATATACGTTCATTCTCTGTCTTTGAGACACGTCGTAACATTCGTTCAAACTTCTTCCTTTATAGATATGCACATGTATGGAACAATCTACCAGGAACAGTCAGAGCAACAGAAAATGCAGTGGAATTCTCCTCGGTCATAAAAAGCGATAACTCAGCGTCCCAAAATTGGCGGAACTTCTGAGGAGCTGCTTTGCTGAAGACGAGTTCTGGTAACAAGGACCTGTTCACGTTTAGGATATGGAACCAAACAGCCACCGCACACTCAATTGGACGGATAACTCTCCCGGCCTGGCTGTAAATTAGCCTCGTCTGGCCAGTCTACTGCTTTGTGACTACTTCCAGACATCAGCAAAGTTAACAATTTCGGCGCTGCAGTCCCAAAACTCTGGTCTCATTATCTTCAGAGCTTTGCTTGGCATGCTAACTGCATTTTCCTATAGTTACTTTCGACCCGAACTGTTTCTTTTCTCCTGACACTCATTACTTTTATTCCCACATTAATTTGGCGGCCTAGCGTCAACTTGATGATCTACCCGGTTTCATCTGAACAGTCTCCTGCTTTCTGACCTCTTAAAGACATATGGGATCTAAATGACCTAGGCTCTAAAGACGTAATGCGCTGTAACTCTTACCTAAAGAGCGTCCTGATCATGATTCATCCATATTATTATATCCCTTCCTTTCTTAACCTGTCTATGCTACTGACGCTCTCTGTTAGCATTCCGGCGTCAATAATACGGCTTTCTTTCTATGAGCCGAACTTCCAGTCTCGTCTCAATGGTCTCCTGCTTTCCGACTACGGAGACCCTACCGGTAAATCATCGACAGATCCAAAGGTCTGTTCAAAACACCTGGAGATGTTTGTAGGTTATTCCGGCTCTTCTCCATTCTTTCCTTTTCGCGCTCTCAGTTTGCATTACCTTTTCAATTGGTCAAATAACTCTTCGAGCCTGGCGCTAATATAGCATCGTCAGACCAAGCTCTTGTTTTCTCACTACCTCCAGATACCCAAGGCCTTAACAGTCTGCGCCCCGAGGTCCCAACACTGTTCTGCTTAACCTGTGACCTTTTGCTAGGCCGGCTAACTACCTTTTCATATAGTCACTTTCGTCCCAAGCTTCTTGTTTTCGGATGACTTATTACTTTTACCCCACGCTTATTTAGCGGCCTGGCTTCATCTTGCTGGTTTATCCGGTCTCGTCTGAACGGTCTCTTGCTTTCTGGTCCACCTCGGACCCCTAAAATTTAAATGATCTAAGCTGTACCGAAGTAACCCTGTAACTCTCAATTTAAATGCATTGTTGATCTTGATTCATTCTTATAATTATATCCACCTTTCGTCCTTATCATATCACTTTATGCCGATCCTCTTTGCCAGTAGTTAGATGTAAATTATACGGCTTTCTTTCGATGAGCTGATATCTTATTCTCGTCTTAATGAACCATTTCCTTTGGACTACTGTGACCCTAATGATCAGTGATTAGTAGACCTAAAGGTCTGTTCACCTCACCCCGAGGCTAACTGCCTTTTCATGTAGCCACTCGTCCTAAACTGCTTCTTTTCCGCTGACACTCCTTACTTTATTCGCGCTTACAGTTGGCGGCCTAGCTTCATCTTGCTGACATACCTGGTTTTGTCTGAACGTTCTCTTGTTTTCTGACTTTGCTCGGAGTCTGGGATCTAACTGATCTAGTCACTGCCGACGCAACGCTCTCTTAGCATCAGCTCTAGCAGATTGCTGGCCATGACGCATCTTTAGTATCATGTCCCCTCTTTCGTTAACATGTCCATTACTGTCCATTCTCTTAGTCAGCATTCAAACCATACTAATAGGACTTTCTCCCTATGAGCCCACATTTTAGTCCGTTCTGAATGATCTCCTACCTTCCGACTTCGGTGACCCAAATGATCAGGGGTCGGCAGCGGCAGCGGTCTGTTTACGTCACCTCGGGAATATCGTTGGCTTTTTCACTCCTCATCAATAGAGTCTTTTCCTTTTCAAATACGGTTTGCATTCCTGTTTCAATTGGACAGGTATCTCCTCGGCCTGACGCTACTCTAACGTAGTCTGACCAGTCTCCTGCTTTCTGACTACTTCCAGACATTCCAAACGTTATCGAGATAGGCTTTGCATTCCCAGTACTCTGCCCCTATCCTGAGACCATTGCTCGGCATGCAACCCCCTTTTCATATATCCACGTTCGTCCGAAACTGCTTCTTTTCTGATGACACGCATTACTTTATTCATACCTTAAGTTGGCGGCCTACCTTCATTTTGCTGACTTATCTGGATTCGTCTGAAAGGTTTCCTGCTTTCTTCCCTCTCTCGGACTTCTGAGATATAAATGATCTAGGCTGTGCCGAGGAAGGACTGTTACCCTCACCGCAAGAGCATTGGCGGTCACGATTCATCCATTTTATCATGTCCCCTCTCTTCATTAACATGTGCATTTCTGCCAATGCTATCCACCAGCGTTCAGGTTTTACTAATATGACTTTCATCCTATGAGCTGATATTCTAGTCCCGTGTCAACGATCTCCTACCATCCGACTTCTGTGACCCTAATGATCAAGAATCGGCAGATCCAAAGGTCTGTTCCTATCACCTGGAGCATACCGTCGGCTTTTTTACTTCTCATCAATAGAGACGTTTTCGCAATCTATGCCTGCATTATCTGGTTCTGTCTTAACGGTCTACTGCCTTTCGACCTCTCTCAGACTGCTGAGATCTAAATGATCCAGTCTCTGCAAAAGCAACGCTCTATCTCCATCGCCTGCAAATCACGGCTGCTCATGATCCAACATTAGTAAATCCACTTTCATCCTTAACACTTTTCTTCTGTTGACGCCTTGTTAGCACTCCGACATTTGTAATACGACTTTCTTTTTATGAGCAGGTATCCTCCTGCTTACTTCCAGACATCCGAGACTTTAACGATTTAGGATCCGTAGTCCCAATACCCTGTGCCCCTCATCCTTTGTGCTATGCACGCCACACTATCTACCTATTCCGGCGCAACACTCTGCCAGCCTTACCTCAATTACATCGTGAGCATTATTCATATTTCTTTTTATTAACAAGGATGAGTCATCACCCAAAGGACGTCGGCTTTTCCACTTCTCTTCAATAGAACCTGTTTTACCCATTCTTTTCTTTCCTTCCTGTGCTTTCTGTTGCATTGCTTCTGCATTCGACGCTAACTTACATGCGTTTGTCCTCCCTGACTTCTTACATCCCTATCAATTTAGGAATGAGGCAACGCATCCCTGTCGCTTCGTCTGAGTAATATTCTTTCCCATAATCTGCACACCTCGTCCTCTACACTCTTGTTCTCACAGCTTAGGTATATGCACATTAGGACCCCTCAAACTCTCGTTGCTTCAGCTTCAGTCTTAATCTGGAGCAATCTTTCATTCTCAACTGATCCGTGTTCTGATAGCTTCTCGTCGTATTTCACCACGTATGATACATATGTATATGCGATATTTAAATAATTACTGTATACGTAAGGTTACAATAGCTCAGTCCCTGTTGAAATGGATCGACTGCGTTCCAGATGCATTCCTTTCGTCTGTCTGTGTGGCTCCCTCTGTTCGTTGCCTTTGGTCTCGAGATTGTCACAGGTACGGCGACATGCACCCAAGGAATTGTTCACAGTTGTGACAACAATACGAGGCACAGAGTTCCTTTGTCTGGACATGAGCGGAAGCTTATCAACCGTGTTTACAACTTACTAACCGGGCCCCCCCGCCAACCCAGCCAAACCAACACCCCCCACACCCCTCCCGCCCACCCCATCCCCCACCCCTCTCCCCCCCCACCAA
>OX104064.1:25940725-25992723 GCA_944474145.2 Dicrocoelium dendriticum
ACACACAGACTGTGAGTCTTGCTGACATACCTGGTTTTGTCTGAAGGATCTCTTGTTTTCTGACTTTGCTAGGAGTCTGGGATCTAACTGATCTAGTCACTGCCGACGCAACGCTCTCTTAGCCTCACCTCTAGCACATTGCTGGTCATAACGCATCCTTAGTATCATGTCCCCTCTTTCGTTAATATGTCCATTACAGCCCATTCTCTCAGTCAGCATTCAGACCTTACTAATACGACTTTCTCCCTATGAGCCCACATTTTAGTCCGTTCTGCATGATCTCCTACCTTCCGACTTCGGTGATCCAAATGATCAGGGGTCGGCAGAGGCAGCGGTCTGTTCACGCCACTTCGGGAATATCGTTGGCTTTTTCACTCCTCATCAATAGAGTCTTTTCCTTTTCAAATACCGTTTGCATTCCTGTTCCAATTGGACAGGTATTTCCTCGACCTGGCACTACTCTAAACTAGTCTGACCAGTCTCCTGCTTTCTGACTACTTCCAGATATTCCAAACGTTATTGAGATAGGCTTTGCACTCCCAGTACTCTGCCCCTATCCTGAGACCTTTGCTCGGCATACAACCCCCTTTTCATATAGCCACTTTCGTCCGAAACTGCTTCTTTTCTGATGACACTCATTACTTTATTCATACCTTAATTTGGCGGCCTAGCTTCATTTTGCTGACTTATCTGGTTTCGTCTGAAAGGTTTCCTGCTTTCTTCCCTCTCTCAGACTTCTGAGATATAAATGATCTAGGCTCTGCCGAGAAAGGACTGTTACCCTCACCGCAAGAGCATTGTTGGTCACGATTCATCCTTTTTATCATGTCCCCTCTCCTCATTAACATGTTCATTTCCGCCAGTGCTATCCGCCAGCGTTCAGGTTTTACTAATATGACTTTCATCCTATGAGCTGATATTCTATTCCCGTGTCAACGATCTCCTACCATCCGACTTCTGTGACCCTAATGATCAAGAATCGGCAGACCCAAAGGTCTGTTCATATCACCTGGAGCATATCGTCGGCTTTTTTACTTCTCATCAATAGAGACGTTTTCGCAATCTATGTCTGAATTATCTGGTTCAGTCTTAACGGTCTCCTACCTATCGACCTCTCTCAGACTGCTGAGATCTAAATGATCCAGTCTCTGCAAACGCAACGCTCTATCTCCCTCGCCTGCAAATCACGGCTGCTCATGATTCATCATTAGTATATCCCCTTTCATCCTTAACACTTCTATTCTGTTGACGCTTGTTAGCACTCCGACATTTATAATACGGCTTTCTCTTTATGAGCAAGTATCATCCTGCTTACTTCCAGGCATCCGAGACGTTAACGGTTTAGGATCCGTAGTCCCAATACTCTGTGCCCCTCATCCTTTGTGCTATGCACGCCACACTATCTACCTATTCCGGCGCAACACTCTGCCAGCCTTACCTCAATTACATCGTGGGCATTCTTCATATTTCTTTTTAGTAACGAGGATGAGACATCACCCGAAGGACGTCGTCGGCTTTTCCACTTCTCCTCAATAGAACCTGTTTTACCGATTCTTTTCTTTCCTTCCTGTGCTTTCTGTTGCATTCCTTCTGCATTCGACGCTAACTTACATGCGTCTGTCCTCCCTGACTTCTTACATCGCTATCAATTTAGGATTGAGGCAACGCATCCCTGTCGCTTCGTCTGAGTGATATTCTTTCCCATAATTTGCACACCTTGTCCTCCACACTCTTGTTCTCACAGCTTAGGTATATGCACATTAGGACCCCTCATACTCTCGTTGCTTCAGCTTCAGTCCTAATTTGGAGCGATCTTTCATTCTCAACTGATCCGTGTTCTGACAGCTTCTCTTCGTATTTCGCTAAACATCAGGTGCTGGAAAGTGCGCAATTTGCTCGACGAGCATACAACTGAGCTTCCCGAACGACGCACTGTACCGGTCGTTATGCAGCGGGCGCTATGGTTGCATTCAGCGACACCCGGCTTGCTGAGCAATGTAAGTTACATGCAGCTGGTGCTGGCTATACGTTTTACTGGGTGAGAAACACGAAACCAGCACCACAAAAGCATAGGATCGGCTTTGCAATATCCGATGGCCTAAATAGCCTGCTGTTGGCGGAGTCATCTGGTATTAGCGCGCGACTGAGGACTGTTCACCTGCGACTCGAAATAGGTACCCTTGCCGTGTTTATAAGCACAGACGGTCTAACCATGTGGAACCCTGGTGACACGCTTGACCAGTTCTACACTCAGTTAGCCTTCGTGCTATTGTCTGTACCGAGGGGCGGTCGAATAATACTGCCGGGTTGTTCTAACGCGGACGTGGGGCTGGACGCATCAGGGCGGACAGATATCATCTGTCACCATGGTAATGGTCCAGCAAGTGCGGACTGTGCCAGGATGCCCTCACTGTGCGTCACTCACGGTCTGACAATCACAACACTCGGTTTGCTCCGTGTGCGAGTGATATAACAACTCGGGCGCATCCAGGGGGTCACGCTCACTTCTCGACCATGTCAGCAGACTCCAGTGTGACTTGCGTAAAGTGCGCATGACACGTGTGCTGCGTAGATCTCAGTATGACACTACCAAAAAATTTGTGCAGACCACATTGTAATCTACGTGTAGAAAAGTACTTACAACATGCCTGCTGTGAACCGCAGGCGTAAGTTTAACTTCCCTTCCACGGTAATACGGAGAAACACACTGCGCTGACGAAGTGGATAGCTGCACGCTTATATGATGTGAAATGGATAGCCACAGTAAGAGGTCTGTAGCATCACATTCATGACCTACTGACAGCTACTGCCGAGGAGACCACCGGGTGTGCAAATTGTTGGGGACATAAATTGTTCGATAAAAACCACGCGACGATTTTTGCAGTGGTGTCTGAGCATACTACATCAGTTACCGCAAGTGTAGTAGGCCCCAGCGACTTAAGGAAGTGAAGTAAGTTTCGCAGAATTCGACGGCGACTGACGCGTGGGCTCCGTCGCATTACAAATACATGACGAACGGTGAAGACGAAGCGGGAGGAATGCTACGCTGCTCGTTAACTATGCTGCGAATTCTTTGAAATCCTTGAAGGCGGTGAACCAACCGAGGTTGGAGCCGCTGAGGACGCTAGTTGATGGTAGCTCAGGCACAGCCCACACAAAAAATGCGGACATAATGTGGATCTGGCGAACTAACGTTGAAATTCCCTTCATCAACCGTTCGGAGGCCGAGTAGGCTGGGTTGCACGGGCTGAAACAACGCAGAATTAAGACGTGGCTTGCCGACAAAATAATAGTGGATGAGACGCAACGTTGCAGGAATAAGCGTAGCATCAGCTTGCTGCTTTGTGTGGCAGGCTAATTTCCCTAATGTTGCTCAACCGTTTCCTTAGTCAGGCTGTTGAACAGAATGCTGATGAAGAGCAATGTTGATTCCGTTGGGGCAGCAGCACCACCGATATGGCCGTTGCAGCCCGTCAGTTGCAGGCGCGCATAGCAACACCAGCCGTTGCACTCGCTGTTTGGGTACTACACGTAGGCATTGGTACGGCGAACCGCGAGGATCGCTGCCTCGTTTTGACTAACTTTGGTTGCCCGAGGAAGTTTGAAGTTTAATTATATATGCAAAGTGGCATGCGGGCGAGAGTGCAGTTGAGTGGAGCGACTTAGAAGGACTCTGCATTTGTCTCTGGTGTAAAGCGTGCCTGCATCTTAGCTCCTTCCCTGTTTAATATTTACATTCATGCCATATTATCGCGTGTGAGTGATGCCGCTTATGATTATGGTGTTCATGTGAAAGACCGTATTGTTGGTGGGCTGCTGAACAGCAGTCGCTTTAGTGGAATAATTCTTGGTCGTGAGCTAACTATCCGTTTGCTGCTGTTTACCAACGACTGCGCGTTGGTTGCACAAAGCGCGGATGATTTGCAGCACATGACTAATACTCTGGCTTCGGCAGTGGCCAAATTGGGGCTTGCCATCAACACAAGCAAGACGGTTTGCCTTTTCTAGGCTTCACCTGGAATGGCGTGCATGGGCTTGCCCAGAGCCAGGTTGCCAATGCTATGTTGGAAACAACTTCGAAAATTTGCTACCATGAGTGCGTAATAGCAACTAAACTGCAGATGACGAACGAGCTACGCAGCTGCGTACCGTAAGCGGCCGCCGCATCTGGAAAACTGTAATGTCGTGTGTAGAAAACCACCAGTTCACGGTCGAGGAGAATCTGATGGTATACAACTCCATGGGGCTGTCCAGCAGCGAAACTTGGACGCTTTGTTGGAATGATGTTAGCTATTTCGCTTCCATTGACAGTACCTGCGCCGTATTATGCCCATCAGCTGGTTTGAGCGCAATGCAGGCACAGAGGTGCTCCCGCGCAGTGGCATGTAGGTAGTGAACTGCATAATTTTCCCGAGGCACTTGAGGTAGTTGGGCATATTCGCCGGATGTATTCGCCCAGGAAACATAAACAGCTGCTTTATGACCAACTATGTGCGGGGAAGCGGCAAGTTGGAAAATCAAAGTTACTGTACCAGGACATGATCGAGGTCAGTCTATCCCGTTCTACCGTAGGCTTCAGGTGCTGTGAATCGTAGGCGGACGCTCGGCGTGTATGGCTCGAGCTGCTCCGAAGGCGGTCGCCGAGGTGCAGAAGTAAGCCTTCGTGGATGCGGAGAAGAAGCGGCTGGTGCTGAAGCGGCTGGCACCAATGGAGTGCTTTCCACCGACGTCGAGCGCATGGTGCTGTAGCACACGTGGTGGCGAGTGACTGCGTCAAGCAGCTTTAGTGTGCAACCAGCTAAGCTACTGGGGCCCAACATCTATACGACGACGGGTTCTGCTGAGAACTACTCCTGTTCGCTGAACTTCGCGGAACAAGTAGTTTATTCCCCAGCCAAAGCACGCTCTCTCACCGGATACATCCTCAAAACCATGACAATACAAGAATCTAGGACTGTGCTCCACAAAACATGTGCCCGGCCTCTGCTAGTGTACTGCTCTATAGTATGCACCAACCTAAGAAAATGCGACAGAATAGCCCACTAAAAGGTTCAGCTACCTTCACAAACACCTCCTGGGACACTCAGGTCTCAGCTACCGTGATCGATGCAACCCACTTAAGCTTGACACGTTATAGCTGCGCCGACTGAAAACCAACCTCGCTTTCCTATCTTCGCTTATTAACAATCCCAATGGGAGCCCACTAACCCCCGTCTCAGACTCATATATCACCTTGTACCCCCTACGTAATCGACCCCACTCCATTATCCTACTAAGAATGCGCAGTAGTATTCGCTCCAACATCTACCTCTACAGATACGCAATGTATGGAATAGGTCGCCTCTCACAATAAGGGCATCTATGCATATAAACGTGATCCCCTGCTCTATTAGTAAACATCTCTGTCACACAAGTTTGCAAACTACTGAATATCAATTGTCCTGAAGACGAATATTTTAAAACAGGACCAGACCACTTATAATCGCCTCTTCTTACCTTCCCGATTCCTAATATTTCTATCTGTCTGGTTCCGCCAACAACACTTTAAGTCTTCCATCACCTAGGCATAAGCCACCGGATGCAGCATGCCTCTGCACTCCCTCAAAACTTCCACCTCCGGCTAGCTCGGGACAGCTGTCTCTGGCTAATCGCATCAACTTAACTGGCTACTACCTAGATGGTGAAGCCGGCGTGCGTAGGACCTCAAGTACTAGTTGGCGTTGCCCAAATGTATCCTAATCGCCAAGCCGACACCTTTCTCTCTTATACTTGTTACCCTATGAATCACGACAACATTGAATATGCTCTTTTACTCGCGCTACCATTTACCGTATATTCATACTACTTCTCTCACTTGTTTGGCTTTGGCTTTCCTCTCTCATTACGGAATGTCTGTATCACTTACTTTCACTGACATGTTGACGCATTCCGTGGCACTGTAGACATACACAGATGACCAAGCGTCTTATTGGAATGGCTACATCTGGACACTGATGCTTTTCCTGGCGCCACCATCTGTCGATCGTCTTAAATTCAGTCTCTGTTTAGAAGCAGCTAGTGGTTGTAGGCTCCAAGCATCTCTGCGCATATCCGGAGTTTACTCAGAGCCACTCACTTTTATCTCCAACCTTCATCCTTTGAGACTGTCCGCGTCACATACATTTGCTGTCTGTTGACTTATTCTTGGACACTTTAGATATCCACTGGCCACTAGAAGGCTTCACTCCAATGTCATTGCTAGCCGTCGATACCCTCTCTCCCTTTGTACCATTATCAGTTCTTCGAATTACCTACGTCACCACTTTTCAGCTGCAGCGAGTCATTGTAGATAGCATACATCTTTGCGCTAGGAGCCACTCCTTATCTCTCCAACACTTACTCTCTTGAATTAGTTGCTTCACACACCTACGCTGGTTGGTTGACTTATGTCACTGTAGGCATCCACTGATAATTAGTAGACGTAATCCGGATGCCTTTGCTGGTCATTGATACTCTCTATTCTGCCGCCACTATCTGTCGCTCTTCTTATCTTCCTCACAACTGCAGCCTTCGCCGTATGATTCATGTCCCTTCTGCGCAGATCTTGAGCGTGCTAGGATACACTCCTTGTTTCTCCATCATACATTCTCCCGGAATGTATGTATCTCTTACCTTCGCTGGCATGTTGATGCATTCAGTGACCCTATAGGCATACACTAGTGACCAAGCGTCTTATTGGAATGTCTATATCTGGGCACTGCTAGTCTTCCTTAGCGCCACCATCTGTCGGTCGTCTTAAATTCGGCTCCTCTGTGTAGAAGTAGCTAGTGGTCATAAGCTCCATGCATATGCGATTATCCAGTGCTTGTTAGAAGCCACTCCGTATCTCAATAACCTTGATTCCGTTAGAATCTTTGCATCCAATCTTTTCGCTGCCTTACCGCCAATTGGCCTTTAGATCGCTCTCGCAGCAACCTATTTATTTTTCACTCTTGTTCTGCACTGCCTTTTATATTACGCTAGGTATTTGCTGTTCATGCACCACACAATGACCACCAATATTCTAACTCTCTTTGCTCTCTCCTCACGCAATTTTTGGCTCATACTAAACCGATACTTTGTGGATTACTTACTGGTACAAAGCTCTTGTTTCTACGCAGGCGTTAGCAATCTACCCATACGGCTAATCAATCTATAGGATCTTCAATAGGCACTTTCAGCATTATCATTGTTGCACAGTGTACATGCATTTGTCTCAACTCCAAATGTTGTAATATAAGACTTTAAAATGTTTAAATCCATGCCTGTTCTTGCGTTCTTCTCACGGTTGTCCCTCACTTTCCCTTCTCTCCCAAGTCCGGAAATTCTTGGAGATCTGGGATTGGACTGAGGGACAGTTTTCGTCCAAGACGGATGTAACAACCTACAAGGACTTACATGGAGCGTGCTTGAACTTTAAAAGGACCCAACTACAATCATCACAACCCATGTTTAGCATGGAGAGCTGGACACATCTTCATACTCCCATGAATTATACATCTGAAACATCCAGACAGCAGAAAATTGGAACTATTGCTCACCTGGACACACAACAAGACGACTGTTCGTGATGTTCGCCTCCACAATCATGGCGGCCCTGCTCAAATTATCTGTCCAACTAACAGAGGAGATTCGAAGCCGGTTGACTGCGAATAACCGAATATAAAATCAGTCGTCAAGCAGCTTTGTCAGTTATACATTAATGTTCACAATGCTTTACGGCAGTGTTGCAGGACGTGGTGGGTTTTTGCCTGGCGAGCGTTCTCCCTATAAAAGCCACAAATGTCTGCTTAACGCACTGCGACGTGGCGGATGTGAATCGCCACTGAATAAAGTCACTGCCCACAACTACCTACCGGCAAGTCGACTATACACAGAGTTTAACTTTTTCCCGACACATGCAGGCATATTATACTCACCGTCTACATGCACCGTTTCATTGCACTTATAGTGCCTTGACCGTTTTAACAACATACGACTAAACCCAAAGTATCGTCGTGATACGCAGCTGCTTATAAACCTTGATCATGCCTGATATGGTGTGTCTCTATAAATTTGAGAATAGACTACTTATTTATTTATGTATTTATAAGCAGAAGTGGCGCAGTGTTGATAGGTACGCTGCATGCATTGCCACACAGTTAATTAACCACGAGCTGGTGTACTGAGCCGTTTAATTTCCGGTGTTTGGTTTGCTAATTTATCGTACTGCTTATTATTTACCTGCTTTTGTCTACCTTGTTAATATATTATTCGCTTGTGCAAGTAGCTTAAACTAATGGTGAATAACATCGGGGAATTTTTCGCGTTTGTGTCAGGATTAACTTTCCTTTCCTGACAGCTTAAACTTAAAGCAGGTTATTTGCTTACAAAACTTTTTCCTATCTAATCCAAGGAAAGCTGTGCTGGACAACCTAGTTTATGCCTTCAAACTAACTGCTATTAGCTGTGGGTCGATTTAACACTACAAGAGGTCTAAGGTGCGAAACCGTCCACCAGAGTTAAAATACAACTCTCCATCTAAAGTAATTAAATGTATTAAAAGCGGACCAGCCATGCTATCGTCTGCAGGATGCACACCCAACCGTCCCTAAACACGAGCAACGTTTGTGCGTCCAGAATAGGCACCCTTTTTTCAATCATTGATGGTCGAATATCAGAACTGCACTAGAGAATACTGAAAACCGAACCGCTTAAGTATGAGCCGCATCAAAAGGAAAACAGAGCCACTTGAATTCGATGAAGATGAGCATTGTTTTAGGACGCGGTTCGATAAAGGTTTGCCTATAAACCATGCGGCATGGAAGCCAAATATCAGCAATGGCGATCACAATTCTATAGAAATTGGCCTCTTACATTCCCACAAGCAACAGCACAGCCTAAATCCAGCAATTCGCACGCATTTCTTTCAGCTTCGCGGTGCCTTATAGCAACCATGCGGGTTACACACAACCTTGCTCACGAACTGCTCGTCGACGTGCATGAAGAACCGGATGAAAAGCATTTTTCTAGGAGGTGTAATAGCATATGCCTATTGTCAAATTGTACGGCCATCGTGGAGGAGGCCTGGCCGGAAACGACAAGATGCTATACTTTCAAGTGTATTTATAAATATTTCATCGGATATTCCTCCGTGGCTTTACTTAGTTCTGCAGACGAGCAACAAATCAACTTTAAATGATATTTAATTCAAAACCTTATAATCGGGCCCAGTGATTCGGTTAGGACAAGACAGAACCCCGGAAAGAAATACGCACTCGTCTAATGCAGTAACCAACAGAAAATAGCACACAACTTGACCGTGAATAACCGAGCAACTATACGCTCAACAAGGATAATTGCCTCTTACAAAATGCCATTTAATCGATTGGCGGCAGTGCTTCAGGAAGTGGTGTTTCCCCATGGCAAGCGTTCTTCAGTTAAGCAGTTACAAACGGCCTTTTGACAGCACTGCGACATGGTGGAGGTGACTGGCTACCGAATAACGTCACAGCTCATGACATCACACTGCTAAGTCAACAGGCGTCACACTTCACCATAATTGAAAGGTGCGTTACACTAGCACTTCTACATCTGCAAACACGATCGTCTCTTCTTTCTAAGCTCCCATGCATAGACTATCGTCTATTTTCTTTCTACCATTGCACGGTTAATCTTTGGGTTACGTGCACGAACTCAGTATATCATCACCGTCCTCTAGGGCGCGCTTTACAATTATTTTCTACTTCAGCGTCCCATTATTGACTTATTTATGGCTGCAATCTATTGCGGACAGAAAATGTCCTTAAAAAGGAGTCCCGATCTTACGATAGCTGTTATTATTTTACATCTCCTCCGTTGTACAGTTCCAGTCGAAAAGGTCTGAGCATTTTTCTCTGTCTCTGTTACAATTGCGGCAAAACGCCTGTATAGTAGCACTTGCATGATCATGCCTCCATGGGCACGCCTTGCAAAGACGCGAATATAATTTATTTATTTATTTACACTAGGATCACTCTGTGACTGCTGTTGAAGACAGCTGCAAAAGAAGCAAAGTTACTCGCAAAGCCGTAGAGAACAGCATCTTGAAAAGTAGCACTTGCACATCAGTGTAAAGTTTAAAGCAACAACTAGTGCATCCAAAGTTAGTAGGCTCCAAAGCTGTTCCGCGAAACATACATCTAAGAGCGGCAGATGGAGCCAAAGTTACACCTAAACCAAGTTAAGCCCGAGCCACGTGGATGAGCAAGAACTATCCGAATTTTACTCCATATGATCCTCCGGTTTTCGATCCCAAATCCAGCAGGTGTGCTTTACCTGATTATAGCTGACCACATGTATGTATAGTCGCTCACCCAACAGTGTACTGCCATTTGGCACATGTCGCCATATCAGAAACGCGCGTGACTCATTATAGCAGCGTTAGTCGTCTACCCAAACTTAGTCTCAACGCCCCATTAGCAATGCGATGTTTTGCTCCACCCCGGCGCTTTAAGATAGACGCCTCCAGTTCTCGGTAGTCTACCCAGCCCACTCTTTCTGCTAGTATACCACGATCCCTCAGCTGAAACTATCTCTTTTCTCATGATATAAGAAGGGTACCTACTGATTCTCTTTCCACTCAATAGTGAACCTGCGATAGCTGTTTCTGTGTGTATGACTGTAAAATGAACAGGAAAATGAAGGAGAGGACGTGGTGTAATGGCATTTGTTAAGCTACAATGCAACGGCTGTAAGAAGTCTTAACAATCCTTGTATTGGTAAATAGGACATTCCGCCCGAAAGTTGTTTGTCCATTGCAGTCAGGTCTGAGCTGTTTAATTTGCACTGGGCAACGCAGAGATGCACCTGAGAAACCGTCAAAAATGCCATCGTTGGTGAAAGTAAACAAATTGTTACATTGAACGCATAGTAGAGTTTCCGTTGCGCCGGATATCCTTTTCTTCTTTACATTGGTCAGTGTCAATTGTATTCCATAATTAAACTGAAGCCTGCATAGCGTCCCTAATATAGAGGGTCTGTTCGAGACAGCCTGAGACGATATTAAAATAAGGTCAGTAATTGGTCTGTTGCAGCGCGTAAATAAGAATACGAAGCTCGCATTAGACCTCTAGCTCTCCAGTAAACCGCCTCTTATCTGTGTCTTCGCCTCAAACAGACATCACGGTTGCTCACTCAAGCTGTGTTTGTGAGGCCAAGTAGACATCATTCAATGGGTGATTACGCGTGCCCCCGAACTCCGGATGTGCCCACTGCTGCGTCTGCATTTGCCATTATGCGGTGACTGTGCTGACTTCTTGCTTCTATGCTGCAGGTGCTATGTTTATACCAGTTCTTGAACCGACTCCTGTTGCCACACTCCCTCAGTAACAGTTGCTGGTTTGTGCGGTCGGCGTAAATCAGAACAGCGATGCTACAACTACCGTCCCTTCGAGGTCCACCACGCGGTAGTCTCTGACCTTGCGTGGACCAAGCACTGGCGTACCCACTACACAGAAACACCTCCTAAAGCAAGCTCGCTAGGCGCGTGCTTGAGTTCGACAGCCACACTATCAATTCCGTGTATATTTGTCTGAATATTATTGGTTTATTGGCCATTGATGGAGTTGAACGCGTGTGTATACACTGGATGCAGTTGTTTTGTGTTATGAACTACGTCGATAAACTTTACAGAGAAATTGGAAAACCTTAAGATCCAGTATGACTGCACTATGGATGCAAACTTTTAGGAAGCAGTGTAGTTCCAGCCCTGTATGGTCCATTTCAACAACATTTTGATCGTCGCATCAGGTTCGTGATAGGTCTCAATACCTTATCCTTGAAATTGACCATAGTAAAGTACGTGTGGTTTGCAAGCACCATAAATATTCTGCACATCTAGATGCTATTTATCGTGGAATACTGTTAGGTTATTACTACCTCAACGGAGTGTCCAACGCTCACACCGTAGGCAGCCTAGGCATATGGCGACGAGTTGCAAACCACGTGTTCCACGACCACCAACACACCTTGCGTCTTTACAGGTGACGACAATGTACAGGCCACCTGAGACATATACAAAGCTAATTAACCGGAGTTGTTTCTTCTCCGTTTCCAGTTTCGGTTACGAAAACTAAAGCAAGACCGCCCTGGTTTGTATCCGCAATACTCAAACTGCTTATAAGTGAAGCTGACTTTGGAGTACTTGGGTTCGTTCATTCGACATGCGACTTCTTACCGTAGCAAGAAGTCAAACTGCATATGGAAATATGTGCAAAGCGTCAGCTCAAAAGGTGAAAACGACCTTGCCCCTATAACCTGTACGTTCTAGAATTTTGATATTGAGACAATATTATGGGTTTTCTCCATCGACACTTTCTAGGGCCACCTATTAAAAAGATATGCAATCCACACTATTTTCCCATTTATTTGTTATTTTATTACGCCGCTCTACTATCTTTACACTTTCAGACATTATCATTTTACGTTCTTTCACTGGACATATTTTTAACTTTCTATATTCCCTTCTAATGGCATCGATTTGTGGTATTTTCCATGAGCTTGCCATAATTCGGGACCTATGAATACAAAGATATATTCCGCTGAAATCAGGATGTTGGTTCTACGGCTTTGGGCCCGCCTTATCAGGAGGAACCTGTAACTACGCAACCGTTTTGGATTACAAAGCATAGTACGCAGCTGCATGGAAAACGATTGATAGAGCCCACAGGAATGTCAACATCAGCTTGCTGCAACAGGTCGGGTAAATTTTATCGGTGCAAACACAAGAGCGCTTACGACGTGAAGTTAGCAAACGTTTGTGTACAGTCTTCCTGATGTAAAACAATTACACTTCAGGTATCATTTGTAAGACTTATTAAAACTTAAATTAACATCTCCTAACGTCTGTGTTGCTCATGCAAGTGTATGGTACAGTTGTGAAAAATACCCTGCTCCCTCGCGGAAAAGGCCGCTAGCAAGCGTCTAAAGATATACAATTAGGTATCTATTTAAAATGCATTTGTGCCCACAGCAAGGTACGCAGCTAGCTTACTATTCCAGCCGATATCGTTTGGTCTTAACGGCCTTACTGATGTCCCTGATCTTGAAAATGTTTCTTGAATTGGGAAGCAATAAGCACGCGTACTTTTTGTCCTGTTTGCTGCGTATTATAATAGAGGTAAGGTTTATAGTAGGTGCTCATCTAGGGAAGGTTCCCGTATCTAGGTCTTATTTGTTCAAGCTTCCAAGAGTGTTAAATTCCTTTAAAGGCTGCAGGGATCGACGCTCTCCATCAAAAATATTGTGTCAGTCGGTGGATACGCCTCTAAGTCCACTTGCGGCAGCGCTTGAGAAGTGGCTGCGCAGTTTTTCTCTACCTAGGGACTGGAAAGACGCCATTACGTAAACCGGTTTTAAAAGCTGTCAAACCAAAGCTTGCGACCTATAGGTTTAACAGTATGACCAACGTGCTGTCAAGATTCCAAGAAAATAGAGAAGCACACCATTAGAAGGCATTTATGGACACTGGGGCTACTCCCGCCCATAACAACGCAGGTATTCTTGCCAAATAACATAGCTGTGTTTTGCGGTCACTGAGCCGAGGCGGTTGCTCAAGCAAAAGCACTGAAGCTATTGCTCATCAAGTTTTCCAAAGCCTCTGTGTCCGTTAAGCTTCTAGCCATTTATCCCAGCTGCAAGTCTATGGTAACTGTGGACCAGTGTTACACATTACTTCGGCTTTTTTAACGATAAGGCGAAGTGTGTTCGTGTGTGTTCCAACACACCTTTCAGTCGAGGAGCCCACAACGGTGTTGCACAAGTTTCAGTTCACGGGGCATGCTATTCCTTTAGCTCGTTATTGACTTACTTGACGAGCTGGAATTGCTATACGTTATTTTTGATAGAAGACCTAAACACCTATCCCAACTTCGAGGAACCTAGTGTGCAACTGCTCCTACAAAGGGCTCTAGATATGCTTTGGGTTGGGGTTGGGTGGCGCTTGGGTTACTAGTCGGCAATCCACAACAGGTAAGGGACGTGTCATATACGGGATAGTATAGAAGGTAGGGTGACCCAACCCAAACCTCTTAGTGGCGCCAGCTGGGTGATTCGGGTTTGCCCTTTCCGGCAAATAGTTCAGCGGCAGTATTCCAGGACTTGGTGGCTTTTCGTCTGGCAAGCGTTCCCCACATAAGAAGTCACAAAAGTCCGTTTAACAACACTGTGGCGTAGCGGTTGTGACCCGCCACCAAGTAAAGACATTCCTTACCCTTCCGGACAACCGCTTCAAGTCCACATATAGCAAGCATCCAGTTAGCACCGGCGGCACCTTCAAACGCCTTCAAGTAAAAGGGCAGAAACATTTACCAATCATCTAAACGCAGCTAAACACGCCTACCTGCAAACATAAACATATGCGACAATCACATTGGTCCATTGTACCTTAACTTATCACTTTTTGTACCCTTAACATGATCACGCCTGTGCAAGCCATTCTCGCTTAGTCGAGAATAGACATTTTATTTATTTAGTTACTGTGCAGGCTACAAAATAGGGAGCGTATAAACCAGCTCGGAAAACGGTGCAGCAAGATACGTAGCAAACCCTTTTGTGCCAACGGATGTACCATCAGCAAATCAAGTGGACCTTTCGAAGGTTACAATCACGGTAAAGTCCAATGCTGCGAAATAATTCTTGCTTTTGCGGGCACCCTACAAGGGCCTCCAATAGGAGGCATGAGGCTAGAAGCCTTCGATGAAGCTGTCAATGGTGAAAACTGGAGGTGAGGATGGGTGCGCGCAGTAGAATGGGCTTGAACACGCTCTTACAAGCTGAGGCGTGTAGCGGAGTTCGCTGGGTTCATCGTATTTCATTTACTGTTCATGATGCTGGTGTGGAGCAGAGTGCACCATCGGTGGGCCGTCGGGGCGGGCTGGGCGGACTGCAAAATAACTGGCTAGTTCAGGCAGCCGGCGAACAGTGCATTCCATCCGCTGCCGACCTGACGGTGTGCTAGGGATGTGTTACTCCGCCCACCGCACCCCAGTCCACGCTCCTCTTCACATGAAGACATCCGGGCGTTCTCGTCGGCAACGCGGGGCCGGGCGTTTAGGGCCAATGCTGTCTTGGCTGCCCGCGGCCGGGGGTGGCTAGGGTTTTAGCTTTTGCAAAACATTCGTGGCTGACACGCACGATTATCACTGAAGACGAAAAAGGCGTGTTACTGGAACTGACAAACGTTTACGAAATCTCTGAATCGGAATGGCGGTTTAATCTGTCCACCGCGTCGGTCGGTTGCCCTGGGTTGAGACGCAGTAGGTGGATGGTCAAAGGGAAGAGAGTGTTTGGCATATACAGTGCTCGGGAAGTCACTGCAGGTGCGGGTGCTTGAGTAATAGTATCAAGATGGATTGTAAGTGGTGCGTCAAAGAATGCCACTTTGAGGAATTCGGTGGACACCGTT
This sequence comes from Dicrocoelium dendriticum, assembly GCA_944474145.2. Classification (NCBI taxonomy): domain Eukaryota; kingdom Metazoa; phylum Platyhelminthes; class Trematoda; order Plagiorchiida; family Dicrocoeliidae; genus Dicrocoelium; species Dicrocoelium dendriticum. The sequence continues at coordinate 25,956,168 of OX104064.1, forward strand.
GCTCGGGGACCATTCTGGTCTAAAGTGAAATGTCTCGGAGTCAATTGCAGGATTCTGAAAGGGCCAGTGCAAGGAGGCTGAGAGTGCGCCTCACTGCGTCGTTGCTGAGAAAATGGCTGCATAAAACTGGGCTCGGTTTTAAAATTCCATTGTCTGAACTGATCAAAAGAGCCCGCTTTTTATGGCACACAACTGTCGGTTCTTTGTGAACAAACATTCCAACCGGGTAGCTTGTCTGGTTGAAACCGCCACAAGGTCTACCAAACCAAGTGTCTTCAAGAATGTTGTAGCCTTTCTAAGGAAGTCATCAGTAGCAATACAATGTATACTATGAGCAGCAGCGTCGAAAAAAGATGGTCTTTAACAAGCTTTGACTCCGATGAATCTGTGTAAGGAGCACTATATAAGTTTCCAACGATGAGTGGTCGAAATCTACATAGGATAGTAAATTGCGACTTATAGAAATCGTTGAGTACGTAAGTCATATCATTGCTGCTTTGCACCAAAGTTGATTAACGCAAGTTGTAACGCTGGGGCTTCCCGGGGCGGTCAGACCTGATGGGAAAGAACCACATTAGTATGTAACCAGCTTTCTTGTAACGGAATGAAGTTTGTATTAACATACTGGGTTCGGTGTATAATAGCATCGCGATCACTGCTTTACCAAGTTGTGAGCAAATATTACTGAAATGTATCACTGGCACTTGCGTGTTGTCGACAGAAAAACGACCGAAGCCAGATGGCTAGCCAGCACCATGCCTGCGCATTTTTCCAAGATGTTCGTACTGCGTGCCAGACTTTATGGCCGTATTTGTTGAGGCACAGCTTTGAGGTAGTAACACATACCATTTTTATCTGGTTTACGCAGTAGGCCAGCATTGGCCTTGAAACCTGATCAGAAAAGACCAATTGCTGAAAAATATAGAATCCGCAGTAGGTAGTACAAAGTAATTCAACGAGAACCGCAACGAATGAATTTCAAGGCTTCGTCCCACGGAACTTACACAAACCCCGGTCGGACCGTGTTGGAACTGATTCTCAGTTATCCAGCAAGGTAATATACTCTTTGAACGCTCTGCTGACAGGGGTAATGAAGCCATTAACTGAGTTCGAACGTCGAAGTAAGACTTGTGGTCTGCAGTTTGCCAACTTTGCATACAGACTAGCGTTGTTCTCACCTGTTGAAGCTTACAGCTTTTTAAACGTGGGATTTATATTACAATTTTTCACCTTCATTGCTTTAGCTTGCCTCGATTCTATTTGCCTTCGACTTTTACTTCTCTCCGCCTGGCCGACACAGCGGGGTTTGCTGGTGCGCGGCATGTGGGCATGATATTCTTAACCCTAATGTGATTTGTGCGTGCTGCCTTGGCTCTTCTTGTAGATCCGTCCACAAGTTCCGCTTTGTGCTCAACGAAGTTTTTTAAGATGGTACGGTAGCAGCATTCTGTTTCCTTTTCCGTCCCACGTGAACTTAAACAAAGAATTCATTAAATTATAATAAATGTTGATAGAATTCAAAGCCGTAGCAAATTAACAAGAAACAGTTCATAATATTACGGTTATAAGTAAAGTAACTGCAAAATTTTTACATGCGGGCGATTAACTTTCAAGGTTTGTTTACATGCATCACATAGTTGCTGTCGTAAATACCGCTTCGATTGGTCTCCTCTGAACTCCTTAAAATGAGAATTCTTTAAACACGCAGTAGTAACATGCTTCATTCACTTTCGAGCAAGTGCTACCGAAGACTACGTGGATTGCAGTATTATTAGACCAGCCTGGCATATTTCGGCAATGATTTTGTGGTCTATCTCAAAAGAACGCATGTCACTGCATGATATTAAGGATTATATTAATGGTGCACAAGCAGTACGCCTTTGATCCAAAGCTGCATACTCAGGGCAATTATAAAGTAAGTTTGTTGCGGTTTACTAAAAGTCTGCTAACAAAACTCAGAAACGTTTGACGGCGTGCAGCGTTTTGTCGAATTATCCGTTTAACTAAAAAGGCATGGTATTATCTACTACTCACGAAGTTGCTTTTTTTCGAAAACATTTTGTGAAAGCTTGAAAATCTATCTATATTTTACTTTCTGGACTGTTTGAAAATGCATTATATTTTGCCTAGTGCATTCTACTTTTGCAAATGTTGGAAATGTTTTTAGCCACGCTTCATGGGTGACAATAATTCGATTTTTAACGGGAGTTCGGATAGCGGTTCTAGGAGTCAGATCGGGTTTAATGGAGGGTTCTATTTTACATCAAATTGTTCCCTCTCTATCTAGCTATACAAAGCGTTGCCGGTGAAAACCGATAGCTAGGGGAACCAACGTGCATGGCACAAAATACCACTACTCGTTACACTAGAAGTGAGTGCCAAGCAAAATGGCCTTACTCAGTTCAAGCAATCGAACTCAGAAACCAGTTCAACACTCCGCACCGGGCGCCTAAGTGTATAGTGGAATAATAATTTGGGTTAGGATTTTGCGAACCCAAACCAAGAAATCGCTAGACTGCTGCAGATTGGAATTACAAAATAAACAGCGTAACAACGGAACGAAAGTTGACTCAACCATGATTTTCTGTTCTCTGTTTTACCAAAGCAGTTTTACCAGTAAAAACAAAGTCACATGCTCAGGTTAACGGCATCTTTCCACAGTACATATTTAAAAAAGGAAGATATACTGAGTATATTAATGTAACGAATCATGGTATAATGCGTCTTTAGTGCGGTCTGCATTTTGTTATGTTGTTTTTATTAAAATCGCTTTCTCTGAGAAATCATTTGAAGTGTGTCGCTAATGTGACTTTTTATGACTGACAACAGCATTTCCACGGGTGACTTGGATTTGCACACCTGACCGAGCTAGTTAAGTAAAGTTTAGTCAAACCGCAATCTATGAAAATGATTGGGGCTTGACTTTCAGTGCTTAGTACTGCGTAATGCTGCCTTGAGAAAGGTCTGTGGCTAGCCGTGTACATTGTTCATGACGATGGATGGTGCAGAAACTGCATGTGTTAAAGGAATGCTCAAATATTTCTCAAATTGACTGCTTTTACCCAAAACTTACATCAGTGTGGCAGTCAGCTTTCCAAAATAAGCTACCAACTGGGCACTGTTGATGAATGTGCAGAACCATGGTCTCGTCATCCAAATATTTTATGTTACAGCTAGCTATTGTTTTTTGACACTAAAAATGCTTCATGCTGAGTACCGATGGAAACTACTTGCAAAACCGAAGTATTTGAGCTTATAGCTCATTATAAGTTATTGACTAATACCGTAAACTTGGTAACACAATAACTAAAAAATCACAGAGTTAAAAGATGAATTGATGAATTAGTATACGTTTTGGTATTATCATGTATGTCGTAGTAAGCAAGTGAGGATGCAAATTGTACTGCATGACCGGCTGATAGAGAAAAGCGCGTTTTACTCACTTGCGGTAACAAAAACTCAGTGGTAAATAAAATAAAATTTCTGTTTAGATAACTTATTAGATATTTTTATGTAACATTAACACCGGAGGTCGTTACCTATAAGCTTGCTTTTTTATATAAAACTGTGTTCTTATTTCTCATAAGGGATTTGTAGACAGCCGTTTTTGTGCTCCTAAATGTTAAAGTGGGACACGTTTGGGACAAGTGTCGGTCATTCAAACCATTTTCAGTTTAGTCGTAAGGCTTGTCACTGATCAGCTACAATTTGGGGACAAATTTTCACTTGTTGTCGAAGGTCTTTGCAACAAAGTAAAAATATATATGATAGGGCTGCAAGGAAACGTTTCTTGTATGACCATATATTTTCGAAATATATCTTCCTGCGGCGGCTATAAATACAACGGCCACTCAGCGGTCACTTCAATAGATATTTATTAGTCACCGACCACGCAGACAGCTGTTATGCGTGCAAATTAATCGCCAATAGGTCAACTAAGCAAGTATATGCTCTTAAATAAGCTACGCGGATTTTCATATAATCACATTTATGGTTAGTACTTTGTGTATATTTTGGATGCGGTTGCTTGGTTGCTGGTTAATCCTAAATGCGCTCTGACGATGAAGATATATGTAACGGCAAACAACCCATTTCTTATGAGGGTTAGGATATCTGACTGCAGTTATCTTTAAAATATAGTGTGTCTACTTTGCTGCAGGTTGCATACCTATGTATGTCAGCTTCAACATCACAGACGACAAGATTCAGGAAGCAGCATGTTGCGTACTAAACCTTGCTGTCATTTTGTCTGACTAGCCATAAATACTTGTATCTAGGACAACAGAAAGCACCAAATATAGCTTCTACAAGCAACCTTAAAGGTCTAAACATTGTTACCAGCTTATTGTAAAGGACGCTAAAAATAATTATAAAATACTTACTCATTCGCTGTGCTACCATTATCGTATTCCGACCTTGTTAACTTTTAACATCAAACAACAAATAGAGAAGTTTTATGTTTAGTTTAACAATTTACTGACAAGAAAAGCGATGAGACATAAACAAGTGACACGTGCCATTCATCTATTTTCAAATCAACATTAAGAATATGTTGCTAATATCTGTGCATCCTCACTTGGAGTATATATGTAAGCTGATTTTCATGTATACAGGAATATCTACCATACTTATTATACTTTAAGTCGACAAGGAGAACGTTTTCTTCTTAGTCACACAGCATTAGAAATCTGATAGAGCCAAAAATTATTAGAGCAGTATTAATTAACGATACCGAGTTATAAACAGAAGCAAATAAATGGTAAATTTTGTTTGGTTTACCTGTATAGTTACTAACGACTGTACAAAAATATACAGAAAATTTACAAAACACGGTTCCAGTAAAAATGACTGTTTACAAAAATGTGCCTTGGCTATGGCTTTGTTCTATTAAACGGCGTTAGTTTTTACCAGTTTGGCTATAGATGTAAGCAAAGTAATCAGCAGCGTATACCTAATAAGACGTTAAATGCTTAATCAGAATAAGTCCATTAACAAGGAAGACAGTGTACATTGCCCTTTTGTAGGACAGCAAACAATGTCACTGGCGTCAACATGTAAGAAACACGGACCAGAACTAAGAATTAGAAGTAAGCTACACAAATTGTAACCAGAATTTGTGTTGTCACCTTTACCATAATACACTGCATTATTTAGCAAGCAGCATGAGTATTATGTTTACAATTTTAGTAATATTGACGCTGCTGCTTATGCTGCTGCCTATCAGTGTCGTAGCAGCATAACTTTGAGTTGCCATTTAATTTAATACATACAAGCTAGTTAACAATATATGTTCCACTTCAATCAATATACAGATAACATCCTAGCAATAACTAAACAGAGAATTTACCATTTTCAATGTACTTTATTAATGTCCTATGATTTGGATAAAATGAATTTTAACATGCGTCTTATTTGCTTTCCATGTTTTGTAACACATGACGCCAACAAAAATATGTAGCATAGTAATGCACTTAATTGTGATAGCCGATTATGCTTTACCGATACAGCAAAACAAAGAAAACATAATTAAATCATTGATATAATTAGTGAATTGTACTATTTGGTTATTATAGACAGATTTGTTGTTTTCTATCATTGGCCCTTATTTAAAACTTACTAACTATATTCTGCTTATTTGACGTTAAAACAACGTACATTATAACAATTTAGATGACCAAGTATACCTGAATTAAAAATCGATTTATTATGTTAATACTAACATCATTAACTTTAACTGAGTTAATAAATCGTTGCAAAAATTGAGAAAAATAATAAATTCTTATAAATTGCGCTGCAGTTATACTGACTGACTGCTTGAAGAATATGACAGAATTTGCCCTACCCTTTTAGGATAAAAGTAGACCACATGCATACTTGAGATTTCTATACCAAGCTAGAAATCGTCAGTATAATATAGAAGCACATTCACAAAATGTTTCAATTGTTTTCAAAATATTTTTTATATCTTGGTGGTTGTAAGCAACAAACAACCAGTTGTATTATGGAAGATTAAGTCCTTTACTTTCGTAAAGCTTTTAGGCAGAAAGAGCAATTCTTTTAGCAAATATTATTTCAAACAATTACTGTACTCAGTCGATCCAGGTAAACAGACAGTTAAGAACTTTTTGTGTCTTTATGTTACGGCTACAGTCATGATTACAAACTCAAAAATAAAAGAAAACATCTGGTATAACAGCAACTATTGTGGTATCTCAAAACGCTTTCCATTGTAACAAGTATGCTAGTATCTATAAATAAAAGCGTGCATTTCTTCATTGTGAGAGACCGATAGTTTGCCGCTATCGCAAATTGGTGTACCAGTGGCCGCCTCGGTGAGACATATTTTGGTCACAAACTGTCATTCAAAACTATTTTTAATATAGCTTGACAAAATTAGCGGTGTATTACGAGATTAGAGATATCTATTTGCTATTGACCTGAATTGCATTTGCAACCAGGTGAAGTGTCCTACTGACATATGTTAAGGCTACGCTAAAATCTGTTTCTAAATGACCCAAATTCCTCCCATAGTGTGCCTCACTGGGGTGGCCAGGGACACAAAAAGGAGCTCTCACTGCGCTCCAACGAGCAGTTGTACTATGCTTATTTATGCCTGATGTGCAGCTTTATGAATTTCAAATTAGTGACTGACTCATAGTCCAGGCCTCTAGATTTCTACATCACCTTGTAGCGTTGTTAGCAGCCTGTTCATAGGGATCGTTATACATGCAATATTTTGAGATACTTACCGCAACCTATGCGGTGTACATTCGTAACATCTACATACGGTACAGTTTCAGTGCAATATCAACTCTCTTTTGCAGATATAATTGCCCATCCATTAATATTAAACTAAATGTGCACTTGTAGACAAGAAAGCGGAAGTCATTTAGCTTACGTCCGTAGACACTTTATTTTTATATTCTGTTTATTATCATGTTGACAGAAAACCAATGGATCGTTACTAACTACCACAGCGTTGAACTAGTGGACATACGGCAGTTGTTTACAACTTTCCAAATAAACTGCGCCATACACTGTCATGTTAAAACAAACAATGCAGGCGGTAAAACATAACGAATGCAATGCTTATGCAGATAACTAGCACAATTCATCCCCAACGCCTTGTACACCGCGATGACGCGGCTAGAACTAGGTCATACACTATACTGTCAGGGATGTGTTTTTGCCATTCTAAATTAATGGGAGCAGAAACACAAGGGAACAAGTTTCAAAAATATCACATTATGCGCTGATCTTTGCTCATGTTAAGGTCTGAACCTCTGTTGAATCCAGAATATGTTATGGTAGGCTCTGCAGTACACGGAAGATAAAACACACTTATTCCTTTAAGGTTTTTTAAAGTTGTTAATAGCGTTTTATCAAAGTGTAAATTATCCATAGACTCAGTGTTACACTTCTGAACTACAGCTGTGAGGCCAAATTATTTGCACGGTTAAAAATATGACATTTTAATAAAAGTAGGCAACATTATCAAGCAGCCCAGAAAATGTAGGATCTACTTATCAGTTAACCAAACTACTTCATCCATCATAGACGCTGCACGACATGAAATGACTGTTATTCAGTGATTAGAGTCACACCCAGACTGTCATAATAGCATGTGACGTGTAAACGGCTTACATTTTCTAACTCCTCATCAGGACAAGAAAGTAACAACATGACTGAATTCCTTAGTATTTAACAATTGATGACAAAAGTCTTCGTGAAATAGACGAATCTAGTTCTGACGGTTCTCTGTCAACTTACTACTGATTAGATGTCTGTTCATTTCATCAACTTAGTTTAGTGTGAATACAACCAGAGTTACTAAAATCTGTTTATCCATTCATACAATATTAAAGTGTGCTACAACACTAAATTTCATTTTACAGTAGTGAATACAAAGTAGAAAACATTGTACTGGTCCTGAGTCTTAACGCGGTTCTGGGTTGAGAGCTGTGCCATATAAATCTTCCGCCAAATTAGATTGTCCGTCATCTTAGAAATAGCAGTAGACCAAGCCCCTTAGGCTGATAGCCAAGAGAATCCTTGTAATATGCGTCCAGTGGAGCGTCCCGAGGGTCTATGTGTCAGGGGCGTACGTGGGTCGTATTAGACCGAGCGGGGACTGAATGGCAAAAGAGATACTTTGTAGGCGGTTAGAAAACCACCTGGTAAGTGTGAGAGCTGGATGAACGGTGTGCTTGTGTTACATCTAGTGGCTAGCTGGGCGGTACTGTCGCAACTGCCGATAGAGGACTGAGCGCGACGTGCCTAGCTGAATGGCGAAAAGGCACACGATAGGTGGCTACTCCAACAATATAGAAGATGAAATGCAAGGATAAAGAGAAGAGGAAACGACTCTCACAATGTAGGCTACGCTCGACGATAATTTACTTGTTGTGTCGCTACAGTGACATGCTGACGGGCTACAATCACTGGTGGTCTAAAGTTTGAACCATTCTATTTTACTCTTCAGACACAATGTGACAGTAATTAGGTTTTCCTGGGAGTAAATTTTAAATGGCCTTATTCCTAACGGTAAATAAACGCAAAAAGTTGACTCGAAGTTTTTTCGAATATCAACATTTCTGCGACTTTTACCTCGGTTAGTCATCAGTTCATATTGCAAGTATTGTCGCATATTCTTGCCAATAAAGTATTTACTAAAAAGGTCTATAGCATTGGCCAGTAAACACTTTTTAAAAGAGAGCACTTGCTAAAACCAGGATAGAGCGGTAAATCGTCAAGAATTTAAAATATATATTACAATCGGTGGAGGTTTCGATTTTGTTCTATCCCCATCATTGTACTTCACGACGCGGTTTGCCCTTATGTGGGTTCATCAGGTAGAGAGAGCCTGATCTGGAACAGGAACATGGCATACAGGTGACGAAGTATGGCGGCAGTCGTATCAAACAATCGGACTCCACATGCAGTACAAAATTCCGCACCAGTCTCTAAGTGTAAAATAAAATAGTGCTTTTAGTTAGAATATTACACAGGCAAACCGGGGAATCTTCAGACTGCTACAAGCTATAAATTGTTCACTGCATTAAGTCTCCCAAATGGACTAAGTGTAAAAATGCTAGGCTGCAGTATTTGTTGGTCACTACTCGGTTGCTACCCATTATTCTGTTGTTAGACTATGCTGACGAACGGAAGCAAACGAGTTTGTGAGCGTCATAGATTTTCTAGAATCGCAGCTTGCTTGTTGACAATAGTTTGTTTAAAACAAAGCGCTGCTACATTACGTAGGCATTTTTAATCAACAATCAGTTTGTTGTTCATAGTTTTTATGGTAGACTTCATCAATATTATTCGATATACTCAATCTACTGGATGAGAAACCATTGATTTGGCCTGATACGCATGTGCATTATGTCGCCACTTAGCAAACTTCACCAATTAAAGGGAACACACACGGTTGCTGCTGCTTTCACTGCGGTAATGCTGCCAGGGAATTGTGCTGCTGTTTCGCAGATGCTATACATTTTTTAAGAGACTGCCATAGAACAAAAGACTAAGGCGTCGCAAAATGTTGGAAAACAGATAGCCATCTGTGCTTTCATCAATCAGAACGTTGCTGAATCGACTATTTGCATGCGAACCATACGGGTTCATAGTCGGGTGTATGCGAAAAATTCGCTTGTATCGATCCGCCTAACAAATGAGCTTATATAGTGTATTTTTATTAGCTCGGACCTTAAGCCGTTGCTTAAGTTAGAAAGTACCGCTTTTAGATAAGGCATGACGAGTGTCTATGTTTACTAGGCGTCAGTGCATCGAGACAGCGAATGAGCATCAGCTGCGGCTTGCGGGTAGTCAGTGATGAAGAAAAAATCCCACTGACTCCCACGCAACTAATTCACAATGTCTTGAAAGCAGCTGTGCCTTTAGTGTATTTGCTTTTAGATTCGGGCTATATTTTTGAACAAAAAGAGACCACCCTGTGAGCACTATTAGGAACCTGTTACGGAATATCAATGTAAGCTGGTATTAAGTCAATGATAAATAGCAGACCTAATTTCTTCTACTTTCTGGTGGGAGCTTAAACAAACTGTGTCAATCCGTATGTATATAAGGATGAAACCACATTTGCATACCTGGTGGTTACATGGCACAAGGTCCACGAAATGTACGGCGCGTTTAAATCCACTTATCGTTATGTACTTGGCCAGTTGGTCCGCTACGCAATAGAACAGATTTTGCATTGCATCAGTTTCTATGGAACTGAAATTGGGGTGCATGTATAGGCGCCAGAGGAGTAAAAAGCTACTATCAGTTGCACATTTGTAAAAACGGATTTTTGAAGGCACTAGTGTGAGGGACTATGTGCAGGTGCAGCATGCAGTGATTGGTGGACATAAATGGAGCAACCACTACCTAGTTCAGAATGATGTGTTGTAGTCTAACTCAGGGGTATGTTCCATTGACCACGCCTGGGTCACGAGTAAATATGTTCACCAGAAAGGGAAGTGAGTGAGCGTAGAAAAGGGATTTTGTTTTTGAGGGGACGTGCATTAAGCAGTAAACTTCATTAATTGACAGAAAAACATTGATTACCGAATTTAACCACGGAGTATTACATGAACGGAAGTAAAGTTTTCAATCTGAAGCGACAAGCTGTGCCAGGAAAAATTAAGGTTCATCCAGCTTTAAATTTGTACTTGTTTCATTGCGCTAACTTGGTATCTGCGGTAACCGTTTCGTCTAACGAACCAAATTACGTTGAGAAGGCCTGTGTATGCGAACGTATAAAGTTTGTCTCGCGAATTAACCAAGTGCGTAACATAAAGTTAGCTGGTCGTGATATTCAGGTGGAAGACTGGTGGAAGACTGGGTTAGACCACGGGTAAATGACTTAGAGAAGTTACGAAACTCCTTCAAATATACTAAATTCGAACATAGGACAGTGTACAACGTATCGTAGTATACTTATACAGTGTGTGGATGCGTGTAGCCCTAAAATTAGTAGAGAGCATTTTGGCCAACTTAGAGGGAAGAGAAAACACGGAGCCGGTTTTAAATCTGTGCAGCAGTCACGGGTTCCGATCGAAAGTTTGGTGACCATTTGACACTGCTTGCTAAGGTAAAACTGTTGACATAATACAATGGGCCTTTAAATGACGTCACTATTTGACAAACGGGTAAAATTCATGTCTAGCAAATGGGCATTCAGTTACTAATGATTGAAATAGTACCTATGTTGCTCTATTGTGAGAGAGACTGCTCCTATGATGGGGCCAGCTTATTCAAACACGGATATGTTAATGCTTATGCATGAGTGAAATTTAAATCAAGCAGTGTAAGCGTTGTACTTACCTTCTGAAATGCAGTTTTGTCAGTCAACTTTTTAAGCCACCACAGGTAACCCAAGAAAGCTTATCGCAGGTTCCATGTTTGTATTTGTGAAGCAGTTTAATATGACACGTAATCCCGTTATTTTATTTTTATCTATTTTTTAAAGTGTTTAGCAATAATCGGAATGTGATGGATAGATCAGGAATTGACACACTAGTTATGTATCTAGCTTTATGACAAGGGCTAATAATCTAGGCTTTTCACTGATCAGGAAATTGTCCAGCTTCCAGCGACAAGGTGAGCATGTTCAGAAAAAGCAGCAGTATGTCAGCATTTCCCACTTTAACACAAGATGGCGGGATTTCATCAAAGTCCAGCTTGACTGATGGTTTTATTGAATTCGTCGCCTTTGTATGTTCGAGAGAGAAATTTCCATATCGCACAAAATGTTAATTTATACAAGGTCCCGGCTGGAAGTTATAGAGTTAATTTCTACTCTCATGGAAACATCGAGGGATGGTCTAAACAAGCCACAGGTATTCGGTCGATCAGGCTCCTGATCAAAAAAGACCGCTAGGTAATTTTAAGACTAAGTACCTCTACTAATCCCTTCTCTGCACGGGTCCCTTCTCAATATTTTAATCCGCATCGTCCGTGAAGTTTATCGTAGGCGATGGATTTATGCAATCGCAATATTAAGAAAGAGATTAGGGACCCGAGGTTAGTTTGGGATCCCCTTGGTATTGAACTACTCGAGTCATTCAAGTGAACTCTAGAGATAGTGGAATAGGGTGAGTACCTGTGTTGGTTGCGTCGGTGGTGCAACTGGCTGAAACATCACTTACTTTTGTAATTGCTTTTACTTTTTGAGTCGGTCGAAGTCACACATGAAAGTTTAGAGCCGGAAACGGAAGGTTTATCTTACACAATGAGTAAGGCCATGATACGATGTCGTTGGTCGTAGATATGTTCCACTGCAGTGCAGCAGTTAATGGGAAAGGAAAACATATCCCAGTTAGATGACTGGATTAACACTCGGAAATGCTTCTAGTCAATCATTTGAACAGTATATTGGTCTCCTGGGTCCAGTCTGGCAACCATTTTGATGTAGTAGGCAAGACGCAACACCTTGAATTCACTACCAGAGAGGTTGCCTAAGATCTAATTTGTGCGTCAGTGATCAACAGAGATACTGACTATAGTATGTTGACCGACTTATTTGATCTGGTAGCCCATTGCGTTTATTCGTCAACTCTGTTCGTCAACAGCAAATGAGTTCGCAACTTTGCGGATAGTTGTAAAGGTCAGATGAATGTTAATATGTTGAAGCCTCCAGCAATTACAGTTCCGCTGTACAGTGACATCAATGTCAAATCAAAGGCTGTAAAGTAACTCGCGATATCTCTGGTTGTTGCTTTCAGAGGATTATAGAGGCAGTTTAGAAATCTCATGCAAATGGCTGAAGTGACTGCTAGCCATAGCAATTCAGGGACTGTATGTGGTCAAGAAACCCAATTTAAACTTTATCTCCTTGTTTTCTGTGGCGATTGTTGCAAAATAGGTGAAAGTTGGAAATATTTAAGATGAAACATAATGTAGCGGAAGTGCACTAGGCTTCGATGACAAAGATTACATGTGCGGTAATCAACTGAGTAAACATGATTCGAAAATACAACTTGTTGTTAGCCCTAACATAAATTATTATAAGTAAAGGTGTTGTGGAACGAAAACTTGTCCAAAAGAACATCCGAGCCAAAGGAATCAAAATTGATGGGCAAAGAAGTTAAACAATGTAATGGAAACAAGTCTACCAATCGCATGCTGGGATATAGTGGAATAGTATTGCATGTGCGCACTTGTAAGCATGATTGGGCAGAAAGAATTGAAGGGAAGGGGGCTAGGCTGAGTTCCGCTTAGCAGTGAGCTAATTGTTTCATTCAGTTGAATTAAACAAAAAGTAGAATAGGGTGGACTACAAATCCTGGGAATGTCAGTGAAGGAAATGGTTGTGAAATCACTCCATGGCGGCTAAAATAGGTTATAGGAAGGTGTCCAATTTTGACGGCCTGCGTAAATGTGGTGTTATGGGGTTATGGAAGAATAGAAGCTGCTAAGTATGACAGTATCTACCGCGCGAAGACGGGTTCGGATTTGCAAAATTCGACCGTCTAAATGACCAGCTGTTGCGTGAGCCGTCTGGCATCAACGCGAGACTGATGACTGTTCGCCTACGACTCGGATGAGGTAAGTTTGCCAATTTTATCAGCACGTACAGCCTGACTACGCGTCATCCCGTGGACACGGGAAATCAATTCCACACTCAGATTTCCTCCGTGACACAGTCTGTTCCGAGGAGCGACCGAATATTTTATCTAGATGAGTTCAACGCGCGCCTTGGGTGTGATGCATCAGGGTGGACAGATGTCATCGGTCAGCATGACATTGGTTCCGCGAATCCAAACGGTTTCAAGCTGAACTCAATGTGTGTCACTCACGGTCCAACGATCAAGAACACTCAGTTTGCAATGAGTGCGAGTAATATAGCATTTTAGACGCACCCACGGAGTGGTCATGCTTTCCTCCTTGATGCGCTCGACATCTTGCATCAGCGTGGCATGTGTGACGTGCGCATGCTACGTGTATTGCTTGGAGGTAAGTGTGGCAATGATCACAAATCGGTGCGGACCAAACTGAACATATATTTTCGTAAATCTGTGTAATGCACTTCTGCCATGAACCGGCGGTAATATACCGCACTATTTTAGGTACTGTGGAGAAGAGGATTGAGCTGGAGAAGGTGATGCCTGCACGACTGTGTGATGTGAAATGCAGTGGGCGACCTGTTGCACCACATTCACGACCAAGTGACAGCTGCTGCCAAAGAGAACGTAGCGCGCAAACTGTAAGCGGCCTGATTGGTTTGATGAGAACAATGCAATGATTGGCGCATTAGTGTTGGAGCAGAATGTAGCATTTGCTGCACATTTGGATAACAGCAGTGACTTGGGGAAGAAAAGAAATTTTGGCAGAATTCATCGGCAACTTATCCGAGAGCTCCGTTGCATTAAAATGCATGGTGGACGGCGAAGTCGAAGCAGATCGAATGCTACGCCGATAGCATCAAACACCATTAATTCTTTGACTCCTTGAAGACGATGTAAGAACCGAGGTTGGAGTCGATGAGGACGCTGCTCGATGGCAGTTCAGTCGATATCTGCAAATAGACTGCAGGCATAATGCAGATCTGGCGAAATCAATTTGAGTGTCACTTGATCGAGCGTTCAGAGATCGACTTGCCTACATTGAGCGGCTTGAAACAACACAATGTGAAGGCGAGTCAAGCGGACACGCCGATAGAGCATGAGACGCAGAGAGAACTTGCTCAGCTGCGAAACTGCAAGTGTGCCGGTGCCGACGGGATCCCTCCTGAAGTAATGAAACACAGCGGACCTGCGTTCGTGACTGCACTACACCACTTGGTGCAACGGATTTGAATGGAGGAGAAGGCGTCACCTGAGCTAAAGGGTGCCCATGGGCTACCAATGCACAAGAGCAAAGGAAGCAAGCAATGTGTCACGAATTATCGTGGTATCAACTTTCTGAGTTGTGTGGGCAAGCTACTTGCCGAATCCTGCTCAACCGCCTCCTCAGTCAGGTTGTAGAACCGAACGTGGTGGAAGAGCAATGTGGATTCCGTTCGGTTCGCAGCATCTCAGTTGCAGGAGAAGTGCAGAGACCGACACCAGCAGTTGTACTCATTGTTTGTTGGTTTCATCACGGCATCTGATACGGTGAACCGCGAGGCATTGTTGCTGATGTTAGATAAGCTTGGTTGTCTTGGTAAATTTGTAAGTTTACTTGAATGTCTGCACAGTGGTATGCGGGCGAGGGTGCAGCTGAGTGGACAGACCTCGGGTGACGTTGAAGTTATATCTGGTGTGAAACCAGGCTGTGTCTTAGCTCCTGCCCTGTTTAATATTTGTCTTCATGACAAGATGTCTTGTGCGTTTGATACTACTTGTGCTCACGGCGTTCGTGTGGTGCGCCGTACTGATGGTGGGTTGCTGTACATCCGCCGTTTCGGTGCGAGAACCTTAGTCTTTGAGACAACTATCGGTATGCTACTGTTCGTTGTCGACTGCGCGTTGTTTGCATATGGCGCGGATGATTTGCAGCACATGGCTAGTGTTCTGATTTCGATAGTTGCCAAATTTGGATTTACCATCAGTAAGCAAAACTGTCTAGCCATTTCAGTCCTCACCGTAAATGCAATCTGCAAATTTGCCGCAAACCAGCATTGGCGATGAAGTATTGGAGACCACCTTCCGCTTCTGCTGCCTTGGAAGTGTGGTTTCGAAAGTGCAGCAAATACACAGTTAGCTTCGTACCCGCTTTTTGAAGGCATCGGCGGCATTCGGGAAGCTAGAGTACCGAGCATGGAAGAACTGCCAGCTTACCATAAGCACGAAGCTGATGGTGTACTAATCCATGGTGCTGTCCGTTGTTCTATGCAGCAGCGAAACGTAGATAGTGTACCGTGGGGATGTACGATATCTCGAGCAGTTTCATCAAGAGTGTGTGCGACGGATTCTGCAAATCGGTTGTTGCGACAGATTTACAGACACGAATATGATGCGCCGAAGTAGAATTTATGCAGTGGACTGCGTACGTTCGCTGAGACATTCGAGGTGGCTCTGTCATGTCGACGCAGATACCGAAGCAACTGTTATGTGGTCAGCTGAGTGTGGGGAAGCGGCATGCAAGGAAATCGAAGTTGCGTTACTAGGGCATGATTAGCTCGAACCTATCACGTTCTAATGTTGATTTCTGAACTTATGGATCGAAGGCCGTTGATCGGCGTGCATGAGACGATCTAACCACGAAGGCCATTTTCGATGTGCAAGGAAAGCCCTACTGGATATGAAGAAGAAGCGGCTGGTGCGGTAGCGACAGTCGCCGATGGGTTGCACTCCATTAACATCGGGCGCATGGTGCTGCAGCGCACGCAATTACGAATGCCTAAGTCAGGCAGGTCTAGTGAGCCACGAGCAAAACACTAGGACCAGCATCCATGCGACGACGGTTGCTGCTGTTAACGTACGCACATCCGGCGCAGTGTTGGTAGGTACGTTGCTTTCGGTATATAACCGTGTGCTTGAGTGCTTAGTTTCTTTATTTCAGAGAGTTGTTTTGCTACATTTTATTAATACTTACTTTGTTACCTCATTTTAATGTCTATCTGAATACTCTGCTATCCATTTACACAGGTCGCTTAAACGAAAGGTGGTTATTTTCTTTAATTTTATTAGCGTCTTTTGCTTCTTTTTTGTTCTCATTTTTTACCTTGTATTTGTCACGGACATGTTTATTAGCAATCTTTTCATACGGTAATTTTGTGGAGAGGTTGTCAGCAAATCCGTTTGCTTCATTCGACTTGTTTTATTTTATTCCGTCATTTCAAGTGACTGGCTGTTGCTTGATATCCCCGGTGTGACTGTGCTTGATGTGTATGTTGTCAAGGTGCCTACCTGTCTATTACCCACTAACTGGTCCATACTGGCTCTAGGAGACACTTGGTCGTTAACGGAGGGGACGGAGTGAACAGTCCTCTTGACCTTGTTACGCTCAAAGAGTGGATCGTTGCACATGGTTTGTGTGTACAGCGAGCCACGCCCTAACCACCGCCTTGTGTGCGCTTGGCGTCCCAAATACAGCGTGCTTGTGTTTGCATGTGAAGGAGTGTGGGCTGACTCCGTTGATAATAGATGGCTCCCATGCACATGGTTTGCAGTCATATATCTTCGGGTCCACATTGGATATAGAATGAGTGGATATAGCTGTGGCTGGTGTAGCGCAAGCCACCCATGGTCGCTCTGTAGGCGCAGGCGTCCTGTGGCTGTCCCCGTAGAGGCCGCAGTGACAGGCAAATCCGGTACCGGATCCAGCCACTTATGCTGCAGGTTGGTTAGACCGTACAGCCAGAGGAGATAAGTCCCGGGTTCTAATCGACTCTGCACTGTGATCGTAAGTGGGTTGGTGAAAAAGAGCTTTGGACACTGCCCACTTTTTCGTAACTGCATATTTTGTGCAAGTTCTAACCTACGGACTGTTCTTTCAGTCACTGGACACTGCTTTCGTGTTTAACACATTAGCTCGCAAATCTTGGGGCGCAGCTAGGCGTTTGTGGCCTTTTTCTCTTTATTCGGCTCTCATCGAACAGCTGTTCGTTATCTCGACTGCGGTCTCTATTTATTAAACTGACTGTGTTTGAAGCGATGGAACCATTGTCAGAACTACTGGTGTGTATTGGGTTCCGTTAGCCCACAATAGATGCTGAGCTATATCTTGTCAAGGTCTAAATGGATTTCTGCAGTTACTCCAAAATGTGTGCTCGTTTTGTGGGAATATGTGCAGGATTTAACAATACACGTCACCTTTGTTGGCATTCTGTGCCATACTGAAAAGGGTTTAATGCATAAGTACGCTATTCGGTTTAATCGGCATATCTTTGAACTAGGTAAGCTCAGTAATAATACGTTGACCGTACGAGAAGCAATCAACTGAATTTTCACTAGCAAATTTAAAAATGATGGGAAAACAGTGCTTCGGTATTTTGAAACGCTGTGATTCATAGAAAACCTTAGCATCTTACATGAACTCAGCGCTACATTCCTACTTTGTCCAAACTCAGTCTCTCTGGAATGTTAAGAACAACGATACTTTTAAGCTACAATTGCTTTCGCGCAGTCCAAACGCGATGGAGTCATTATTATACTCTGCCTTACTAAGTTGAACATAATTAGTCTTTTTCGATGAGTTTCCGGTGTAATCCAGCGAGATTAAATGATATTTATAGGGCAACCGAAAATCCAAGAGTGCATCAATTTTGTAGATCCCTGATTGTTAGGAGTAGGTTTAAGCGATGAGTTCCGATGTGAACTTAGAGTTTGGGGTTGAAAAGACTAGTGGCTATTTTAGATTACAATATTTTACACGTTTGGCTTGCAAGCTAAGAGATACAGCACCTTTCGTTTTTCTTGGTTTTGATCAATTTGTTTCAGGAACCAAAAAGTTTGCTTAACTATACTCAATTAGCACGCAGATCGGAGGTACCGTATATATGCCACTTAGGTATTTCACTGAAGCCATTCACTTTGCACCCGACGTTTGCTAAAGTTTTATTGCATGACCCGGTTATCGAGTGACATATTCTGTGGCACACTCTTTTCTACAGATGCTACATTTATATCACTGTTAACCTGACAAAAGCTAGTGCTTTCATTATTGCAACCGATGAGAGTTTCCGGAGCCACTAATCGTCAGTCGTATGCGTGGGGTTCCGTTTTGCCATGTTAAACAAAAGAGCCAGTGCACTTAAGGAGCCGAGTCGATTCTGTTTTATATTAGATACGAATGATATATCTATGGCTAAATATCACAGAAACACTGGAAATCGTCATGCGTAATAAACTGCTGTTAAATTACGGGATCGAAAGCCTGGTAGAATGGGGTTAAAGGAATACTTTACAATTTTCCCCAGAGATGTGCCTGAATTGTATCTGACAAGTGCAATATTTTCTTCCGAAATGTGCCCCAAGATGTCGGCCTATCCCGTTGTTTGGAATTCATTCGTATCGGCAATGAAGTATGGTTATATGAATTTAGTAGTTTAATCGAAACTGAGGCTACTGAACTGTGTGCACTAGTCTTTGTGTGCGAAGTTGAGCTTACCTGTATTGCCGCTGAAGTTCACCTATTCAGAGAAAAATTTTCACTCACTATTTAGCTCATCATACTCACAGTACTTATCTTCTGCTCACGTCACTACGCAATAGATAGTTAAATACCTCGAAGTGCTAAACAATCTTCTATTTTCGTATTCACAGTTCCGCTCGGCACTGGCAGACGTTGTGGATCCTTGTGATCCCCGGCCCCGTTTAGAAGACCTTGGTCCGATTGGAGAAGGAAGCACCGGGGTGGTCAGCTTAATGCGAGACTTGCCAAAGAATATTTACGTGGCTGTAAAAAAGATGAATATTTTCGAACAGCAACGCAGGGAGCTTCTCTTTAACGAAGTAACTTTCTTATTCCAGCCCTATTAATGGAACGCTAGTTGAATGCAACACTTTTTTATGAATTCACCAGTCGTAACATGTTTGCTTTTAACAGCAGCAAATTGGGTGTTGCCCGCCTGAAACCACTGCACTCCATGACGCGTTTCGAGGTTGTTTCCTCTCATCAGATAGAGATAGCACGCATCGAACCCCGGACCGTTGGGATGTTAGTTGTGACCGCCACCCCTAAGCCACTGGGTCACGTCGGGCAAAGCTTGGCATAACAATTAGTGACAGATTGGGAAGTCAATTTGAAGTAAACGTTGTGTGGATGGATTGATGAGAGGAAATGACCTCGAAACACGTCATGGATTGCACTGGTTTCAGGCCGGCAACACCCAATTTGCTGCTGCTTCATCAGCTACGGTCCTAGTGATCGAATGCTCAAGGTGCACTTCATTGGGATTTGCGGTCCACTTTGAGATTGCGTGTCGTAATCCATCCACACAACGTGTACTTCAAATCGACTTTCCTATATGTTTGATTTTAATTTCAATTTACAGTTCAGCAAAAATTTGCTGTCACACTACATATTATGTGGTCCAGTAATATAGGAACCGGCGTAATCTCAAATAAATAGCAGCATCGGGTACACAACACCTGGGGATCCGAATAAATATGGATTGCCAGTGACATTGTCGGACTATGCAGACTGCGCTCATCGAGACAACACATGGAATTAGGGAGAACACGACGTGACTGAAACATCAGGGAGGTAACAAGTACAATAACTGCTGATAGAGTTAAATGTTTGTCCTAACTCACGCAGTCTATACAGACAGATTGACTTTTCTTTGACAACTAAAGTAGATGTGTGTGTGTGATGGAAGATATATTGTTGCGATGTAAAAGGATGGTTTAATTCCTAATTCGCTTGCCATTACGTTTAGAATTGCTGATTTATTTGGCTGTTTTTCTGCAAAAGATAATTTCCAATGATGGTGATGATTCTGTCAGATATATCGCATGTTATCACGGACCTTAGATATACTATATAATTAATGGTTATGTTTTGTGTGAGGTGAAATGTTTCATTAGGAATCCGTAGTAGTAATAGAGGATCGTTACTCGGTACATTTAATAAATGTCTTGATCAACTTACAGTCCTCGCGTTGCTTTGTGTACACAGAAGTTTAGTGCTTGTCGACACTACTTTTGAGTCTACATCAAACAGCTAAACTTTAATCTGCGGAATGTTTTATGTAAGAAGCTTTAAGTTCCTGCCAGAAACAAGGATCCGTGTGGAAGGCAGTTTACACTGGTTCTTATAAGGAAGTGGAATCTATAAGTGTTGGAAAATATCCGCTTAACCAGTTCATCTTTCAGCGTGGCTAATGTTGTGAGTAATGATGATGATGATGAAAAAGGCGCCTAGACGAAATGCCCCATGGTCCCGTGGCCAAACACGGACAAAGATACCGGTATATTTTATAAGTTTTAGGCTTGCTGACTAAACATCCGGACTGGTCGAGTTCGATTACTCCGTGAATACTCATCCACCTGACTAGGTTGACGATGTGTTAACATGTAAGGTTCAGTGGTTGCGGCTGGAGTTGAATGGTCGCCTGCCTAATGAGCAATTCCGTAGGCAAACGAAATCTGCAATAGACGTAAGATGATTAGTGCGGAAACTCAGGCGCAAACTGATCACTGTTAAAAGTAAATAAAATAAAATGATTATTATCGACTAAGCGAGGCAAGCCTGCACAGGCATGATCATGTTAAGAGTACAAAACGCGGTCAGGTAATGTAAAGGTAACAATAGGATTGCCACATATGTTGTGAGCTGAATATATGTGTGCATGTAGGCGTGTGTAGCTGTGCTTATGGTATTTTCCGATCTTTTCCTGCTCCTTTGATCGTGTTTGAACGTGTCACCAATGCTAAATGGATGCTTCATGTCTGTGGACTTGAAGCAGTTGTCCGGGTAAGTAATGAGGCGACTTTAGTTGGTGACGAGTCACAACCGCCACATCACAGTGTTGTTAAACAGATATTTGTGGCTTTTTCTAGAGCGAAAGCTTGCCAGGCGAAAACCCACCACGTCCTGGAACACTACCTCCGCTGGTGGTCCGCTGCCGTCGCCCATGGCTCAGTGACAAAATTTGCTGACTTGCAAGAGTAAGGTCGTGGGTTCGAATCCGGCAGGATTCGGCGGGTGCGCGCTACTGACGAGTCGCAATAGGACGAAACGGCCGTCTAGCGCTTTCATGGATGTGTGGTGTCTGTCCGTCTGTGTATAACTGCGACGAATCTACACAAACATCTAATAAATCCCCTACTACTTACAAATAATCAATAGTTGCCTTAGCAGCACACTTTCCACATCGATTGGTGGCGACTTGCAAAGGAAGTCGTTGCTCTGGGGGCCAGCCTTGTTCTCTGCACATCATAACAGGTAAGACAGTGGTGGATGAGCCGCGCTATATCGCAGTTAAATATCAGTCATGGTGGTCCGCTGCCATCGCCCATGGCTCAATGACATAAGTCGCTGACCCGCTAGAGTAAGGTCGTGGGTTCGAATCCGGCAGGATTCGGCGGGTGCGCGCTACTGCCGAGTCCAAATAGGACGAAATGGTCATCTATCGCTTTCCTGGATGTGTGGTGGCTGTCTGTCTGTGTCTAACTGCGACGAATCTACACAAATACCTCCGAACTATTTGCTAGAACGGCGTGAATACGATCCACCTAGCTGGTACCACGTGGAAGTTGTTCGCCTAGTCAGCCATTTAACATAAAAATCTCTGGAAAAGATGTAGTTGCCACGAAATCAACTAACTTCCTCTTCCATCTCTTGGAATTCAGTTGAGATAGACTAATGCAATTGATGACTTTTATTAGCGTAAATTTACACATAAATCATTTTAATATTTTAATGAGAATCCTATGGAAAATATAAAGCATTCCTCACAGATTAGCGTGCTTGTTTCGATAGCCAAACCTTAATATATGTACAAAGAGAGTCTTTCAAGTTATTGGTAGTATTTGGGAAACAGCTGCGTTCACAAAGATATATTACAGTCTTCAACTACATAGCGTTGCTCTGCTATCACTGTTACGCTAAAAAGCCTTTATACTTGGTGCTAAATGGTTACATGGCTTTTTGGTCTGGGTGTAAGTTTTGTGGAAAGTGTAATGCGCATGATATAATACTGTTCATTTTCTTCCAGGTGATGATTATGCGACATTATCGGCATCCAAATATTGTCGAAATGTACTCCAGCCATCTCATCGCAAACGAGCTCTGGGTGATAATGGAATACTTAGAAGGTGGTGCTCTTACAAACATTGTCTCCAGAACGCTGTAAGTACAATCATGCGTATTAACTAGCATATATATATATATATGAATATACATTTTGAGTAGCAGGTAGCATTGAAAAATTCTGGTATCCAAATCTTCAGATTGAATATGAGAAAAATGTTCAAAAAACATTTGAACGACTAAAAAAGGTGAAAATCTTTAAAGTATGTTGGGTGCTGATAAAAATCTTTTATACAAGAGAGTAGTAAGAGATATGTTTGATAGATTTAAAAAGGTATTACAGCAATAATGAGTCGTATGGGCATTGTGCAACCGGAAAAACACAATACGACCATTTCTTTCTCCCTAGCACGTTCAGCAGCGCCATTATGTATGAATACTGTGAGGTTATAACGCGTTAACTAACTGAGCTATAAGGGCAAGTACCGACCGATACGACTGTTACACGATGTAATATAGCGCGGCTGACCGTCTATTTACAGACAGATTACTGCCTTGCTGCCGTGACTATCTAAACCAGCGGCGCTAGTAACTAGGTCCTAACCTTCCACTATACCTCATTGGAGTTGTCCCCCAATTGATAACAGTTTTGTTCTGGGTTGCGGCTCCGTGGAGATCTGATGGAACGGCCACTTCTGGTGACTTTCGTACTTATGAAACGGTCTTTTAGTGCTTTTCAGGAGTTGTGATGGTCGTTTAACTGTTTCTAGTTATAAGGAGCTCCGACTTACACTAAGATTTGACGTTGGATTTTTCAGTGGTATCAGGTCTTTCAATTTTAAGTCGCTTCGAATACAACGTCGAAGTTGTATTTCATATGTATTCCAATACTTCAATGAACACCACGGTCCACATTGAGATTGCGCATCGCAATTCATTCACAAAACCTGTGCTGCACAATGACCCTCAAATCACTCAGTGACCGTTGTGACATGAATTGCTCGTTGTGACTCGGTGGCAAAACGGGTAGAGGTTCAAAATAACATGTCGATGGTCCCGGGTTCGACACCTGCTATCTTAATCCGATGAGACCGATTAATGTGGAAACACATCATAGTATGCGGAATTTGCAGGCCGGCAACACACAGTTTCTATCTATTTCAACTACGGTACTAGAATTGTCCAGGTTTAACTACAATGGAAATCGGGCTTCAAAGTGAGATTTCGAGTCGGGATTCATTCACACAAATTAATTAATTAAAAAAATAAACGCTTTATTCCTCAACAGTGCGAGGCACAGACCAATTGAGTGGTCTTATCAACATGTAAAACCGGATCGCATAATATAGTTAATGTTACGTCTTTTGTTCGCATGTGTTCTTGAAATGATTAGTAGTTTGAAAATAATAGAAAGATAAAGAAACTGAGAGCAATAGTAAATGTAGATTTCACGGAAAGTTCAAGTAAGACGGTCATCCACGGAACTGTCCTCAGGGGACTTGCTTCCATGCAGGGTATTCCAACGATGGGTTTCACCCGCACTTCCATGCTCCGATTGACTCTGTGCCGGTGTGGCAAAATAGTAAATAGGCCATCAGAACTGGGTATCAAATGTGTTTTATGGCTGTTTTATACATACATTATAGGCGATGAAGCTTCAGCCCGTTTTTTCATACGGATCAATCAAGTATGGCACTTTTGTTTTATGCCAGCGAGTCAGTAGTAATAAGATTTGCATGGGTACACTATTTTATTTTGGAAGCTGTAATCCGTCACCGCAAGAGATCAGTACAGTCGTGACCAACAATGAAAAAAGAAGAAGATAATGTATGAGGAAGAATAAAATATACTAATGAATAAAAATGCCTGCAGATAGGCCAAACACAATTTGATGGAAAATTTTGGCGAGTGACGATGATGGTACAGAGACATCAGCTTGAAAGGCGTAATGCATCTACGAACCGGTGCGTCAAAGGAGGAAACAGAATTGGTTAGACGGATTGATAGGAGTAAGATTGTTTACAAATACATATGCAAAAATTCAACTATATGTAGGGAACCTTATAATATTGAAACGAGTAGAGGTTATGATGACTTTCATATGTATCCAGGAGCTTTCTCATACAAATCATATAGAATCACCGTTTGGCTTAGTGTTAACCAGATATTATCAACGATCAGGTGAATATTGATCATGTGTCTGGATTGTGGATAGGTAGTGCAGTTTCTAACACTCCATGGAAGTTTGTTCCATATTAACGCGTATTTTACGGAGAAAACTTTGAGCGGAGCTTTGTGAGAGACTTTTGTATTTGCACTGTGCGCTCGCTGTTTCTTAGTTCATAGGGCATACGAGTCTGAAATTCCAGTTGTGGCTGAACATTGAAGCTTAATCCGAAAAGTAAGCGGTATAGAAGACACAGATTAAGTTTAAGTCTGCGTAGCCATAGCGGCTGCAGATTTAGCGCCTTGCAACGCTCACGGTATGTCATAGTATTAGGCATGTTCAGAAACCTCTTTGTGAATGAGCGTTGCATGTCTTCCAGTGCTATGAAGTCCACTTTTCTCAGATTACTATGCACTATCGCACAGTACTCAAGCTTCGGCCTAACACATATTTTGAGGGCTTGAAGCCTGAAATCCGTCAAAATCATTGTTCAACTTATTTAGGTGTTCACTTTTCTGACAGAAGCCTGCAAGAATATAACATGCTGTAAAAAATTAAATGAGGCAGAATATCTTAGACCAAGGTCTCGGATTGCGCCACACGCAGGAATAGGGTATCATTTAATGTAAGGATATTCAGAGAAGGGCCACAAGGGATTACCCTTGTCAGTGGCAAAGTACAACTTCCAGGAGTTACTCCAGTGCTCCAATGCGGACAAGTCAAGCTAAGTTAGGACTACATTTTCCCGGGGCGGAACCATACACAATTTTAACATCATCAGCGAAAATGATTGGCTTCCGATACGAGATTTCATCAAGGAGATAGTTGAAATAGATTAAGAATAAAAGCGGGCCTAGCACGCTACCTTGAATCACTCCACTAGAGATTTCAGTGTTCAAATGTATTTTTACCGATTTTGACTATTTGCTTTCTACCCTCTAGGTAGGAAGACAACCAAACTAGAAGCGATTTTGTGATATCATAGGACATAAGCTTCCGCAGCAACAAATTGTGTGGGACACGGTCAAAAGCCTTTTGGATATCAAGAAATATTACGATGATGACACTTCTGGCGTCTCTTGCTCTAGTCACATAATCAAGGTAATATAACTGGCAGGTAGTACACGACCTACCTTTCAAAAAACCGTGCTGATGTTTACTGAGAAGGCTCACCGAACTAAAATATTCTACTGTGCTTTCTTTAACTAACCACTTCATGATTCTGGAGATGATAGATGTGTGGTGGATTGGGCGGTATTTTTTTACATCTTGCATAGATCCGCTTTTGTGTCATGGTATTATAGTTGATTGTTTCCAGTGTATAGGATACTCCCCATTGAGCATGGAAAGTGTAAATACATAAAGTGAAACAGGGGGATGTCTGGACCTCCGTGCTTGACTACAATGGGCTGGATGTTGTCAGGACTTGGTGAGCATGATGACCGAACTAATATGAGTTGGCGGCACATGTCACTAAGTGTAAATTCAACAGTTTGAAGTGTAATACTGTCTCAAGTATCAGCTTGAGCTGAAGAGTTTTCGCATTAGTGCCATAAGTGGCTATAAAGTAGTCATTGAACATCGAACATATGATTGCACGATCGGTTATGTTAGTTCCATCAGAGTTTACAATAGTGTTTATACAACTTGATTTTCCATTCTGCCTACGGTCCAAAAGTTTTGAGATGCAGCCTACCACGTTGGCGCCCTAGAGTACCATTACTTCTTCAGAGCGTAGCACTTTGTGGTGGTACTGGTATGACCCTGTAAGCAATCTGGTGTGGAGCATCAGCAGAGTAAAATCGTTTGTTTTCCTAAATTTTTTTCTTTATTTCATGAAGTTTAGTGGCTACCTTTTTTGAGATGCTTTCAGGTGCAGCAGTCCTTTTCAACTTCTTAGTAGGTTCCGGAGCCACAACTTCAACACAAAGCTGAATGCGATGGTAGAACTCATTAAAAGCAATTTGTACATTCTTTGCTAAGAAGTATGGATCCCAAAATGGCCCTCTTATGGTATACTTCACCTTAAAGTTTAATGAGAATGAGTTTATTATTAGACATGATCACGGTGATCTCCATAACTTATGTAATTCTTGATCCCAGTGGTGCTAAGGGGTCTTCAGAACTAGGGAAGCAGCATAACTGGTTGGTGGAACATTTTTCACGAGGAGCAGGAATCTGTTCTGCCTAATGAACTACTTTGACAGGATGCCATATTTGAACATCTAATATAGATTGAAATTTCAAAAGGCATTAAATTTATTATAGCCGATTGAAAGGGATCATTATCTTTAGCTCACACACTGTTGTATCAAACTGATAAGGTTGCATTTGTAGTCCATTGAAGTGGATATAGCTAGAGCACATCGCGACAACTCCAGTAGTAACTACGCTCTTCCATTTTATTAGGGTTGCTCTTTTATTCTGCCGTATCCTCCGGATGGTTTTCATTGCTTCTGTAAAAATAAGAGGAACAGCCTCACTTGAAAACTGTTTGGTCATAGCGGAATCACATAAGTTAACAGTGACTAATTTTAATTGTAACAGTAATGGGCATGAATTTTAGATTTTTACGTTATGGTTAACCAGGCATGGCCAAGGTATTACGAGAGATTATAACCATCTGATCGCAACTCAATAGAAAATTATAGCGAATAATTAAGCAAGTGCAGCGCTTTGGATAGAAGGAATCGTCCGCTGGGACCAGAGTTGCACAAAGAAATGAGTTACAGTAACCAGCATATACTTGTAGGTCTAGATATTCTTTGTCAAATTCAAAACAATCGAAGAGTTAAACTGAGCCGAGGGGTAATTCTTTTATCAAATAAACTCCCACAAAGGGAAGATCCATCAACGTTTGCTCATCTTGGAATGAGACGCCCGTGAAGTAGCCCTTAAGGAAAGCATGAAGAAGGCATGAAGAGTCAGCAGAGTTACGCAAAATGTCAATAGAAGGTAGGTTTTGAATATTATCGATAATAAAACATAGGAAGTTCAAGAGAGGGACTAATAAATCAAGCAAACTTAGAATCGGGTGCAGGAATACGCAAAATTATGCAGGAGCAGAAAAATGAACTTACTAATCAAAATGTTTGTTCAAGTACTAGACTACAAGAGGTAAGATCGATCCAACTTATGTTTAATTTCAGTCTAGATACTAAAATCTAAACAAATAAGACCTCCAAGAAGTGTCTTGCATATAGATAACTTGAATCTGGAAAATGCAGTCAGTTTTCCACAGTACAGGTAAGTTTAGAGAGAAACACATATAAGTATTTTAAGTCCGTAGGATAAAGCGCAAAGCGAAAACCGCGAGGTTTGAAATGATGACAACACATTCGCGGAAGAACGAGACCAATGGAAAAGCTAGCTACTAATCATTTAGAGCTAATGTGCTCCGGGTGATAGTATCTTTAAACTAGAGGTAGTAAGTAACGGAGTTTTGCATTTTGGTGGCGAGCATCAGAGTAGGACGTAGCTGTATCTATAAAGATATAAAAGAAATGTATGGTAGCAAATAAGTAAAGAAAACGGAAGAGCAAGGAATCCGTTGTGGCCATTGTCTTGCACACACTTGGTCTCATAGGCCCGTGGTAAACACTACTGTGGAAATCATCAGAAACAGGTTTTCGAAATGTGCGATAGACAGTGCAGAAGAATAGTGCATCACAAATGGTAAGAATAGGGATAAGACAGGGTTTGTGTAGAAAATATGGGGAAAAACCGTCCTGTTACTAATGCTGTGCCAGCATACTGGATATATTAGGTGCGAAGAATTTAGGTAAGGAAGAACGTATAACCGTCGCGTTCCTTATGACACGAACTGAACAGTTAATTGAGGATTTTGTATTTAATTATTTTTAATTTTATCTTTTCTTCGAAGCACTCTACCATTCACTGCATTACCTGCCCGAATGTCTTCGCACACGAACATTTGTCCTTTATGTTTTCGTTCCGCAAATAACCCAGTCTTTTCTAAGGCAACCTACCACCTATATTTACAAACATTAGGTCTGTTTTATTTAACTTGATATGAGGAAGTCTTAAGTGTCGTGTTGAATTCTCTTATGTTTTTTGCATTTCTAATGCGATTAAGGTACCTGTTCCATGTCAAGCGGTATTTTATATGACAGAATTTCTGTCTAACTGCTGCCCGAATATAAACATCACGATTCTGTGTCACGTATGTCATAACTGGTTTTTAATCGAAATGTTAGAGTAGTATGCGTGCTATGCACATATTCCTACACCAGTTTCTGTAGAAAAACCAGATTTAAATGTAATTATTGCAACCAAAATTTTCAAAGGTTAGCTGATTGGTTATGACAATATAAGAAACAGGTATGAATTAATCGTAAAAGCGTTTGGTGAAGGAACATAAAACATTTTCTATAGATTTTTAAACGTAGCTAGCAGTATTCTGACGAGGGTTTTATAATATTAAAAAAAATTAAGAACCGTATCACTTTCAACGTAAATAACTAACAATAATGCCCCATTAATTACACTGTTCTATTCACAATATGGTTCAAATGTTCACTGAGGATTATGACTATGGATTGAAAAATCCTGAATATCTACATTAAAAGTGAACGAATAATGTTTTCATCGAATCGGATTCATCCGGCTTCAATAGCGCATCTATAAGTCGTTATATTGCATTTCGATACTAATGACAACTGCCACTTTGCAGTCTGCCCCTATGTAGCTTGTAGATCACATTTGATACAAGCTACTTTACCTATATATTGTGAATAGAGCCATTTTTCAACTGTTAAATCGTCCACAGCTAGGTGTATTTTATCAAAACGAATGATGGGTAAAAGATCGTCTTTGTACAATAAGTAAAAGTGCAGACCCAGAATGATGCCTTGAACCGCACCACCAGCAAAGTTTGGGGCCTAGAGAAGAACCCATTTACGTTTGCAGTTTACGAGCACTCTGTTAGATAAGACCAGAACCAAGGAAATTTAAGCATTTGATACATCAAATACTTAGTTCCAACAAGAGCCTTATGCGTAAAACTCGTAAGAGGATCTGGTTACGAAAAATAAAGTGCACACACACTTGCGCAGAAAACAAACGCATCGTCAGTAAAACACTGGGTTGACAGAGTAATACAAAAATGCTTGACGACCGCGTTCTAATTCATGACTTGATTTGAAACGGAGTCAAAACGTACGAAATCTTTTACCTAGCCATTATACTTGCCTTATCGTTTTAGGGAAAGTGTATAATACATACTTGATCATGCGGATTGCCGTATACCTCTGCATTTTATTGTTTCACACAGAGCTGGTCAGGATTGTATGCGTCAGCGTGACATGTTTTACGAGACAGAGAGCAAGAGACTAACGGCTAAAAATCCGACGGATTGCCTATACAACTACGTTTAGAAAAACGTTCGAGTAAACGCAGACCTAACCAGCGAAATTGTTCCAAAGACTTTTAAGATGGTAACATTTTCACTCCGTTTCGGGTGGTTCCCTTTTTGATCAGTCTTGAGGTTGGTCTAAAGTATGAGAAAGGAATCGTGGTTCCAATCAGTCATCAGTGCGCGTGTAGTAGTTGAACTTAGGTAGTGCACACTATAGCATGCATACTGAGTTGATATTGAGGGTCATCTTGAAGTTCATATTGTTTGGATGGGTTGCGACACGCAATATCAAAGTTGACTGCGATTCCCATTGAAGCGGACCTTAGTCCTTCGAGCATGAGGACCGTAGCTGAAGCAAATAGAAATTGGGTGTCGATCGCCCGAAAACACTACAAGCAGGCCGTTCTTTCATGTATCGCCCATAGGAAACTTGGCGAAAATGTCAGATAATCTTGGTTTCCTGAGATTGTAATCCCCTTTCTCGGTACGTCGCACTTTTGCCACGATTTTCATCATGATAGATTGCGTAAAAAGTAAACCCACATCAATAACATGGCTAATGCAATATTCGTGGGTGCTATCTACAGGTGACTATTGTGCGTAATGAAATCTTTAGGTCTATGAACTTGGAGCTATCGAACAATCAAGGTAGTAATACACTTCACCGGGAAGCGGTCCATAAAGTGTGTTTCATAGTATTGTAGACTTAGGCCCGTCAGTGGTGTAGTCAGCATGCAAAACTTGCTCAATTTGATCCGCAGGTTATCTTGGACGGACCAACAGGTAAATTCAGCAGGGTCTATTAGGATCATCTTAAGATCTCTTGGTACTTTACTTGCCTGTTATATCATTATTACGGCAAACAGTGGAATATCTTAGGTCATATCTCAAGCTAGATCCCTTAAGCGCGTTACACTTATACTAACTAGCTTCGCGTACAAGCCCCCTACCTTTCATCTGCTTGTTGCTAACTGAGAAAGTCGCAGCTTCAGACCAGGATTGGGTTACTTAACTAGAACAAATAGAGCAGGATACGATGATCTAAGTAAGCATAATTATCCGGACAGTCTATGGCGATGACACTAACCTCGTTATTAACTGTTCTAGCCCAGTTGAACCACAAAATTAACGAGGCCATGGTTAACGGACGAAGTTGACAAAAACCTTCTTGCCCCAAATACAATGTTGCAGTGGTTTTCCTAGTAGGTCCTCGGAGCATACGCGACGCTTGCCTGCAATGCTTTCGAAGATACAGAAAGCGAGGTTACTGCTTGTTAACTGTATGGTCCGTGAGTTCACATTCAGGGTGAATAGGATGACAATATCCTGTTTCCAATTTAAGGAAATATTTATCTTACCTAAGCTGCGCTGAATGCAAAGGCCGGTTTATGCATGTCTAACACGTCACATAGCCAGATTGATGGAATGGCAACTTGAACGTTGTTGGGTCCGATATTAGCTGAAGTCTGCTGGTTAATTGGGGAGCCAAAGAGGGGTGCAGTAATTATTCGTTTACATTAGCACAAAGCCACGTCTTCAGTATTTCAGTTGTTTTCGCAGAAAACAAACTACGCATGGTGCTGAACATCTTGACATTGTAAACCAAGCTGAAAATGAGCCGTAAAATCGATAAAACAGCTGCTTCTCGCATTTGGAAATACTGATTGGTCGCAGAGAGTATTGTCTCAATGACAGGTTTGTCCACCGGGAACCTGCTTAGTTCAAATAATGACTAAGCCTTACCGGCTTTTCCTCAATGAGATAAAGGTGAATTTGCTCAAAACTTTATTTAGGTGTATTAATAGTCTATAAAACCCTGATGGCCTAAAAATATTCGGAGCGTTGGACTATTACGCTCTTAGCAGATGGTAATTCCAATCGGCTTATCTCGAAATATACTTAGGTAACAGTAGAAGAATAGTTGTTTTGTACTGCAGAGAATAAAGATTTTATCCTGCTTACAATAGAGGATGAAGATACTCCTCTGAACACAGCAAAAAGATTACATACCGCAAATTTTAGGGCTAGTTGTGTTGCCGCAATCGACGTTAGAAACCGAAATAGCAAACCACTTATCAGAAAAATGAAGTAAAATCCATCAACGTGTCCCGATTTGATTTCATTCCCCTTCCAAACATGAAAAAATTATTGACTGCTTTCATGTCAAGGTGTGTGTGTGTGTGTGCAGTCGTCTCCGTTTACTAATTGCTGTGATGTCGATATGGGACTGACCGCATTGCTCACTGCTCACCGGCTAACATTCCAAGTTCGTCTTCAAATACAAGCGTCTCATTGTTCGTCAACAAAACCACACGTGGTTGGCTTGGTGCGCTTTCCAGGTAGCACAATACATATTCCCCATATTGGTTAGCGTCATCCAGTTTCGGATTTGCCTGTCACTGTGGTCTGCCACAGGACGCCTGCGCCTACAGAGAGACTATGTGTGGCTTGCGCTACACTACCCACAGCTCCAACCACACACTCCATATCCAGTCTAAACCCAGAGGAATACGACCCGGAGGCATGTGGATGGGAGCCAGGTTCCATCAACAGAGCCTACTCACCCTCCTTCACAGGCGAACGAAAGCACACTCTATATGGAAATCAATCGCACCCAAAGCGGTGACAGGACCGTAGCCGTTCCACATTGAGTGAATAGAACCACTCCTTGAGCCTGGCATGGTCATGAGGGTCCTACACCCCGTCCTCTTCAGCAACAACTAAGTGCATCCTTGAGCCACTATGGAGGAGATAGTGGGTAATAGCCAGGTAGACATCTTGTCATCATACTCATCAAGCGCAGCCACACCGGGAATATAAAGCAACAGCCAATCACTTGAAACGACGGTGTCTAATAAAATAAATCGTACAATGCATACACCTACGGTGACATAACTCTTCAATAACTAAGTAAATGCCATAAATTGGTTACTTACAAATCCACGATAAGTTCATGACTTCAAAAAATATCTTTTAAGTAATTGCCACAAACGAGAAAATGTTATCGAAATTAACTAAAGTAGTTTAAGGAAGGTGTGCAAGTTTATAGGAGATAGTTCTGGTAGACATTAATATGGGATAAAACAAGCATTAAAACAATATAGTAAACCCACCACCTGAAATAAATTGACAGCATGCAAGCGCGCGGTTAGTAAATCGAGTGCAGCGAACCTACAAATGCTGCGTCTCTTCTGCCTACACACTATGCAGGACTTGTCGTGGTTTCGGCCTTGGCCCCGAGTGGCCTCGCCCATGGCATACTAGACCTGCCTGACTCAGGCCCTTGAGACTGCGTGTGCTACAGCACCATGCACTCGATGTTAATGAAATACAACCCACCGGCGAATGTCGCTACCGCAATTGCGGCTTCTTCTGTTCAACACGAGAGCTATCTGTTGCACATCAGCAATGACCTTCCTGATCAGATCACACCATGTACGCCGATCAGCCGCCTATACTTTCTAAGATCAGAAATCAACATTGGAACGTGAAAGACTCAACTTGATCATGCCCTGATAAAGAGCCTTGATTTACTTGCATGCCGCTTCCCCACACTCAGCTGACCATATAACAGTTGCTTCGGTATCTGCGTCGAATCCATACGCCACAAATTATCCAGCCACCTCAAATGTCTCAGAGAAAGTAGTCAGCCCACTGCATACATTCCACTTCGGCGCAGCACTTCCGTAGCCGCAGCTCTGTGGCACCAACGGATTTGCAGAATCCGTCGCACACACTCTTGATGAAACCGCTCGAGATATCGCACATCCCGACGGTACACCATCTACGTTTCGCTGCCGCAAAGAAGAACGGACAACACCATGGATTTGTACACCATCAGCTTCGTGCCTACGGTAACCTGGTGGTTCTTCCATTCTCGGTACTCTAGCTTCCCGAATGCCGCAGATGCCTTCAAAATGCCAATATAAAACTGACTGTGTATTTCCTGCACATTCGAAACCACACTCCCAAGACCGCAGAAGCGGGAGTTGGTCCCCCATAATTCATCACCAATGCTGATTTGCGGCAACTTTGCAGATTGCATTTACAGTGAAGACTGAAATGGACAGACAGTTTTGCTTAATGATGCTGAATGCAGATTTGGCAACTGTCGAAATCAGGACACAAGTCATATGCTGCAAATCATCCGCGCTGTGTGCAAACAACGCTCAGTCGACGGTGAACAGTAACATACGGATAGTTGTCTCACAGACTAAGGTTCACGCACCGAAATGACAAAGGTATAGCAACTCACCAGCAGTACGGCGCACCACACGAACGTCGTAAGCACAAGTAGAATCAAACGCACAAGACATCATGTCATGAAGAAAAATAGTAAATAGGGCAGGAGCTAAGACCCAGCCTGGTTTCACACCAGATATAACTTCAACGTCATCCGAGGTCTGTCCACTCAGCTGCACCCTCGCCCGCATACCACTGTGCAGACATTCAAGTAAACTTACGAATTTACCAAGACAACCAAGCTTAACTAACATCAGCCACAATGCCTCGCGGTTCACCGCATCAGATGCCTTGGTGAAATCAACAAACTGGGAATACAACTGCTGGTGTCGTTCTCTGCACTTCTCCTGCAATTGAGGTGCTGGGAACATTGCTCTTCCGCCACGTTCGATTCTACAACCTGACTGAGGAGGCGGTTGAGCAGGAATCGGCAATTATCTTGCCCACACAACTCAGCAAGTTGATACCACGATAATTCATGACACGCTGCTTGCTTCCTTTGCTCTTGTGCATTGGTAGCACATGGGCACCCTTTAGCTCAGGTGACGCCTTCTCCTCCATTCAAATCCGTTGCACCAAGTGGTGTAGTGCAGTCACGAACGCAGGTCGGCTGTGTTTCGATACTTCAGGCGGGATCCAGTCGGCACCGGCACACTTACCGTTCCGCAGCTGAGCAAGTTTGCGTCTCATGCTGTGTCGGCTTGTCCGCTAGACTTGCCTTTAACATCGTGTTGTTTCAGGCCGTGCAAATTAGGCTAGTCAATCTCTGGACGCTCGGTCAATTGATAGTTAAATTGATTTCGCCAGACCTGCATTTTGTCTGCAGTTTTTTGCCGTATCCTCATCGGCTCCAACCTCGGTCCACTCAATGCCCTCAAGGTGTCAAAAATTCCTTGGGTTGGCAGCTTTCCGTGTAGCATTCCATCTGCTTCGAGTTCGCCGTCCTCCATGCACTTTAATGCGACGGAGCAATCGTGTCTGTCGCTGTTGAATTCGGCCAAAATTACCCTTCTTCCTCAAGTCACTGCTGTTATCCCAATGTGCGGCAAATGCTACATTACTCTCCGACACTATTCACCAATCGTCGCATATTTCTCATCAAACCAATCTGGCCGGTTAGAGTGTGCGTCCTATGGTCTCTTCGGCAGTAGCTGTCACTTGGTCGTGAATGTGGTGCCACAGGTCGCCCACTGCATCCCACATGACACAAGCGTGCAGGCATCGCCTTCTCCAGCTCAGTACGATTGACCACAGAACCGAGGGATAGAATGTTACGCTGATTCACGGCGGAAGTGCATTACATAGATTTACGAAAATATATATACACTTTGGTCCTCATCATTTTGCAATCAGTGCCACCTTCAGCTCCACCCAGTACAAGTGTCATGCGCACTTCACGCATGTCACGTTGATGCTCAATGTCATGGTCGAGCAGGAGATCGTGATCCCTGCCTTGTTGCGTCCAATTGGTTATATCACTCGCACTCAGTGCAATTTGAGTGTTCGTGCTTGTTGGGCCGTGAGTTTTACACACTGAGTACAGCTTGGTACCGTTCGTATTCTGTGAACCAGTACCATGCGGACTGATGACGTCTGTCCACATCGATGCATCAGGCCCAAGGCGCGTTGATGTCACCTAGCAGAAGTAGTCGCTCTCTCCCTTGAACGGACCGTATCATCTAAGAAAGCTGTGGAATTTTTTACGCATATCATCAGTGTAAGTCCAAAGGGAACTTTGATGTATCCACAAAATGGATTATTCTACTCATTTTATATTGCTTTGCTGTGTCTCATACTCGGTTACCATAACGTATGTTTATCCTTCCACTCGATCACTGACATATCCTTGACGTTTCAAGGTCATTTGTCTTAATATGTTACTGCGACATCGCATAAATACTCGCAAGGCGCAACACACTGTACAATTTCTGCCCTCTTGCACAACGATTGCAAAACCTATTCATAAGTCATGTACTGTATTTAATATGCCTTATAGAACCACGGTAACAGAATACATCGTTTTATTCTTCTGCCCAGACCGTGCTTTAAGTCTAGGTTTATTCGTTCGTAGTTTATAGTTTAGTTTTCGTTTGACGTACTTAGTTTAGCCTTCGTATCTTTGGTACAATCAAGATAACACATAG